>JAQPZY010001667.1:0-447500 GCA_029931535.1 Margaritifera margaritifera
GATCAGTGGACTGTATGATTTTCATATGAGACCTCAGCTGTATGGACTAATTGAAGTAATTACTGATGCATAAACTATGCTTCTAGCTTCTAATACTGGCTGTCCAAGATTACTCAAAACCTGTGTCTTTCACACATTAAAATCTGGCTTCTGGGGGTGGGCAGTCATAATTGCTTCTGAAGTAGATTTCAAAGAACAATAATTAAAAAGACAAAATGAAACTCATGATTTTTTCAACTCGTTGTAGTACTTCTACTTTGATATCATAGAAAATTTTGTTCTTTTTTATTGTTTTATGTCTTTTATGCCCTTTCACAGTATGTATGTATGTATGTATGTATGTATGTATGTATGTATGTATGTGACTTAATGGTATGTCATCACAACACTGGCTATATAGTGCCGATTAAAAGTTAGGTTAAAATGTAAGGATACAAAATTGCTAAATAACTGTGTTGCTTCTAGGGTACGTGTTTGCGGGAATCCTGCGGTTTATGACAAGCTGGCCCAGATTGAACAAACCAATGCACCAAAAGTCCCACAGTTAGATTGATGCTGGCGCAAATTCTGTAATTGGAAAATTGATTTTTTTTTTGTTTTTTAAATCAAAAGAAAGAGAATAAGTTTGGACAAAATGGTGTACAAAAGCAGATATATTTCTGTTCTTATATCACATAGTTAAGTCTTCAACAAGAACATTCCTCCTTTTCTGGTAATAATTATCTTCCAAAATAATCGGCTTGTCAGGGCCTTTCAGACATAAATTTTGCAATCCTTTCAAACTTATAACTATTTAAACCTTTCCCCAAATGAAACTATACCCATACTACACTCCTATAGGCTGATAAATGTACAGAAAGCAGGCATTTTTCTTGCAGTCACATGCATGGAATAATTGGAATGGTGTAAAAGATATTTCATTCTTGTAATATTTTTGTCCACGATAAGTTTGACCTTTAGAGACTATGATCTTGAACAGAATTCTGTTCTCTCATTCTCATGTTTATTTTCAAGCCTGATGTTAAAAGATACAAATCCTGCATATGCATTGTATCATGTGTGGGTAGCTGGCTGCTTTGACATGAGTTCAGTCAGGAGGAACAAGCTAGTTCATGTGGAGTATCAAAAAGAATTCAGCTGGATTATTTTAAATGAAGAGACAGTGAAAGAGAATCTCTTCTTGAAATGGAATAAAATGATTCAAACATAGCATCCCAGCGCAGGAAGTGCCAGCAATAAAGCAAAAATTCATGTATAACTCCAAATTGAACTGGTACAGGAAATGGTTGTGGTTAGAAAAGTCAGAGATGGGGATGCAGCATAAACTGTGCAAAACACAGAAAAGCAATCTGTTTGTCAACATTTGCTATTTTAAAGCTTCTTAAAAACCACTGGATCAATTTCAGCAAACTGCTGTTAATAAAAGTACCGTATATACTCGCATATAAGTCTGTTCCAAATGCAAACAACATAGACCCTGATCTGCTGTCGCAAAATGTGCCAGCAAATCAGGGTCTATGTTGTTTGTTCTACTGATTAGTCCTTACAAACTACATAGACTCAGATCTGCCGGCACATTATGCAATGGCAGATCTGGGTCTATGCAGTTTGCAGTTGGTATCGGCTTGTACGCGAGTATATAAGGTATTACTGTTTGACTTCTTAAAATGAAATAATAATTTATTATTAGTGAATATGACATTTTCCCTTTTGGCATTGCATTTCACCAATAAAAGTCCTGGAGACTATGATAGGGAAATCTCAGTAAATCAACATGATGTATACTTTTCTTTCTTACAAGAGATAAATAAAATATTGCTACAAAATTAATTTTTTTATAGAAAATGCATACATAAAGTTGTAGATTGTATCTTTGTTTAAATTAAAAACCTAAAATGAAAAAGTGGTTCTGGTAGACCCAGTCGCCTATAGTTCAATACTGGCGCATTATGCGCTGGCAGATCTGGGTCTATGCAGTTTGCAGTTGGTATCAGCTTATATGCTAGTATATACGATATACAAATCTGTAAGCAAATTCTCAAAAACTTTTTTTATAAAATTAACTAAATTTGACAGAAAGAAACTGGCATAAAGGCTTTTCAGTTTCATACAAATGATGCCAATATGCCATCAAATATGGCCACCATTATTAAGAATAGAAAAGCTTTTAAACTTGCATGAAGAGCTTTCTTTTGTGTACAAATGATGCTGATCTACTATCAAATATGACCATCATTCCTAAAAATATATTGGATATTTTCTTTTTCAGCATAATTTAGATTTATTAAAATCTTGTACTTTTTTGAAAGAATGCAATTTATATATCAACTTTGACTCTTTATTTTAAATCTTTATATTTTTCACTTTTATTTTATATATCTTTGAAAGAATTTAAGATCTTTACCTTTTACCTTTTATATTGCAGGACTACATCTTAACTTGTATTTGGACGGGGTTTTGAAAAGTTTTTGGGGCAGCAGTTTATTCTTTACATTTTTAGAATTTAACTTTTAATCGGAACTATAAAGTCAGTATTGTGCAGACCTACTTTTTAGATGAAATATATCCAGTATTTATGTAGAAAAAGAACCTTTATTTCTTATATACCAGTTTTGCTCCTGAATCAAAGCTTTGAAGAACAAATTCACTCTTTAGCCCCTCCCCTTCATAAGTTCAACTCAGTTTCAATTGTATCTGCAGGCTGATCATAAAAGTATCAGTATTTTAAGAGAACAGTATGGGAGGCATGACCTAATTTGTCACAATAAATTACATTTTAGACAATTTTAAAACTATTTTACTCTATCCAACCACACAGCAAGTCCAATTGAGACAAGCAGAACACTGTTTTTTTTTGTTCATGAGGTAGTACAAGGGGCATGGTTTGTAGAGAAGCAAATGAGTGCGAGTCAGATATTTTTGGCAAAAATTAATTTCAAAACCTGAAAGGTAATGCAGTTTCCATTTATTGCTCTATCTCACTAAATGTTCACTTTTCTTGTTGTAGGCACATATAATCAAGCATCACATGACATAATGGGAAATCTTGTATTTTTGTATGAGAAAAATATAAGGATATATTTTTATCATCTGAAAATACAGCAATGAATAAAAACATGTAAAAAAAAATTATTTCACCAATAATTTTTTATATTTCACAAATAATTAAATAATAAATTAAACCATGAAATGACTTCCTATAAAAAAAATTGCAACAGAATTTGTCCAAATTTGACAGAAAGCACCCTAACAGGACATCCTTTCAAGTTTGTACAAATGATTCCAAATGGCTGTCAAATATGACCATTGTTACAAAAATAGGAAAACCTTTAAACATCTTGTCAAAATCAAATCAACAGAATTTGACCAAATTTGGCAGAAAGCACATACTATAATAAAAGCACTCCAATTGTGTACAAATGGTTCTGATCTGCCATCATTGCCTCCATTACTAAATATAGCAAATCTTTAAATTTATCAAAAAACTTAACAAATTTAGATGAAATTTGATAAAAAGCACATTGGCATGAAGGCCTTTTAGTTATGTAGAATTTGAATCTGATCTGCCATCAAATCTGGCAGCCATATTAAAAATAGAAAACCTTTAAGGACTTCAATAACTCAAAAATCACTGAACAGAATTTGACCAAATTTGACAGAAAGCATCCTAGCATAAATGCCATTAAATATTTGTCCAGATGATGCCACTCTGCCATTTAATATGGCCACCATTACTAAAAATAGAATAACCTGTGATCAGCTTAATGTCAAAACCCTCAACAGAATTGAACCAAATATGTCAGAAAACATCCCAGCATAATGACTTTCCTTATTGTACAAATGATTCTGATTTTTCATCAAATATAGATGAAGATACAAAGCAATCGAGAAACCTGGAAACAGTTATTTTCCTAACATAGGCAATCAGCTAAATTGGAAGAAATTTCTAAATAAAAGTATCATATTAACCCAGATTTCTTGTCAGATTTCTCTTGCATTTGGCTATTATGCAGATGTCAGCCACATGAGTGATTACAGATCAATTTGGGCCTCTTGTCTTTGGGTTATATTTCCTTTTTGTGTTTATATTGAGGAGTCTTATTATGATACAAAGAAAATTAACTCTGACACATTTACTTAACCCTTTGATCTTGGGGCAAGGTCAAAGCAATAGAAGATTTATGTTATGGCTTTCGTTAAAGGCTTTCCTGTGCTTATATTCCCTTAATTTCCTTAGGGATGCTGTTCATACTTGGGATGTTTTATTATGAAGCAAACAAAATTCATTCTGTGATACACAGGCTAACCCCTTTGACCTTGGTCTTGAGGTCAGAGACATAATTTTGTGTCAAGTTTTGGTAACACACACACACACACACAGAGCTAGTTTTACAGAAGATAACTGATTATACTTATGCTATGCAATTGTGCCATGTATGGTCTCATATCAACTTTTATTTGTATCAAAATCACGAACTTGACTGGTTTCTCATATTAAGACTTTTCCATCTCATGATAGTTACTGAATTTGCCTATGTGTAATACACATCTGACTGTAAACAGCATAAACCAAGATCTGCCAGTATATTATGTGCTGGTCAATTGGGGTCCACGATATTCGTTATACTTCATGATTTCAAGGGAAAAGTGTAGGCCCTGATTTGCTAGCATATTATGCAATGCCAGATCTGGTTCTGTGATGTTCGTAGTCGGGTTAACATTATACAGAAACTAAT
Organism: Margaritifera margaritifera; assembly: GCA_029931535.1. Classification (NCBI taxonomy): domain Eukaryota; kingdom Metazoa; phylum Mollusca; class Bivalvia; order Unionida; family Margaritiferidae; genus Margaritifera; species Margaritifera margaritifera. Next base: position 4,737 of record JAQPZY010001667.1, read on the forward strand.
ATAGATATTTTCTATTTATCATGTTAGGAATTTTCATATTTTCTGACACAAACCATATATGTTTGCAGGAACCATTAGGAGATTTCTAGAGAAGTTTAGTGATGATGTAGAAGCCATAGTGTTTGTATGTGGAGATGGCACATTTGTAAGTACCAGCTGATACAGATGTATCCTGCTTTGCATATGTGAAAGATAGTTTATTCTTAGAATCAGCATAACTAAATAATTCAAAACGACAGACAATAATCACATGCTGCAGAACTTTAAAATCTGAAACTGCTTCAGCCCAAAAGTTTTGTTGAGTTTTGAGTTGTTGTTATTTACAAGGTTGTTGGCAAGAAAAGACCTTATACTGGGACTGAGCAAGTAATAATGATCCCAGGTTGAGACGCAGGAGACCTTTAGTAATCACCTTTTTTGTTTGCTTGTCTATCCATCCATTCATACTTGTAACTACCATACTTCTGTAACTGTTACACATATTTGGATGCCATCTGGTAGATGATATGCTTGTTACATAGATGTACTTGTTAAAGCTTTCATTCTTTTAGGTCCAGTTTTGATGGGGTTATTGTCATTTTTCACTGACTTTTAAATCTCCACCTCAGTAACTGCAGATCCTTGCAACCACCATAGTTCACAAACCATTCAACATATTATGAAGCAATTTTTATTTGGTGTGTATATTGTCTCATAGACCTAGATGTACTATTTGTGGATTTTGTCTCATTAGCTCCATTTGATAGAGTTATGGCCCTTGACAGTCAACTCCATATCTTTACAGGAAATGTTGTTTGTAACCAGCATAGCTCAAGAGCCCTTCAACATATTCTAATGAAATTTGGTATTAACATTGTCTTATAGACTTGCATGTGTTTTTTATGGGTTTATTCATGCTAGAAGAGTTATACCCCCTGATAGCCCATTTTTGAAGAATGTTAAATTTCAACCGTATTTAACATACAGCTTTATATTGATGAGACCTTGATGTAATGTGATCATGGGGATCATCTCAAAGTATTACAGAGTGAAAGTTTACATTATATTATATCTCTCTCTGTCTCGTAAAATAAATTAATAAAAGGTTGAGCCGTCTATCTATTTATCTGATAGATTCAGGGCTGACATCGAGATATATTCAACATACTGTGATAATATTATCAGCAAAGGTAATGCAAAAGATCTAACAAAGGGATTAAATTTATTTTATTTAATAATTATGAAGGATGTATTGTAGAAGAAAAATGATCGTTTTTAACATCAATAAGATTTGAGTCTCCAAACTAAATACTGTTATGTGTATCAGTTTATGTTAATTAAAAAAAATAGTATGAGATCCATAATAGGCATCATTGATGTGCCAAGAGTAATGCTATGAAATTCTTTTTTTAAGGAAAACCAAGCACACATCAGTTATATCAAATAATATGCCCTTTCCTCTCTACCCATTTTTAATAAGTTTTTGAGACAACTAAAAAAAACTCCTTATAGAAACTGAAAAATGTATTAAGTTACCAAATTTTATTCAACTTTTCATTCCTTGAAAATGTATAAAACATGTCAGAAATTTAGAGACATGGTAAAACCTGACATCCAAATCTGCAGAAAAATCTAGGCCATGAAGTACAAAAAGATAGGTTTAATATCAATAGATGTAGGAGACTAAAAAATGCATCTCGTATAGGGAGGATGGACACACTTTTTATAGCAGTTTTGAAACAAATCCTGAAAAGTACATTATAGAGACCCAATTTTGTTTGAAACATGCCCATCCTAAGTTGCACACTCAGTAGATGTTTGATTATAATAGGTTGTGTTAGCATTATAGAATGGATAAAACATTTAAACAATTGTTAATAAATTCAGGAAATTAGGGCTATTATTCAAGGGTTGTATCCTTTTGAAAAAATGAAGTGATTTGCGTAAGGGTTAATGAAACTTACTTTAAAAAAATCAAGTAAGAGGCCCAAGTGGGTATATGATGGCTCACTATGCTCACATTCAACTAAAAGTAAAATATAATTGTTGCAATTTGCAGGTTAAACTAGGTTCAGAGATTTTTTTTCTGTGTTACATTAAACTTAGGGATGGACCATTTAATTTTCGGGGGGGGGGGGGGGAGGGTATCTGGGATTTTAAAAAACCTAAACTTCCAGGTCCCAAATAGCTTGAAAAAAAATTCTTGCTCTGATTTGTTGAAATGCAAGTTCCCCCACAACCACAACCACATCCACCACCAATAAATGGTTGTTCCCTTAGCATACAGTTTCTATTTCTCCAAAGATACTCAACCGTTGTAGAAAATGTGAGAAAAAAAGATTTTTCTTTTATTTATAAAGTTTGACTTAAGTAGCTATAGTAGTTTTAAAAATATTTAAATATGTTTCCACCTGGTTGATGTAAAAGATAAAATGGTCGCTGTGGAGCCAATAAGAAACAACATTAACTAGAACATGTCGCAGGGAACTCCCTCATTTCAGCGGTAGGTCCGTATCAACCATATTTTATGCTTCACTGACTTGCATTTAAATTTTGGGTTTAATGTTCATTTCTCAGGCAGTGTACATGCCAGAATTATAAAATTTATGAGGATATGCATCTCTATTACTACCACATTTTTACAAAAAAGAAGCTCATCGTGACCTATATTTCATCCTCGACTAGCTTTGCTTAACTTTTTGCATTTAGCTCATGACCGTGTTATCTGCATACAATCCTACCTAGTTTAATGAAACTTGATGAGTGGATGAATCTTGATAAGTTATACATCCTATTTGCCAAAAGAGGTCTCATTGACCTATATTTCATGCTCAGTGACTTTCTTCAAATTTTGTGTTAAAAGTTCATTTCTTAGGTGTTGTTTATTTTCCAATCATGAAACTTGATAATTGGATGCATCTCTGTTACTACTACACCCTTAAAATCAAAGATGGTCACTGTGACCTACATATTACATTGATTCGTCTATGCTATACCTATATACATCCAAGCCTACTCAGGGGGCAATTTCTGACCAATGCAGCTGGAAGTAGGAATAAATATGTTTATTTAATGGTCAACTTTCCATTTTAATGACTGTACATTTTATATTGGGATATATCACCCTCAGCAGGTTCACTGTGTATTGTACATGTGAATAAGTATAGGAATTAGGTGAGTGCACTGCATGCTGCATGCTTTTCATGTGAGGCCTCACCTGTAGTGGTTATTCTAAGTAATTATTCATACATGAACTATGTACTGCTGGCTATCACTCTGAGGTTACTCAAAGGTCTATGACTTTCACCCAGTAATATCTGGCTTCTAGGGGTGGACAATGATAATAGCTTTTCAAGCAGATTTTAAGAACAAAAAAAAAAAATTAATACAAAAACAATATTATTGTTTCGTATCAACTTATTACCTCTACTTTGATTTGATGGAAATGAATGTTCTTTTTTATTCTTTTATGTCTTTTATGCCCTGTCACAGTAGGTGTATAGGTAGTTGTGTAGGTGGTTACAGAATATATCAGCACAATACTGGCTATATAGTGCCGGTGAATAGTTCAAATTTCATATTTTAAATTGATTGATAGTTAAAATGTAAAAATACATGATTGCCAAAATAAGATTTAGTTACAAAAGTGACCAAGATCACTTTAGTCTGAATTTATTTTCTGCATGACAATGTTTACAATGGCTACTGGAGACTAGTAAAAGCAGAGGTGATTTTTATAATCATTGATTACACTCTGGTTTTCTTCTAAATTTAGCAACAGAAAATGTTGGAGCAAGCTATCTTTTCTTTTAGGTTAATATTATTGGTATTGTAAATTATTCTGTATCAAATGCCTGAAATAATACAGCACAGTGACCTATTTATGACAGTGCACATTTCTCTCTCTCTCTCACACACACACACATGCATGCATGTGCACTGCACACACACACACACACACACACACACACACACACACACACACACACACACACACACACATACATACACACCACATTATTGGTGCAGAAATAATGGTCGAAAAGGAAGTCTGTGACTTTCAAATGTTTGATTTTTGTTTCTTTCTTTTTATAGTGAAGCTAGAGAGAGAGAGAGAGAGAGAGAGAGAGAGAGAGAGAGAGAACTTAATACTTGCATTCTAAATTAAATAATATTATGACATTAGAAGCAGTTTTTGGTTATGCAGATTGCACATGGTCATGTACTAAATTAAAGGTCAAAATGAAGAGAGTATATATCTACCCCTTCACTCTCCATGTTCATTTCCAGCAGTGATAGCTTTATCCATCATATTGAATGCATATCCATTCCTCCATCACTAATGTATATAAACAAGTCATTGTGATTTAAAGTTGCTGCAAACATCGACAGGAAATCATGTTATCAACTAGTTTATTAATAATCCAGTATTCATAGTTAACTGTTTTGAGATGCCCCGCTATCTCTCATGTCGACTTACTTTAAGCCATTTTCCTTAGATCAGAAGTATCTAGCTCCATTGTATTTGTTATACTGTCTTCTATTTCATCTTTCTCGTATCTTCTTGATCGATGTAATCCCATTTGTACAGCTGGTTTCTCCACAAGACACATTTCTTCTGGGATGTAGGTCTTCATCACACTGATGTTTACATTGAGTCATCAGCTTCTACAGTAACAGCCACAGTTGTTTGAATATGTATACAGATTTCCTGTGCATTATTTATAGAACTCAAAAACGATATTGCCACTCTCTGAATCTGAAAGTTTGACTGCGACTATCTGTGTAAGCCCAAATGTTTTACATGTACTTTATGCGACAGAAACCTGTGTTTTTACCAGGACAAAAATTTTCTCGAGTTTTATTTTTTTAAATATAATTTAGAGTATTGCTCTTTTAAGACTAAGTATTGCCTTTCTGTTGAAGTGTTATATGAATATTCAAACAGGTTTGATATCTCTTCATAGAAAATCCCTTGTTGTAAAACTATTGTCATATGATTGACTCGTAATCTGTTACCTGTCAACAGGAGGTGTATGAAAAGACCCTTCCTCTGTATTTTCCTCGGAGCCCAAAGGAAGAAGAGGAAGCACTTAACAAATTGCCAAAGGACATCGGAAATGATGACGGAGAGCCCATTATACCTGAGAGGCAAATCAGGATCATGGATAAACCCACCTTAGCTGCTTACAGTATGTTTATACAAATCACCAAATGTACATAAATTTTTTTATTCCTTGGTTACATTTTGAAATTGAATGAGATTAAGTTTATTTTTCATAAATGGTAAAATTTTATTCTTTAAATTGTAATATTTTAGCAATTTTAACAACATAATAATGTCATATCTCAAGTCTAGTTCACAGTACTTGATTTTGAATAGGCAGTCCCTTTGAAATTATGGCAGGAAAATACGATCTGGACCCTATTGTCAGGAACAACCTTACAAAGACTCGGGACTGGGTCATAGATGAATAAAGAGTCAGAACAGTGGTACAGAAGTGTTTGCATATATTCAGTATTGCTGGTATAGGTAAATCTTTGTACATTTTATTGCCTGAGGTGTGTTTTTTTACACATTTAAGAATGCCAAGTAAAATACAATGGGACATTATTATTTGGGAAATTTTGCACATTTTTATATTTGCAGTTTTTACATCACCTCACTCTAAGTCTGAGTGAGCTTATGGCATGACCCTGTGTCCATTGCCTGTCATCTGTTGACTGTCGTCGGTCATCCTTCCTTCAAAGATTTGCTTCTTATCTCTCTGAAGGCCATGTTTTTGATATGATTAGTATCATGCTTATGTCACCAAGCTCTTAGACAAGTTTGATAATGAGTGAGGTCCAGGCATATTAATGAATGATCTTGCATCTGATTTGCCTAACTTCTTAGCATTCTGGAGGCTGTATTTCTGATTCGATTTTGATCAGATTTTAAATATATGCTTATGTTGTCAAGATCTCTGACAATTTCAGTGATGAGGGAAACACTTGCATATTAATGGGGTGATCTTGGATCTGATTGGCTGAACTTGTTACCAATCCAGAAGCCATATTTCTGATTCGATTTTGATCAAACTTATATCATTGAGATTTTGGATGGTTGCAATTATGTGCGAGATCTGTACATAATAATGGAGTAATCTTGTGTCTGATTGGCTGAGCTTGTTACCACTCTGGATGCCATATTTCTGATCAGGCTTTGCTCAAACATGGAATATATGCTTATATCATCAAGCTCTGCAATGGACAGTTTTGATAATGAGCAAGATCTACACATACCGGTAGTAGTGATATGATCTTGCAACAGATTGGTTGAGCTTGTTACCACTCTGCAAGCCATAATTCTGATCTGATTTTGACCCAACTTGGAATATGCACTTATGTCTTTTGCTTTTGGATGAGTTTGGTAATGAGCAAGATCCATGCATACTAATGAGGTGATTATGCAATCAAGATCTCAGATGAGTTCAGTTAAGAATGACATACACTCATATTAATGAAGTGATCTTACATCTGATTGGCTGAGCTTGTTACCAGAATGACATACACTCATATTAATGAAGTGATCTTACATCTGATTGGCTGAGCTTGTTACCAGAATGACATACACTCATATTAATGAAGTGATCTTACATCTGATTGGCTGAGCTTGTGAACACTCAAGAGACACATTTCTGAACAGATTTTGACAAGAACTTCTATGTAAGCTTGTATCGTCAAGATCTTAGATGACTTTGATTTTGAGCAAGATCCATGCATAATAATGAGGATCCAGTCTGATCAAATGGTAGGAATTGAACCTGCAACTTTATGGTCATGTGTCCAATGGCTCAACCACTGAGCCTCCACTGCTCCTTGGGTAGGGATCTCAGTGGTTTCCAGATTATGGCTCCAAGAGCTTGGGGACACAGTGGTAAAGACAGACCCAGGATTAAATCCCTTTTTATTGCCAAGTAAGTGTAATATATGTACTTTAAGGGTGGGGCTATGAACAGTATCAAAGTTTTGAATCAGGACCTAGGCCCCAGGGTAGAGAAAAGTCCAAGGACCAATGCTGACTGTATAAATGACTTGTTCCTTTTATGCAGAGAAAGTGATCCTGTATATGGTCTAGAAAAGAGGATATAAGACACCAACATCAATAGACAATGTGGCAACTATGTGCTTCAAGCTTTTCTTTCCATTCTGCAGTTTCAGTATGTGTTAATTTGCATTAACAAGCTGACATATGTCAACTGCCTAAGAGATCGATAACAGGTCTGCTTGAGTCTCTTATTTTTCATCGACAAAAATGGCCAAAATAAGCCTGAGGTTATGCTAAAAATAAAGGAAAAAAAAATTAATTGGTTTTCAGGCCTCACCACATTCTTAAAGACTGCAGCCATCACAATCTCCCTCCCTGAATTGGTAAACTATGTGACACCAGTTTCTGTCTCCATATTCTACATCCTGGTTTTAGCCTTCCCCAGCTGTTCCATGGTATGCAGAGTGATATGGGAATTCAATGAGTTGGGCCATCTTTTTGACTGCACTTTCTGTCCAGGAAGTTTTTCTGAGCCAACCCTACCAGCTGGCTGCCAAACTGATCATCCAGCCACTTATCCAGCTACCCATCCAGCCACTTGTCCAGCTACCCATTCAGCCACTTGTCCAGCTACCCATCCAGTCACTTGTCCAACTACCCATCCAGCCACTTGTCCAACTACCCATCCAGCCACTTGTCCAGCTACACATCCAGCATACTTTCCAGCCATCTGTACCAGCAAGACAAGCTATGTTGCTCGCATGACCACCATTCAACCGGCAGGCCAGGTATTCACGGGGTATCCATTGAATAGATACCTTCACATCGGCTAGCCAGACCACATACTAGCTGGCCATTCCATAGTATGTGCAGTTATATGGGGATCTGTTGAGTCAGTCTGTGTATTTCTCCACACTTTCCATCCCAGTGGTTTCTGAGCTGGCCACACACATTGTGGCTGTCTGTACCTGTAAGACAAGATATGCTGCAAATTCAAGCAGTGGGCCAGTTATTACAGGACATGCAAACAATTCCTTAGGAGGACAACCCACACAGTGAGCACAGGAACTACCTCTACAACCCTACCATGGAAAATACAGAGTTCAGATTTAAAGGGCCGTGGAAGAAATTTACAGAGTTTAGCCAATCTCTGTTCACTGCCACCATCTGCAAGCCAAGCCTATAAGGTTAATGCTTCAGTAGACATGGAAGATGAGGAGAAACATTCTGCCTTCCATATACTTCTGCAATCTGCAAAAATCCAAGAGATCTCTGATCATTTGTCTGGCAAGATCTGGGACCTGGGTGACTCGATGGCTCTCTTTCAGAAAACCAGCTGCCATCATCATTCTAGTCATACTGGAACTACACTCATTCAGTCAAGTATAGTACTGAATTACCAACCTCAGACAAAAACATTGCAGTGATTAACATAAGCAGCCCCACTGTTTTATAGGGTGGATTGGAATGTTTTGCATTCCACCTCCAAGTTAATGCAGAATATGGTGGCAACTTCTTCAATGCTTGATCTGGCATTGCTATTGAATGTTTGCTTTGCAGTGGATCTGGTGAGATAAGATGACTGTCTAACTGAAGCAAAATGCTGTGGCTGTCTGGTCTACACGCTGGTATGCCATTGCTACTCGGTGTTAGAATTGAAGATATATGGAAGCAGGCATCAGAACAACTTCCTCACCAGTTTGCCTTGCTACCTGCACCAGCACCAGCATTTGGGCCAAATCAGTCTCAGTCAAAATTGAGAGATGAAGAGAGAGGAGGTTCTGCAAAAAGAGAGGAGGTTGAACACTGCCCAAACAGTCACAGTTTCAACCTCAGTCTAATTTCAGGCAGCAAATGGCCCCTCAATTCTGGAGGCAGTTCAATAAAGGGGAAGCAAGTGAGGTTTCTCCTTCCCCAGGTGTCAAAACAATCATCTCTGACTTGCCAGCCCAGTCACCTGCCAACAAGTTGCCTGTCGGCTCCCTATTCCTCCTTTTTGGACAGTCTTGGATTGACCTTTTGTCCACAAAACATATGGGTAATCCAGATTGTGTCAGAGGGCTTCGTATTTCATTTATCCAGCCCCTTCTCATCTTCATCTTCCATATCCACCACAGCCATGCTGTCTAATCAAGAGAAGGTGGAAATCTTGCAGCAGGTGTTGGAGAGAATTCACAAGCCGAGTTCTCTGTGGTTTTATTCCAAGCTTTTTCTGGTGCCCAAAACCATTGGAAAACACGGAACCAGTCATAGACCTCAGCTGGTTCAACCAATGCATAGCACTAAGTTCAAATGGAAATGGCACAGTCAGTCTGGATTCCCATAAAAAGGGACAAATCTGTGATCAGTCTAGATCTAACCAGCACATTTTTTAATGTCCCTATCCAGCCAACTTCACGCAAGTTCCTTCCGTTTGTCTTCCAAGGCACAATATACCAATTTCATGCACTTCTCAGTGCCATTTTTATGCGTCCTTTGCAATGGTCCAACTGGCCCAGTGGCACTCCTTTTCCAGTCATCTAGATCACCATGTGATGCTGTTGACCAAGATACTGTGCCCACTGCAGATGAACCTCCTGGCCCAGTCGCAATCCTTTTCCAGTTGCTTAAATTATTAGATTTCAATCTCAACCAAAAAAAAAAATTCTTGCATCAGTGGCAAAACAGGGAATAGCTCACTGCAGGTATTCCTATGGAAACCCCCCAACTGGAGAATGTAGTTTGTACAGACACCAGTCCATGTCATTGTTAAACTGCTTTACCATGATCAGTGGCAATAGGGGCTGGTGGAGAGGGCCCTTCACAGCAACCTTCCAGAAATGAAAGTTATAACCAATGTCTTCAATTCCTTGAAGAATCAGTTCAGTGAGAAGGCAACGCTCATAATGTCTGACAACTTGGTGGTGGTGACCAACCTTCATAAATAGAGGGGGGTGATCATCCTGCATCCTGGTCTGAGATATTTTGTGCTGTTTTTCCAGGCATGAGATCACAGTTGGGGTTAGACACATCCCTGACGGGCTCCGTATTCTGGCAAATTCGTTGTCGAGGAGTGTCCAGACTCTTTGTACCGAGTGGTTCCTAATGTCAATCTTTCGGATTTCACAAAATCAGATACGCTCATGAAGTTTTCTGCTTATGGGATTCAAGTCATCTCTGCAGACCCCACTTTCAAACACAATGTTTCCATCTGAGACATCATTGAGATGGCTGATATGCACAGTCAACCTTCTCAAGCTTCAAGAGCTTTGTGATCTAGCATCATAGATAAGGGAACTGAATCTGGTAGGACCCATGGCAGCTGCCTAGACTATCACCAAACTCTGTTAATGACAGCAGAACGTCATCACATGCATTGAATTTTTAGCTTTTGCTGGATTTGTATTTAACTTATTCTTTGGCAATGAAACGCCACTTATTTTCTCATCATCTTTGTATTGTTGTCACGGTTTGCATGACCCTTAGTTATCCTACCTTATGGTAGGATGTGGTTTTGTCCATCACATAGGGACTTCAGTCCTATTTTGTTCGAAGGCTAACCATAGTAGAGATTGGATGCTCATGAATTTCCATCTCCTACTACCTATTTTTCTAATCTTAATGTGATTGGGTAATGTATTCAATGGAAAAATGAAATTTTAATGTAAATTATGTTTTCTTTCTTGAATAATTACACAGTAACATTATAGAAAAGATGGCCTTTTTTCATCTTTCCAGAATGGCTGGATTCGAGAGGTAGCGGAGTTTAATTCCTGACATTAATGCGATTGGATAAGTATTCTCAGAGAAACATAATTTACTTTAAAATTTCCTTTTCGACAAAATTGTGATGAGCATGGGTTTGTTTGAGGCTGTCTCGTTGTTTGCAGTTGTCTGACTTTGGCAAAAGTGGTTTGAGAAAATAATATATTTTGTTGTTGATTTAATCAGGATTTAGATTTCAGTGTATCACTCTTTCTTTCAGGAAATGATGACAATGATTTTGAAGATACAATAGACCTTAACAGGACATTTGGGTCATCTACAGTGCTTGAAGTTGGACGACATTCATTTTCCCACATGGAGGAAAATCCAGATGCCATAAAGAAAAATGTACTGAAAAGACGTTCTGACAGTGAAGAGAGAAATCTTGAGCTCAAGAGAAGGTTTATTGGAAAATCTTTCTTATGTCAATCAAATACAAAGATAGCATGACATATGTATACATCTATACATATTTGGGCAGCGATGTTGAGCTATTGATATCCTTGTCAACATTTTGAACATCTCTTGTCAGAGTTTTGAAAGTCATATAAAACTTGTAGCATTTGCAGATGAAACATTGTTCATTGGAACTCTCATTTAAATTGTATTACATAGGAATTGTACTTTGTAAAACGAACTGCAAATAATTGAAAATAAAAAGTTTATGAAAAGAACTCTTAAATGATGTAATACTGCAGGAGAAGCTTAATTTGATCATGGATTTTGTCAGGTCTCATTTAAAATGGATACATTTTCTACAAAGACTCATTGGAATTCACTTTAAAATGGATACAATTTCCACAAAGACTCATTGTTATTCACTTTAAAAGCTCATGTAGAAATATGTGCAACTTTAATTCTCTGTGTCATAGAAAGAGTGTTTTCTTTTCTTGGAAAAATGATCGTAACTGAATTTCAAAATGCCAAAATTGCAATAATGCTTTTTTATGTTCTGTCTTTGATATTGGTAGTGGCATATAGTATTTTCCTTATCCATTAATTAGACCATTTGCCCATCATATAGTATTTTCCTTATCCATTCATTAGACCATCTGTCCATCATATAGTATTATCCTTGTTCATTCATTTGACCATCTGTGCATCATATAGTATTATCCTTGTCCATTCATTTGACCATCTGTCCATCATATAGTATTATCCTTGTCCATTCATTTGACCATCTGTGCATCATATAGTATTTTCCTTGTTCATTCATTTGACCATCTGTGCATCATATAGTATTATCCTTGTCCATTCATTTGACCATCTGTGCATCATATAGTAATACCCTTGTCCATTCATTTGACCATCTGTGCATCATATAGTATTATCCTTGTCCATTCATTTGACCATCTGTCCATCATATAGTATTATCCTTGTCCATTAATTAGACCATCTGTCCATCATATAGTATTATCCTTGTCTATTCATTTGACCATCTGTGCATCATATAGTATTACCCTTGTCCATTCATTTGACCATCTGTCCATCATATAGTATTATCCTTGTCCATTCATTCAATCATCTGTCCATCATATAGTATTATCCTTGTCCATTCATTTGACCATCTGTGCATCATATGGTGTTATCCTTGTCCATTCATTTGACCATCTGTCCATCATATAGTATTATCCTTGTCCATTCATTTGGCCATCTGTCCATCATATAGTATTATCCTTGTCCATTCATTTGACCATCTGTGCATCATATAGTATTATCCTTGTCCATTCATTCAATCATCTGTCCATCATATAGTATTATCCTTGTTCATTGATTCAACCATCAGTCTATCATATAGTATTATCTTTTTCCGTTAATTAGACCACCTGTCCATCATATAGTATTATCCTTGTTCATTCATTCAACCATCTGTCCATCATATAGTATTATACTTGTCCATTCATTTGACCATCTGTCCATCTTATAATATTATCTTTTTCCGTTAATTAGACCACCTGTCCATCATATAGTATTATCCTTGTACATTCATTCGACCATCTGTCCATCAAATAGTATTATCCTTGTCCATTCATTAGACCATCTGTCCATCATATAGTATTATCCTTGTCCATTCATTAGACCATCTGTCAACCACACCTTGGTTAAGTTTTGCATTTTAAGTCAGTTTCTCAGGCATTGTCAGCCCCAAAGTCATGCAACCTTGAAGATGTGTTTTGGGGTGAATACAGCACCATCCCACCAAAAGTAGATAATTATGACCTACTTAAGTGATTTCAGTTATGTTTTGTGTTATATCAGTTTCTTGGACATTGTTGGTTACAGAGTCACGCAACTTTGCATGTACGTGTGTCTTGGTGAATCCAACACCACCCCATGCATTAGGTTGTGGTGTACATTTTACACAGCGACTTTTGTGTTTAAGTTAGCTTCTCAATTTTGTATGTAGCTGTGTCTTGTTGAGTTCGGTGCCATCAGACCAAAAGTAGGTCACTGGGACCTTTATTTCATGCTTCAGTGACTGATTAAGTTTGCATTCAGGTCAGATTAGTGGGCATTGTTAGCCACAGGAGCATGCATTGTTGCATGTTTATGAATCTTTTGAGTGCAATGCCACTGTACCAAACTTAGTTCACTGTGACTGGCATTTTACTCTTCAGTACTTTTTTTTAAAGTTTTGTGTTTTGGTCAGTTTCTCATGCACATTTGACTGTAGGGTAACACAAAAGGGTGGGTTGGGGGCATTTGTGTGCTATAAATACATTTTTCAAAGTCATGTACAATGGTTGGAATATTTTGTTGCATGACAGTATAGCTTTTGGAAAGGACATGTTAGAAAGATGGGTATTTGTGCATGGAAAAAATTTCTTGTGCCTAAATTTCACGAATACAGTCAAACCTGTGTTCAGCGGTCACCCATGGGAAAGGGCCAAAGTGGCCTTTGAAGACAGTTGACCTCTGAAGGCAGGTTCAGCCCTAAAACTTGGTTCATGACAAATACATGTACTATGCACCGAATAGCATTAACATTATTAGGAGTAGTAGTAGTATGATATCAAGATATATATATATTTAGTTTAGCTAATTAGCAAAAAGAAAATAATGACATAAAAAGTTCCACTTTAATTCATCATGTACATTAAATCATCACTTATCAGTAGAAACGGCATCTACTTTGTCCACTATCTAGGAAATGAATTGCTTTGATTCTCTCATGTATGGACAAAAACCACTTTGCATTCGAAGCCGACATGTTGACACCTTTGAGTTTGACTGACAGTGTGAATGGAGTATGGTAAGTACAATTGAGATATGAAATGCTTAAACATTGATTCACATGATATACCTTTATCTAAACAATGCCTTGCTCATCAGGCAAAAGAAGTGTTTAATTTGCGTACTTGGAGCAGTCACTGCTGATACGCTCCAGTGACTGCTTAAGGCAGGGTGAAACCATGGTTTGGTTCAGAAACACCTGGCAGCTGACTGCTGAAAGCAGGTGAACATTAAATACAGGGCATTTATATAGGAAATTTGGGGGGGGGGAATTAGAATGACCACTGGACACAGGTGACCACTAGGACAGATTTGACTATTATAATTAATACTTTTGATTAAAGGCAATATAATGCAGTACGGAGGATATTGAATCATTCTTCATTAGCTATAAAGTTGATGAAATGAGTGGACTAATGTTGTATGTCACAGCTACTTGCTGAAGATGGCATGTATTTCAATTGAATATCAAACGTTTTATGTCTTTTCAACAGAAGTTAGAGATTCCTTTTATTGCATAATTATAGTAAAGGTTTTGGAGCACCCAGTGACATTTTTTTATGAGGTGGTAGGTGCTATGTGACAGTGAGATTTGTATGATTTAATATCATGACACTTCTCAATGTGAATTTTAGGGCTGTTCTAGTCAAACATACTTGGGATCCAGGGAAGGCACCTTCAACATGCTGTAGTTACCCATAAAATACAAATTAGAATTTTTTATTATTTTCATATGAACTCTTGGAGTTATCAGAGTACCCAGGGATATATTTATAAAAATTGCCTTCCCTGGGTATCATGTATGTTTAAATACAACATCCCTTTGCAAATTAGGGTTATTACTATGAATTAAAGGTAATATTGATGTTCACAGATCATATATAAAATTGTTTTCGTCTATGTCTAATTTTTCTTATTTTTCAGATATGAGAGGTTATTGAAGCGAGCCAGACTGGAGGATCTCACTGAAATAGCAAGACTCAGGTGTCTATATCGGACAGGAGTGGATAGATTTGGCCGTCCAGTTGTTGCTTTTGTTGGGAAAAACTTCCCTGCCGACTCTGTGGATCTTGAAAAGGTAAACATAATTTACAGTGGAACTCATTTGTCACAAACTCTTAGTTATCAGTAAAATGTGTGCATTAGAAATAGAAATTTGTTAAAAGTAGGAATACATGCATAGATTTTATTTATATTTGGACTGAAATAAGTACTTATTGTATTTGAAAATTTTCTGCATTCATGTTCCTTTAAGGATCTCTGGTTTTGCAAAATCAACATTTACTGTATAGCTCAAAATGATGTGATCATCATCAATATGACATTACCTCAGTGTATTGTAGTGTTGTGGGCACTACGAGAGATTGGATGTAAAATGACATTGTTGCAACTTCTGTCTCGTATTAAATAATGGAGAAAAAAAAATACTTATATAATTTTGATAATGTTAAAGTCAACCAAAAGTATATATAACCTTTGGAAATCATACAACCTGTCATAAATTGTCCATACAGGCTTTCTTTTGCAGAAAACCAATGTTATCTAAATAATTGTGTCATGATGAAAAAAATTCCCTATACAACATCCACTTTTCTTTGTGTTTTTGAGAAGAAGAATCTATGATCTTCAGCCTGTGCAAATTTAATCAATTTTTTAAATATTCATTCAGCTATTATTGTATGGTACTTTTCCCATACTTTTTTATGTAATATCCCTTACCAACTTAGAGTAGCACAAGACAGTGCACTCCAACCTACTATGTAAATTTTTAAGTGATTTTGGTTTGCTTGGACCCTTAGTTATGTAAAAATATAAGTTTTTAAAAAGTTAAATATGTCAACATTTCACAAGCGTTCATTGTTAAAACAGGTGTGACAGTCTTGTTTCTCTTTCATTGGTTTTAGTGACTACACAGTCTCATATGGAAAATTATTGAAAGCTTAAAGTCACTCCTTCCTTTTTAAACTGAACCATCTTAAATATGTTTATTTCAGTTTGCATACATTGCAAACTCCACCATACCTCTAATTCAAATGATTTTACAAGCGTAATTCTTAAGCTGTAAACTTGAATTCTACAGGTATCTTTAAACATGAGCACTAAAGCTTTATTCCTTATGATTTGCAACATTATTTTATACAAGATAAGATTTTAAAAATTGCATGCATGTCAATTATCATGTCCATTTTTTCAGGTACTGACAGTCAGAAAGTATTAATGAACATAAAATTTTAGCGATTTTAGGGAATAAGACATATTAAAACCTCACATCTCATTGCACGAGTCCTATGTTAATCACCTTTTCCATCTGTCTGTACTTCTGTCTGTCCCTTCATACTTCATGTAACCAGCATAGCCCTGCAACCCTTGCCCTTAATTGGATGCCATTTGGTAGGTGGATTACCTATGGTATGCAGATGTTCCTTTTGAAGGTTTGGTCTTTTCATACCCAATTTTTATTGAGTTATTACCCTTCTTTCAATCAGTAATACATCTCCACTACAGCAGATCCTTGTGACCAGCATATCTCAGGAATCATTTAACATAGTTTGATGCAATTTGGTATGTATATTATCTCGTAGCTCTAAATATGGCTTTTGATTCATCAGCTCCATTTTGAATAGAGTTATGGCCCTTGACAACTTAATATCTTCTCATGGGATGTTGCTTGTGACCAGCATAGCTTTGCAACCCTATTTGGTATGAATATTTTCTCATATGTGCCTTTGATGGGTTTAGTCTCATTTGTCAGGGTTATGGACCCCAGTATGCTTATTCTCTTGACTTTGGTTTCTGCATAATAACTTCACCAAAAATTTGTTGGAATCAACCAAATTTGGTATATCATATCAGATTGATGACATCTTGAGTGAGTTTGATGTACAGCATACTATCACATTATTTACAGGAGTTATGCCCCACAATTATCTTCCCATCTGACTTTGGTTTCCACAGCATAACTTTACTGAGGTTTGTTGGTTTTCAGTCAAGTTTGGTATGGGGCTTGATATTGATGAGACCATGAACAAGTTCGATTTCCTGTTTTCCTTAACATCATTTAAGGGTGTTATGACTCCTGATTATCCATCCTCCGGACTTGCGGAAGCAGCATAACCTGACAAAGCTTTGTTACATTTAAACCAAATTTGGCATGAAGCTTTATATTATTGAGACCTTGAATGAGTTTAATTTCAAATGCTCCACATTATCATTTAGAATAATTATGTCCCCTTATACCATACATGATTGTCCAAAAGAAAGGTTCAGAAACTTTGTATCCTTGGTTAAATTTGAGTGGCCTCTGTTTCATTAATGCCATGCTACTTTTCGGTTTTCAAAGTAATGAGAAGATGAACTTGGTGGCATCGTTTTAAATGAAGTTCTGCCAAATTTATAATCCTTTTTTAACACCCCTTACTATTGACAGCACTTGATGCTATTTTGTGGTTTTATGATCACTTTGTGTTGGAATATATTTAACACTTGCATGCAACTATGCTTCACCAATGCTTTCATAATATAAAATGAGGATTAACACAGTTTGCAAAGGTAGTGATGAAATAAAGACAATTATAGTCAAACTTGGAGAAATGTTGTATTACCATTGTATTCAAAGAATGTGAAAAATGTCAAATCATTTGTACATATTGATCACAATGGTCCCCTAATATAAGGCCACCACTTCTGTATTGGGAATGTGGCCTTATAAGGGGGGTGGCCTTTCCAAAAGGGGATTACACTGATGTGAGTAATAATTACTTATGAAGTAAGAAAGGCATGACTAATTTTTAAATATTTAATATTTGCAATTAAAATCACATGCATGTTATGGAATCAATGTGATAAAATTTATATTAATGTTATTTAAAATAATTTTATATAATCATCAGTTACAGTGAAAATACAATTGGAAAATGTTATCAATAAAATCAGGGTACGAACATTTGGCTGTAACTATCATTCTCCCTCCATTCCATTTTCCTACTGCCACAGAATATATACATGATGTTGTTATTTTAATCTTTCTGATGTCAAATTTCTCTCCCTCTTTTTATTTAGTCAAATAGCTTTCACTTTTCCTTTAAAACTGAGAATGTCTGATGACATTTTGCACTTTTTGCAACAGCTTATTTCTTTATTGTTACTGATACTACTGTCAGACTAATTTGTAGATAGTACATGAAATGCTATGTGTTTACAGAAGAAGTGAGATTGTCTTGTGATTGACTGGTTTTAGTCTGGTACCCTTTGAAATACATTTTGTAATTTGTAAGAGAGGAAGCCAAAATGACTAACATACCTTTGTTACTTTATGGTGACTGGACATCACGCTGACTTTAGTTTAACAATACTGTGCCTCTCAGCTGTTGGCTTTTGTCATCTTGATAATTATCAGTGGTAATAATGGCCTGTAATTATCAAAGTGACAAAACCTAACATCTAAGGAACTCACAGAAGGAAGGATAATCAGATTACTTACTGTCTGTACTCGCTTACAAGCCGATAACAACTGCAAAACTGCATAGACCCAGATCTGCAGGCACATAATGCGCCAGCAGATCTGGGTCTACACAGTTTGTAAGGACTAATCATTAGAACAAACAACATAGACCCTGATCTGCAGGCGCATTGTGCAATGGCAGATCAGGGTCTGTGTTGTTTGCATTTGGACTCAGATTACACGCAAGTATATACGGTATGTCTTAATATCGATTAAAGCTAGTACCTTATCAGAATGTTGGAACAAATGTCAATGTGTTGAATTTAGAAATCAGCAAATATTGGTGAGATTTCCATCTGTAAACCCCATTATGTGTTTGCTTGTGAGGGGTAAATTTGACATTTTTTGCACTAATATGCTGGCCACTGGCTGCATTAGAGGGGTGACCATCCTACATGGAGGCTTTTTAACACAAACTTGTTGGTGCCAATGGATTCTGGCACTGTAAAAAGTGAGCGACTGCTGGTCAGATGAACCATTAAAGAGGATGACCACTGTACAGTCAATTCGGCCCAAGAGGTCATTGTTATTAAGCATTCCTTTGTCTTCAACAGTCACATTCTGAAATGTTACTTGAGACAAAATGTAGATAAAAAATGAACTAAGCACCTACCCATCATAAGCAGCCACTTTTGTTACTTTTCAAAGTTGACAGCTTAACATGTTTTATAATATTTAGTATTAGATAGAATTATAATACATGTTTGTATAGCGATTATGTTGAATAAATTATGAGTACATGAAATAATGGAAATAGAAGAGTATGCAGTGAACAACTTATCTATGACACAAGTGAATTTATTTAACATAATAACTATACCAAAATGTACACCGCTTCTTCATTTTAACACACCCTGATAACTCATGAACCCTCTTATAGCACAGAGGCAGGTGTGGATCCCATTTTTTTCTTACAGAAAAGCAAAACTAGGCTCCTATTTGCTTAACATTTAAAAATCATGATCAGACTTGGTAAATGAAAGCTTGATATATCACTCATTTTATTGTTGAAAATGGCAATTTGTGTGCATAAATTTGAAATTGACACTATGAAATTCACTAATTTGAAATGAAATCATATATTTTGTAAGACTGTCTTTTACAAAAGTATTTTCTCAATAAATAACACAATATACTACAAAATATTGATCAAATGAAAATATTGAGAAATGACACCTGGTGGCAGTAATGTAAGAAATAAATATCAATTGAAGAAGTCTTGTCAAGTGAAATTCATATTTCGATTTTATTTTTCAATTCAGTTTCATTGTAATCATTATAAATGTGATGTGCCCTCTTCTATTCAAACAAGAAAGGAGTAAATTGACTCACAGCAATGCCAGTGAGCACTTTCGTTAGAACCTAATTAAGTGCTTACTCAGCAGCTAAGCTAGATTTGTTTTTGACAACTGTAAAAGTTAATGGTCCTTTTGCATGATAAAAACACAACCTAATTAACAGAATAATTTATCTCCAGCTAATTACAATACCTGAAAAGTGCCAACATCACAGTAACGTCCATCCTATTTTCTTGTTAATGCCTTAGGTAACTCAACTAAGTTGTTGATTTTGCCTTATCGGTGGATTGTTCCTCAAAATTTGCAATGATACATTCGAAAATAAACTTGCAAAGTTCTAATAAAACACACATTTTTGTCTTTTCTATTTCTTTTTGGTTAATTTTTTTTTTCAGTCTGGATGTAGTGTTCTGGGACTGTGCAGCTGTGATGTGTCAACTGTTTGTTTTTAGTCTGATTGATATAGAGTTGTTGTTGAAGTGACATTTAAAATTGCTATAATGAGGAATTAACCAGTGCAAACATATCATTGAGTTTGGCACGGGCAGTTTATAAATGTAATTCTAGATATGAAGCTTTAGTATGTAGGTGTTTGCTTGCCATGGATACACATGTTCTAACCTTAAAAGGGAAGCACTCCAACTTAAAACTGATTCATGAATGTATGAGTATTGCATGTCAGTTCGGTCTATATTAAAATTCTGCAATCAGTTGTTGAGTTTAACTGACTTCTTCAGATACAATATCCATAAATATTAAAGTCCATTAGATCAGTAGTTGTGTAGGACAATGGAGATCATAATTCTCATGAATCAACAAAAGTTGTAAGCAACCGACCTCACCCCCCACCCTCTTTCCTCAATTGTTAAGCAAAATTTGAGTCTCCCTTGCTATCTTATGCCATCGCCTATGCTGTGGTCAATTTTTACGGACCCTGTCACTCGCGAGTTATTGATAGAGATGTTATTATTCTTTTTATTACTCCCCACCCCCCACCCATGTGATACAGGTTGGATATAGATATTTATGTCCATCGGTTTGTCTATCCATAAGCATTTTCATTTCTGGAGCATAACTAAAAAAAACATTGAAGGTATTTCAAACAAACTTGGTACTATGTAAAGCAAGTTGCATAGAGGTGCCTTTTGATACTTAGAATTTTCTGCATTTAATACCTTTTTTATGTTACCATGGAAACAAAGTACAGCAGCAGCAGTATATAAATTGAGATTGCTAGACCATAGGGTACTAGTATCATTAGTAAGAAAATTCAGTGATTAACCATATTGTACTTTCAGTAGTAAATAAACAATCTTCAAATTCATAAACTTTATTCAAGACACTTCATGTCTTTACATAAATTGAGGATGGGATGAAAATGTCATCTCAGGATGCCTCTTGTTACATAGAATAATTTATTTCTGTTTCATAGTCAAGAAAATAAAAAAAAGTGTATATTGTTTCCATGTTTAGCAAATAAATACACTGGACCAACTGCAACACCAAAAATATTGAATGAACCATGACACCATAAAGGATGGAACATCAAAGCACATGCTGTAATGACAATGTATTAATATTGGTGCAGAGTTGTAGAGATGCACAAGTCCTCTCCACATTTCAAATGGCTCTTGAGAGAACATTCAGAGCTGTGATTGCCATTAGTGATAATAGTTCATGTGTCAATAATTATTCAACCAGTGAAATTATGAGGAATAATGGTGATGGATTTTCCAATAAATTGACCTCTGTTATATAACAAAAGACATGATAAAAATTCCATCTTCAGAGCTGTCTGTTGGATTTTGAAAATGTAACTAATGGTTCACAAGTCCCATGTTGGTGTTAGTGATCACCAAAATAACCAGCGGCAATCAAGGTTCTCAGATAGCAATTCATGTCAGTAAAAACGTGTTTGATGATTTAAATTTAGGGGCATGTGCTGTTGTCTTGAAGTCATTGATATCTGCAGAAATACACTATAGAGCAAAAAAAAAGAAACTTTTACTAGTTTGAAAAGAAAATTGCAAAAAAAAGTTCATAATGTATGGTATAGTAACTGAACTTCAGTAGGAGTCAGATCCAAAACAGAACATTTCATATTGCTGCCCTTTTTCTGGTACACTAATTAATCTTACATGTCAGTGTTATTCAGAGCAAAATTTGGTGATTACTATTTGGAAAATTCTAGTGCCCACCTAGCAAGTCTGCAGATTCGAGGAGTCCTGTATAAATGGAAAAGAAGATACAATTTTTCAAGTGAGATTCCAGGACAAGAGACTGAAGGTCATGGAAAAATGGTTTTACTGCAAAAAACTTGGATCTTGATTGTAAATTTTTGTTTAACTTGCCTTGTTATAAAAAAAAAATGTTCAATGTATGTTTTCTTTTGTTTTCATTTCACAAAGGCCCTGCTATACCTGATTCGTATACTGGATCCAGTCGTAGAGAAAGATTATGTTGTGGTCTACTTCCACACTTTGACAACAGGAGAAAATAACCCACCTATGAGCTTTTTAAAAACGGTATATTCAGTCCTAGAGCAAAAGTAAGTTATATTTAATCTCTGAAACATAGATAAGGTATACCATATGTACTCGCTTATAAGTGGTATCCAACTGCAAACTGCACAGTCACATGTTGCGTCGGCAGATCTGGGTCTATGCAGTTTGTTAGGAGTAATCACTAGAACAAACAACATAGACCATGATCTGCTGGCACATTATGTAATTGCAGATCAGGGTCTATGTTGTTTGTAGTTGGACTTGACTTGTAAGCGAGTATAGACAGTAGGTGTTACTTTTCCAAAGGGGTGTTGTTGTTGCTGGCATAATTGTAATGGATAAGTTTTTTACTTAAGTTCTGTTTCTCAGAAACTAATGCCATGTACATTTATGACACGTCATGGGTGAACTCATTATAAGGAATAAATGCTGATTTCTAGCAAATGTAGGTGACAATGATCTATATTTCAGGATAGAGTTAGTGTGAGGGCTAAGTTTAGGGTTAAAGACAGACTTTGAAACCAGGCCTGATAGTCTCAAAATTCTGAGCACAAAAATTAAACACATGCCCAAATTTTAAAACTTTTTATATACTATAATTTTGCTGTGGATGAGGATAGAATCACAAAATGTTCAGAAGTGTCTTATTGTTTGTATCTCTACATAATTTCTTTTTTATGTGCTGAAGTTTAACGATCATTAGAGACTCTATTTATGATTTTTTTATTTTGGAATTTTTAGTCTAAGTACAATTTTTGTGCTCAAAAAGTTTCATAACTATAGGGCTAGGCCTGAAAATCATAAAACTTCTGAGCTTGAGCTTGAATTTTATTATCAGCTAATCAGAAATAATGTTACACATGTTACTTATAATTTGTTGAGTACAAATCTCCAGCTCAAACTCAGGCTCAAGAGTTTTATGATCTCTAGACCAGATTGTTATATCTATACAGGTCTAAGTCCACATCTTTAGACCAGATTGTTATATCTATACAGGTGTGAGGCCAGATCTCTAGACCAGATTGTTATATCTATACAGGTGTGACTCAGGCCAAATTTCAATACTATCTTGTTTTATCTGTACAGGTGTGAGGACAGGAGCATGAAACTTGAGATAAAGTTCAATGATTCTAACTTTATTTTAATCAAAGTTTTAGAGCATGACAATTTTCTAATTTTGAGCTGAGCTTGAGCATTGTGTATTCTTTAAACTTTTAAATTTTTCATAGTGATCAGCATAACAATTTCTTTGTACAGCTACATATCACTGTAAAATTGTCACATATTTTATGCTAAATTTACAAGCTGAAACAAGTGAGTAAATAAATCCCACTGAGAAGAACTAAGTCTAAATGACGGAAACTATACATGAACAGATTGAAGGACTGAAACTCTACATGAACAGATCAAAGGACGGAAACTATACATGAACAGATCAAAGGACTGAAACTATAAATGAATAGATCAAAGGACTGAAACTATACATGAACAGATCAAAGGACTGAAACTATAAATGAATAGATCAAAGGACTGAAACTATACATGAACAGATCAAAGGACTGAAACTATACATGAATAGATCAAAGGACTGAAACTATACATGATCAGATAGAAGGACTGAAACTCTACATGAACAGATCAAAGGACGGAAACTATACATGAACAGATCAACGGACTGAAACTATAAATGAATAGATCAAAGGACTGAAACTCTACATGAACAGATCAAAGGACTGAAACTATACATGAACAGATCAAAGGACAAACTATACATGAATAGATCAAAGGACTGAAACTATACATTAACAGATCAAAGGACTGAAACTATACATGAACAGATCAAAGGACTGAAACTATACATAAACAGATTGAAGGACTGAAACTATACATGAATAGATCAAAGGACTGAAACTACACATGAACAGATTGAAGAATAACCTAATTTATTTCAATTTTTTAAACCATTTCTGAGATAAGATTTTCTTTAAAATGGACTGTTGTATACAGATAATATGATAGATTACTTATCACAATAATATTTTTATTTCTCATTAATGAAACCAATTTTTCTATAATGGGTTAATATAATAGACATCATTTAGGTATTTCTTAAATAACCATGTGCAGGGCAAACATTGCATGACATATAGACATAGTTTGACAAATTGTCCTTACAATTATTTTTTGTATAAGGTACCTTTTATATTTTTTATGATATATTCTGTATTAAAAAAATATTAGCAAGTAAAGTCATAATAAATGGCATGAAAACATTCAACACTATGTACAAACCCCAAGGATGCCCCTATTTTGCAGGGATATATAAATTTCTTTCTTCTTGATGCTTTTCCATAATGTTAGCAGTTTAAATCACCTGAGACCTTTTCATGCCAGATAGGACAGGAGAGTGTTATTTATTTTAGCCAAGGCAAACATAGTAATAAAAGATGACAGTCAGATTTGGTATGTAACTATTGCTGACACACCATCAAATGATCACTAAAATGCAGATTTTTATTGGCTGCAAAAAATAATCATATTTATGACTAGTTAGTGTGGAAATACCATAATATTTATGACTAGATAGTGTGGAAATACCATAATATTTATGACTAGATAGCGTGGAAATACCATAAAATTTATGACTAGTTAGTGTGGAAATACCATAATATTTATGACTTGTTAGTGTGTTAATACCATAATATTTATGACTAGATAGTGTGGAAATACCATAATATTTATGACTAGATAGTGTGGAAATACCATAATCTTTATGACTAGATAGTGTGGAAATACCATAATATTTATGACTAGATAGTGTAGACATACCATAATATTTATGACTAGATAGTGTAGACATACCATAATATTTATGACTAGATAGTGTGGAAATACCATAATATTTATGACTTGTTAGTGTGGAAATACCATAATATTTATGACTAGTTAGTGTGGAAATACCATAATCTTTATGACTAGATAGTGTGGAAATACCATAATATTTATGACTA
The DNA here is from genome assembly GCA_029931535.1 of Margaritifera margaritifera. Lineage (NCBI taxonomy): Eukaryota > Metazoa > Mollusca > Bivalvia > Unionida > Margaritiferidae > Margaritifera > Margaritifera margaritifera. The sequence goes on from JAQPZY010001667.1 coordinate 30,038, forward strand.
GATAGTGTGGAAATACCATAATATTTATGACTAGATAGTGTAGAAATACCATAATATTTATGACTAGTTAGTGTGGAAATACCATAATATTTATGACTAGATAGTGTAGAAATACCATAATATTTATGACTAGATAGTGTAGACATACCATAATATTTATGACTAGATAGTGTGGAAATACCATAATATTTATGACTAGTTAGTGTGGAAATACCATAATATTTATGACTAGTTAGTGTGGAAATACCATAATATTTATGACTAGTTAGTGTGGAAATACCATAATATTTATGACTAGTTAGTGTGGAAATACCATAATATTTATGACTAGTTAGTGTGGAAATACCATAATATTTATGACTAGATAGTGTGGAAATACCATAAAATTTATGACTAGTTAGTGTGGAAATACCATAATATTTATGACTTGTTAGTGTGGAAATACCATAATATTTATGACTAGTTAGTGTGGAAATACCATAATCTTTATGACTAGATAGTGTGGAAATACCATAATATTTATGACTAGATAGTGTGGAAATACCATAATATTTATGACTAGATAGTGTAGAAATACCATAATATTTATGACTAGTTAGTGTGGAAATACCATAATATTTATGACTAGATAGTGTAGAAATACCATAATATTTATGACTAGATAGTGTAGACATACCATAATATTTATGACTAGATAGTGTGGAAATACCATAATATTTATGACTAGATAGTGTGGAAATACCATAATATTTATGACTAGTTAGTGTGGAAATACCATAATATTTATGACTAGTTAGTGTGGAAATACCATAATATTTATGACTAGATAGTGTGGAAATACCATAATCTTTATGACTAGTTAGTGTGGAAATACCATAATATTTATGACTAGTTAGTGTGGAAATACCATAATATTTATGACTAGATAGTGTGGAAATACCATAATATTTATGACTAGATAGTGTAGAAATACCATAATATTTATGACTAGTTAGTGTGGAAATACCATAATATTTATGACTAGATAGTGTGGAAATACCATAATATTTATGACTAGTTAGTGTGGAAATACCATAATATTTATGACCACATAGTGTGGAAATACCATAATATTTATGAGTAGATAGTGTGGAAATAGGAAATACCATAATCTTTATGACTAGTTAGTGTGGAAATACCATAATATTTATGACTAGTTAGTGTGGAAATACCATAATATTTATGACTAGATAGTGTGGAAATACCATAATATTTATGAGTAGATAGTGTGGAAATAGGAAATACCATAATCTTTATGACTAGATAGTGTGGAAATACCATAATATTTATGACTAGTTAGTGTGGAAATACCATAATATTTATGACTAGTTAGTGTGGAAATACCATAATATTTATGACTAGATAGCGTGGAAATACCATAATCTTTATGGCTAGTTAGTGTGGAAATACCATAATATTTATGACTAGTTAGTGTGGAAATACCATAATATTTATGACTAGATCGTGTGGAAATACCATAATATTTATGACTAGTTAGTGTGGAAATACCATAATATTTATGACTAGATAGTCTGGAAATACCATAATATTTATGACTAGTTAGTGTAGAAATACCATAATATTTATGACTAGTTAGTGTGGAAATACCATAATCTGGGACTTGTCCATATATAAATTTGTCAAATTATATGTCAAATATTATTACATTCATGAAGCCAAAAAAGTAGTAATTATGGCAAAAGTAAAGTGGAAGCCATTTGTAATGAACTAAAAGTAAATATGTTACCCTTTCTTTCGAAATTATATTTCAATACACAAATTTAACTGTACATCAGGGACTTTTGTAGATTAGTTCCATTTTACCTTTCAATGAAAATCTTAATGTTGTTTAAATTTCATATTGATTATTTTTAAAAATATGAAATTTTCTAAATTAATTGACATCTGGATTTTACACTTCATGTGTATACAGCTTTCAGTGTGTCTAATTTCAGGTACAGAAAGAATTTGAAGACTTTTTATATCATCCATCCAACATGGTGGTCTAAGGTATCTATCTATTCCATAAAAGTGCAAAATAGCACGTTCACTTTTAAAACAAACACATGTACCATATATTCTTGCTTATAAGTCCCATATAACTGCAAACTGCACAGACCTAGATCTGCTGTCACATAATGTGCTGGCCGATCTGGGTCTGTGCAGTTTGTTAGGTGTAATCAAAACAAACAACATAGATCCTGATCTGCCAGCACATTATGGGATTGCAGATCAGGGTCTATATTGTTTGCAGTTGGACAAGACTTATAAGTGAGTATATACAGTATATTCTTTTCCCTGGTTACCATTTGGGAAGGGAGGGATGTTGGAACAGGCTTAAGTATGATTGAGACAGAATATTCCTTTACAATACAACCCAACACATCTTTACACATGTTGCCAAACAGAACTGTTTTGTTCATTGTTTGGTGTTTTCATGGCACAGCAACACACAAATGTTATATCATGCTGAGACAATTGGAATAAGGTGTTTTGCCCAGAGACACATTATGGCAGTTGACTCAAGCTGATCTGATGGTAGGATTTGAACCTGCACCCTTCAGGTCACAAAGCTAACCACTGAGCCACATTGGCTTCTCAGCCACACAGGTCTGTGAGAATCAAGGGTTCTGGCTGTAACTCTTGTAACTCAGTTTTTCAGTAAGGCATGAGAAGAGAGCAATCATAACCATGTGGGGTTATAACTAAAACTACCCTTTTCAGAGATATTTCTTTCAAACAATGCTATAACAAACTTGGCCATTAGTACTTACCTATCACTTAAGGAAAAATTTATGTGTACATTATGGCAGGTGCTGCTGCAGATAGTCTGTCAGTATTTTATTATAATTTTGCTGCTAATTATAAATGCCAGATAGGGAACTGATATATGCTCATTCTTTATGACCATTAGCTACATGGTCCACTACTGGGTCAGGGGCAGACAATTCATGTGCACAGTTGATGACTCAATATTTTTTTCAATTTTAATATGTACAAAATCTTATTTAGACTGAATTACATGATTGTAAGTATTTAATCCAGTAGTGCTTAAATTTCCAATTAAGTTACTTTTCTTGAAAAGATTTATTGACTTTGATATAATCCCTATTCTATACCATGTTTTTTATGTCAAGCAGTGAACAGGCCACTTTCAATTGTGATTTGTTGTAAGGGTTGATACTAATCAATTCCAGTCCAGGATAAATAACCACCAGTCAGAAATTAAAGTAACCTTTTCACTGTGTGACATATCAGAAGTGTATACCCTCAAAACTGGATCCAAGTAGACGAGATATGAAGCAACAGAGAAACTTCATGTAAAAGTGGCTATTAAATGATCAGTAAAGTACTTATATATCCTTTACATTGATACAATTTATGAGTGGCTGAACATGCTGATGGTATAACAGAATGTGCCTGGAATAAGTGAGGGATCAGATTCTGAATTATGCATGTTGATTGGGAGAATTAGAGTGTGTTATCAATGGTTTTCTCTTTTTTTACTTACAGAAAGTACTGCCTGTGGTCAGCATGGTCGACTTCTGTGTCTGGTTTTAGGTGTTTCTGCTAACTCTGTAAACAAAAGAATATTTGAATACTGATTTTCTCTTCAAATATTCATAAAAAAATATTCTGATTATTAATGTCCAGTTATTTGTTTCAGCTGACCTGTCGTTTCTATGATCTAAATTTGTGCCAGTTTAGTTTCTTTGCTAACTTTTCAAAAATTGTATGCTGGTAAATATTTGGTGCTTGAAATTTTCTGTATTTTGCTTTTTAGTTGGCCACATGGTTCTTTACCACATTCACAGCCTCTGATATCAAGTCTAAGGTACAGAGTCTGAATGGTGTCCAGTATTTGTATGCTAAGATCAACCCTGATCAACTGGATATCCCACCATTTGTTCTGGATTATGATATACAGGTATTTCTCATATAGAAGATTGCAGTCATTTTTTTAATAACAAGCCAGCCACATGTTTTAGTAGTGTTTTGTGATTTTGTTTTACAGAGTATCCTTATTAAAATATACTGTTGGTTCAATTTATGAAAGATACAGTGTTGTTTATTATTGTGTTTAGTTTAATTGATAAATCAGTATGATTTTATTGATTATTTAATATTATTAACATTGCAGAAGTCCCTCATTGTAGAAACCACTGCCCCTCTTTTAATGCAACTGTGGCCATGAATCCCATGAAATTGGTCAAATTTTGTTTTATTGTTGCTACTTAATTTATTAGGGCCCATTTGATGAAGTTAGCAGAGCCCAGTAATAATCATGGCTGGCTGGCCTGCTTTCTATCCATATTTTTGTCAACTGTTACTTTCTTCATCATACATTACCTGACCACAATATGTTAAGAATACTTCCACAGGGTCCGCAGATGACCTCAAAAACCCTTCATTTTGACCTTAGAAACATAAAAAAAAGAAAAAAAAAGACTGAAGGAAACCTCAACAAAAAAAACCCTGAAAAAATAATGAACACACGGTTTTTCATTAGGCTAGCCTAGCGGTCGAGAAAGCACGTGACTAAAAGGAAAAAAACAGCTATTTCAACCACAACAGTAATATCAACTGCAGCAGTCTTCCCAGCACAGAAAACTATAAAATAAAGAGGAGAGGAAGCCCAGTTTCTCCTCACCCAAGTCTCATAGCAATTGACAGTAACTTACTGTATATGCTGCCTGCAGATAATATTCCATGAGGCTCCAGACTCCTTCATTTTTTACAAGCTTGGATTCATCTATTTCCAGACATGGAATGGGTGACCCAGATTGTTTCAGAGGGTAAGAACCTTGTTCATTTATCATCATTCTTTCTCATTATTCCCTTCTATGATGGAGGTCACAACCAACCCTGAGAAGGCACTCATTTTGGAGAAGATTTATGCTTTGCTCACCAAATGGGCAGTGGAGATTGTTTGCAAATCAGACTCCCTGGGCTTTTGTTCATGTCTTTTCAAGGTGCTAAAAGCAGATAGAAAGCTTGGACAGGTGATTGATTTGAACCTGCTGAAGGAGTTCACAGCCCTTTCTAGGTTCAATAGGGAGATTGCCCAGTTGATAAGACTTTCTGTAAGAAAGGACGAGTTCACTGCCAGCCTAAATTTGACAGATGCCAAATTTTACATTCTGATTCACCCTTCGTCAAGCAAGTTCCTTTGGTTCACTTCTAAGGAACTCTGTCCAAGTTTCATACACTCAATATCTAATTCAACCTCAGTCCATTGGCCTTCACCAAGACAGTTGATTGCATCATCCTCAACTTCAAAATGGTAGTACCAGCTTACCTGGATGACATCATACAAAATCACATGGTAAAGTTCAACTCTGGTACAAGATATAAACCAGTTGCTTTCTCTCTTTCTTAGCTGAGTTTTCTTGTGAACAGAGAGAAATCAGATCTGTCTCAGTCGCATTACTTTGTACATCTAGTCATGGAGTTTCTGACTCGTCACAGTTTAGTACATCTGCCTCCAAGCACATTTCACAGATTGTCCAACTCACCAAGTCTTTTTCCAAGAAGAGATGGATTTCTGTGAGAGACTTTTTACAGCTGCTCTGACTTTTTATTGTTGCTGCAGACCTTCATCTTGGCTTTCTATTCATGCACCCTTTGCATATGGCTCTTTTATCTTAGTGGCAAATGATTTCCTGTCACCTAGATCACTGTATTCAGATCTTGACCGAGATGAGACATTTCCTGCTTCAGTGGCAGAATCAAGATCGACTATCAGCAAGAATTTCTCAGAAAACCCCAACTGGAAGTTATTGTCTGTATGGATGCCAGCATGCAAGGTTTGGGTTCCCACAGTTTGCCTCATTTATATACAGCAAATGGAGACTGGATGAGAGTGCCTTTTGTATAATTATCCTGGAAATGAAGGCCTCAATTATTGCCTATTATTTTTGGCAGAATTTATCTTTGTGTAAAGGTTGCTGTCATAATGTCAGACAATTATGTGGTCAACTGTTATATATACAGACAAGGGGAACTAAATAACAAGATCTCTATATTTTGGCCAGTTATTTACTTTTTTAGTGACTGTCCAGGCAAGTCACATTCCCAGCAGGCTTAATGTGCTAACCAACTCTTTATCAAGGAGAGGTGGAACTACAGGCTCCCTCACCTTTGTATCCACAGTACCAGACCCAGAAACCTGGGCATTGGATTCTCTGTCATTAAACTAGGATAGTATCTTGGATATGGCTTCACATCCACTGTGCTTTTTTTGAGAGGTGATTCAGAAAATAAGGAATTAGAAGCTCAAGGTGATTTGTGATCACTCCTCTCCGATAGGACAAATCCTGGTTCAGTGATATCTTTGACCTAGCAATAGACATTCCCAGGAAGATCCAGACAGTTCCCAACCTATTCAAACAGCCAAGATTGCAGGAGTTCCACCCCTGCCCAGATCAGATTCTCTTTCACACTTCACTCCTGTCAGGAAAGCCCAGTGCAGAAAGTAGTTTGTCCCTTCAATCACAGAGAAAATCACACTTCACTCCTGTCAGGAAAGCCCAGTGCAGAAAGTAGTTAGTCCCTTCAATCACAGAGAAAATCACACATACTGAAATGTCCTCCACTTTGAAGGCATATGAGTGAATTTAAAATCAGCATACCTTTTCATGCTGGTGCAAGGACATCAACATCTTTCCCTTGTGGGCCTCAGTTCTAAAGCTGGCTTCTTTCTTTCTCTGTCTCTTTGAGGAGAAGAAATTGGCAACAGTTTCTATTAAGGCTATTGCTTCACGATTTCTTACACCTTCAGACATCATGGGAGAGCAGATGTAGGCCATGACAAGGGATCTCTCTGACTTGCTGGTCTAAGACCTCAATGAAGCTCCTATCATACAAGACATGTTTCCTGATTGCCTTGGTTTCAGCTTGCAGGATGAATGAGTTGCATGCCCATTCATTCAACCTGAACTATCTGCACTTCAACTTAGCTGATTCAGTTATTTTAGTGACACAACCAGGGTCTGTAAAATCAGCAATAAAATTAATCAACTAAAGATAATGTATTGTGGTGTAGGAAAATCCTTGGGCCAAAGATACTGTAGGCCCACTTTATTTTACTATATATGTGCTGAAAATGTTAAAAATTATAAATAATTTACAGATTTCTTAAAGTGTAGAAGAAAGTAGACTCACTGCCAATAAATGTTTAATATATGTCACAATATGTGTATTGTATTAGTGTATTTTATGTTTTCATGTGCTTTTATCCATTTTTATTAGGTCAAACTATACGCAAAATGTGTATATGTCAATTGTCACTGGTATTGTTCATATATTGTAACAATAAGCATCTTCTAGCTTATCTTATGATGTCAATATTTCATGCCATCACCTCCATACTGCATAATTTATGGAACTCTGTGATAATGTTTTACAAACTATGTTTTTTTTCTCCTCAAAGTCAAGCATGTGCCATCCTGGCTTCATTTTTAGCATGTGATCACCACTCTTGATCATAATCTATTGATGTGAAAGGAGAGAGACTGAACATTTGTGGTTCTCTTTGATGCAGATTGAGTTGTGTCAGGCAAGTGCTTTCAGTGATGCTGAAACAGAAAAAAAGGCTTTTCTATGCATAAACCATTCTGTATTGGATGGAAGATGCTAATCTTAGTTGGATGAATCATCTCCAGTAGAATATGGCAATGTATTATAAAACTTTTCAAATAAACTTTTTTGAAATTCTGGAATTTTAGGTGGCAATTTATGTTCCAATATATGTCAAAAAATTGCTGGCTACTGACTTCTGTTGGAACCCCTGTATTTGCTTATTTTTGGCATCAAGAAAATCAAAAGACCAAAGTGTTTATTTTCACTACATGCTTAATTTTACTTACCATCTATACTCGCGTATAAACCAATACCAACTGCAAACTGCATAGACCCAGATCTGTCATCGCAAAATTGTCCAGCAGATCTGGGTCTATGCAGTTTGTAAGGACTAATCAGTAGAACAAACAACACAGACCCTGATATGCTGGCACATTATGTGATGGCAGATCAGGGTCTATGTTGTTTGCATTTGGATGCAGATTATACATGAGTATATACGGTAATATGCATCAATTACAGCATTTTTGTTTACCTTTTCCAGGTGAATGGGCCAAGGTATTGTGTTCCATTTGAAGACGAAAGTAAAGAGAATCAACAGGAAGGACTTTGATACTACAACATATGTCTAGCACTGTGGGTCTTTACAATTTGTAAAGAACTTGTGATGGACTATTTGTATTTTATGTACTGTATGCCTTGCAAAATTGACAAAAGCTATTTAGACACAAATTTTGCATAAACAATTTTTGCATTATTTGTTAATGATGATATATGTACTGTCTATAAGAGTTCAAAATCTGAAAATTTTTTGTACATTTACATCAGTTCGGAAACCTCCAGCACTGACATCTCAGCAAGACTACATGAACTTGCTCTTATTAGTTTCTGAATTTGGTGTGAACTTTGTACTTTTATATAATTAATATTTTCATCTGCTTTAAGCATAAGTGGAAACAGATGTGTTATTTTTAGCTCTACTGGTCATAGACAAGAAGAACTTGTGCAATGACCTGTTGTCCATTGTCCATCCATCTGTCTGTCCATCCATCAGTTAGCACAAGTTTGTTATCATGATTTCTCCTAAACTACTCTGAGGATTGCCATAAAATGTCACACACATTTATTCCATGGTCTAGTTCGTCTTAAATGAAAATGGTGATACTAAGAATCCAATAAGACTGCCACAGTAGCCATCTTGAAAATCTTTTTATTGCTACACCTGAATGGATGATCATATTGACACATGGTTTTCACTAAAGACTTCTAATGATGTCTAAATGAAAATGGTGCCAGTTTGACATCTGATATAACCAACATGGTGACTATCATGAAAATTCTGTTATCACTACTCCTCGTGATTGACCTGATTGAATAGACAAAGGCATTTTCATTGAAAGACTTATTATATGACATCTTGTTGCCCCTAACTAAATATGGTGCCCATCAGACAGCCAATATGGGAACTACAGTGATCAATTTGAAAATCTTGTTATCACTACTCCTCCTGATAATCATATCGACATTTGGTTTTCACTAAAAGACTTTTTATGATGTCTATTTGGTCTTTAATGAAAACGGTACTGATCTGACAGCCGATAAGGTCACCATGGTAACAATCTTGAAAACTTTGCTTACTCTACTCCGTATCAATACTAGGTTTTTTACTAAAATTCTTATGAAGTCTAGTTGGTCCTAAATGAAACTGTTGCCAATCAGCCTCCAGTTTTATGGTCATGGTGGTGATCTTTTTAATCTTGTTATTGCTACTTCTCCAGATTTGATTGCCATAATGATACATGTATTGGGTTTTCACTAAAAGACTTCTTATCATATGTTCTTGTTTCTAAATGGAAATGGTGCAGACTTGACCTTCAGTATGGTCAACGTGGTAGCCATATTGAAAATTTTGTGATAGCTACTTCTCCTGAACAGATGGCCATATAGACATGAGGTTTTCAGTGAAAAACTTCTTATGATATCTAGTTGGTCCTAAATAAAAAAACTTATGGTCACTGACTCTTTTGAAGGAATGGTCATATCAGCATGGGTTTTTCACTCAAACACTACTCACTGAATGTAGTTGGTCCTAGATGAAAATGACACCAATGTGACCTCCCACAATTTGAAAACTCTTATAACAGCTACTTCAGAATTTATGGCCATACTGAAATTTGAAAAAACGAAACACTTTTTTCTTGCAATATATAGTTATTCTGATAATAAAATGATGCTATGTAACTTCTAAAATGGTTGATGGCCAACCTGAAAAATCTTTTTATGACTACTTCTCCGGAATGTATGTCATATTGACATGGAGTTTTTCATTTAAACACTAACATAACTATATGTAGCTGGTTCTGAATAAAAATGGTACTCATCTGACCTCCAACATGCCACCATAGAGTCCATCTTGAAAATCTTACTATTCCTCTTGAATGAATGGGGGCATTGACATGGGTTTTTTCACTAAAATACATCTTGCAATATTTATTTGGTTTTGAATAAAAATGGCGCAGATCTGACCACTGAAGAAGTTTTTAAAAGCTGGCCTAATTGACCTTGGGGTCAAGTCAAAGGTCGTTGCTTGCATTTTTATACTTATGAACACAGTGACTTGTGCACATAGAAGTGAATTTTGACCAGACTTTGTATTTTGTTACATTCCGATGAACAAGTTGATAGTCAGCACTCTGACATTGATTTTAAGGTCAAAAGTTTTGACTCGGGGTTTTTTACTGTACTGGCTTGTGAGCATGATAAAACAAACAAGTTTGAATTAATTTTTATGAAACCCAGTTTGTGGATTTATCTGATGGGTACCTTGAATGATGCCACTTAAATAACTCTGTTTTTTACCAAACAAATATTAGATTTGACCAAACTTAGCATGTGGGTATATCTTGACATTTTCTGAGACAAGTTCAGTGATTTGCTATCGATGGTACCAGGTTCAAGGTCAAACGCCATGACAAAGAATTTTGTACTACACTTACAGGTATCTTGTGAACATGTAAACTCGGACATGTAAGAAAATATTTTTCTTACCAAATTGAATATGTTGGAATTTCTCAAGAATATCAGAGATTGTTTCAATACTCAGATTTTAAAAATAAGAGAAGAACAGAAGAAATGGTCTTATCTCGGATTCCTGAAAATTCTTTTCAGCCAGTAGAGCAGGAGTCCTTTTGAGGAACTCTTGTTTCCTGAAAGTGTCGGCATGTTAGGGCCACATCACATGATAAACTACACAGTATACTTCTTTAAACATTCTACTCATGTATATTATACTAGTGTTCACATGATATCTTTAGAACAAATTTGTTATCAGAATATAGTAAAATAAGTAAAACGAATATAATATAAAGTTTTGGAGATAGTTTACTGAGATTGTGTTCTTAAAATACTTCATAATCCTACTTAGTGAAATGGTCAACTGTTAAGTTATGTAAGCCAGGTGAGTAATATCAAGCCCACTTGGGCCTCATATTTGCAGTTAGTGTCAAAAAGAGAAAATAGCAATCATTTTTGTAACCCACCATCCTGTATCTGTCATGAGTTTGTCAGTGTGCTTTATGTCAACCTGTAGACAGATTTTTCACATAAATTAGCCTGCTTTCTTCAGTCTAATTTACATAACTGTCCGACCAATATTCTTGGATTTCGTGAGATACAGATGATGAATGTGTAACCCCAACAAAACATAAATGACCTGTTAAGAATATAGGTTACGTTTTCCCTCAGTGATAGATCCACAGGTGTAAGTACTAACGAAAATGTTAATGTCTGTAAATCCAAGAAAATTGATAATTAATGAAAATTCACAGTAGTTTCTCAGAAAACTCTATTGAAATAACTTTCAGAAAGATTAGGCAGAAGTTATTTTTTTTTCCTCCTATCAAGGGATTAGTCAGATTCCCTCAGTGAGAACTTTTGTCAGAGTTGAAGCCCATGAATTCATATTCATTTCATAGTGATGATGCAAAATGTTTTTTGTATGTTTGAAACAAAAGTAAGATTAGGGAAAACTAGGCTATATTGTATTTTAGTACAAGCTGTATTTAAATTTAATGACAAAAATGTAATGTGTAGTACAAAATGTGTACATTTTTTAACTGTTTCATCTTCCTCTTCAAGTATTTTTGGTCTGTAACACAACAAATACTCCATGGTTGTGAGGACCTTATGGTAATTTGTGGATGAGTCAATACCCCCCCCCCCTTTCCCCTTTCCCCCATCCCCCCCACCCAAAGTTATATAGACCAAAGTGAAAATGAAGTTCGTATGTCTTTTGGGTGTTGACTCACCTGTCTATAAAATTGCCATGAAGCCCTTCAACACCATGAAATATTTATTATATTATACTGAATGAGTATCAATCCATTTGTTAAATATGCTCTAGCCCAGCAATTTAGCAGTGAATAACTCCCTGCATACTGTTTGTGACTTACATAAATGGGCCGGATACTGTGTGCAACATATATACAGAAATGGACTGGGCAGTCCATATCACATTTTATGGGTTGTCAAGTTACAAGTGGTAAAAAAGGAACTTAAATGTATCAGGTACAGTGGTCCCCCTCTTAAATGGCCCCCCTGACTAACTTCCACCTGTTTTTTATGGCCAGAATTCTGTGGCACAGATGAGTTCATATCCAAAAGTACCCCATTAGGATGGCCAGCCCTCTAATGTGATCAGCATGTTATTGAAAAAATGTCAAATTTACCCCTCACAAGTGGATACATATTAGATTTACATATGGAAATCTCGGGAATGTTTGTTGATTTATAAATTCAATATAGCGATATTTGTTCCAAAATGCCATTAAAGTACCCAACAAAAAGGTAAATGCAATTATTCTCACTGATATAAGTTCCTTAGATGTCAGGTTTTTGTCAATTTGATAATTACTAGCTATTAATACAACCAGTAATTATCAAGATTACAAAAGATAGCAACTGAGAAGCACAGTATTGTTCAGCTCAAGTCAGTTTAACATCTGGTTGCCACAAAAAATCTCTGGTATGTTAGCCATTTTTTGGCTTCTATCTAATAGTATATGATAAGTATTTGACAGGGTGCCAGACTGTAACTAGTTGATGACGTGAAAAGTTCACTTTCATTGTAAGCACAGACCATTTCATTTAATAGCTATAAATATTGTTGCAAGTGAAGGAATTATTTGTTGCAATAAGTGCAAAATGTCATCAGGCACTCTCAGTTTAGGAGGAAATGTCAGAGCAATTTGACTAGACAAAAAGAGGGAGAGTTCTTTGATCATTGCTGAGAAATTTGACATCAGAAAGATTCCAATAAACATAATTATTTATATATTCTACTTCAGTGGGAAAATGGAATGGGCGTTAAATGATAGAGCTATATATTTATTTGTATCATGATTTTATTGACAGGGCTTTCAAATGATTTTGCACCACCAATTGATGATTTTTCGTAATTATTTGAAATAACATTAATATAAGTTTTGTCACATCAATTCCATAACATGCATGTGATTTTGAAATGAAAATATGACATATTTATAAATTAGTTATGTCTGTCTTAATTTATATGTAATTATTACTCACATCTGTGTGATCCTGCTATAGACAGGCCACCTTTCTTATTAGGCCCCTTTTTCTGCTGCTGAATGTTTGGCCTTATAACTGGGGTACCACTGTATAATTTGTAATGTCTCATCATTTCTACTTATAAGTTATATATGATAATGTTTAAAATATGCGTGTTGTTGTTTTGATGAAAATATTTGACTCAAATTTGTTCTAGCAATTGAATGGGATTCTGTTTAAAAATTTTGGAATTTTGTAACTGGCAGATTTCCACTACTGATTGCCTTTGATGCTTCTACCAATCCTGATCATCACTTTTCTTAATAACTTTTTACAGTTTTAGTCATTAATTAATACACCAAAAAACTGTAGCACTTTATGTAACTCCACTGTTTATACTGCAAATAATTCTTAAATATTTGTATGTCAAAAGACACAGGAATTATAAATTAATTATTAGAGTCATTAGTTAATCATCTGCAGGGTTGTTTATATGATTTTGATTATTATTTCAAATTTTCATTTTCATATTTGTTAGCCCAGCTTCTCAAATTTGTTTTTACATATCAAAATATTCATTTTTTGCAGTTTTCTGACTACAAATTCTGTGAAAAAATATATGATTTGAAGTATGAGGACATATACATTCGAAGTCTGGGACATTTCAGTTCAACCATGATTAATGTTTTTGGTTGTCTCATTTTGTTGATTTATGACAAGGAACCATTGTGTCATTGTACATATTTGTTCAACATAATTATGAACTACAATTAAACTAAGGATCATTGTTTGTAAAATGTTGTAGTGTTTCACTTTATTAAAAAAATAGATATTTTGTACATAGTTTAAAATCTAAGCATTCTAAAATCACAAAAAAATGTATACCGGTAGGTTTGTGTGCATTTTCTTGCACTCTGCTTAGTTGAATATCCATCCCCAATTAGGGGTCATTACATAGAAAAGTATGGGAACAAGTACCCTGTAACATATTGTTCATAAAATAATAACTGAATGAGTGTTTAAAAATTCATCTGAATTACACAGTTTGAAGTTCGTAGTCTTCTCTTATCAAATACACAAAGAAGGGTATTATGGTGAGTGGATTTTTAAGCATGACACAATTATTGAGATTTTAATGGTTTTCTGTAACCAAAAGTCAACATGGCCGATTTACTGCAGGTTGTAAATTGCTATAGATTTCACAGGGTCACGTATACATGAACTTTGACTTTATCATTTTCTTTCATGTGACTGTTATTGTGATTTATAATAAAATTGTATAATCATTTTTCCTGTTATTACTTTATAAGAGACAGAAGTCCCAACCATGTCTTTTCAAGCTGCACAGTGAACATTGATTTTAGAAAAAAGGGACTACCTTAAATGTCTTCTTATTATTAGTTGAGTTTACTGATGTAAGTATTTCAGAAAGTTACTATTGCCATTATCTTTAACAGCTTTACATGTAATTTGTATAAAATTAGTTTATTTTTTTTTATTGACTCATCTCCAGTACATACAAAGTATGCAGTTCTCTCCATAAATATGTCTCTGGAACAAATAATACTATATATATATATATATATATATATATATATATATATATATATATATATATATATATATATATATATATATATATATATATATATATATATATATATATATATATATATATATATATGAGATTTTTAAAGCCCTGGTGTGTACAGTTGTTTTCTCTTATTTTTGTTGCAGTATGAATGAATAATTCAGATTGTAACATTGGAGGTTTTAATGTCAACAAGAAACACTTTAGAAATCGAAGACTACAATAAGGCATTGTCCAGGTGACACATTTTTTATATGTCTGCCATAAGGTGGAGTTTATTATGTTATGTTCTCTGTCTGTTCATCTGTTACTTGTCTGCACAATAACTTCAGTTGTCCACCATCTACAGTTACCAAACTTTGTGGATGGCTTGCACTTGGAGTAAGGAAGAAACCTATCAATTTTGCACTCAGAAGTTCAAACGGTCAAAGTTACTGACTGAAACAAGGAAAATGGTTTCCACACAATAACTAGAGTACTTTGTGGATAGCTTGCACTTGGGTAAGGAAGAACCCTATTGATTTCAGGTCAAAGGTCAAGGTCACTATGACTGATTGAAGAAAAATGGTTTCTACACAATAACTTGAGTTCTCCACCATCTGCAGTTACCAAACCTTGTGGATGGCTTGCACTTGTGGTACAGAAGAATGTAATCAATTTCGAGCTCAAAAAGTCAAAGGTCACAAGGTGGACTGAAAGAAGAAAAATGATTTTGACACATTAAATGGAGTTCTTCATCATCTACAGTTACCTAACTTTGTGGATGGCTTGCAGTTGGTGTAAGGAAGAACACTATTGATTTTGAAGTCCAAAGGTCAAAATCACTGTGACTGAAATAATAAACAAATAGTTTCTGCACAATAAGTTCTACATGACATGTCTCAACCAAACTTTGTCAGTGGCTTGCACTTGAGGTAAGGAAGAAGGCTTTTGATATTGGGGTCAAAAGGTAAAAGTTCAAGGTCACTGACTGACAAAAGTAAAATGGTGTCTGCATGATAGTTCTATATCACAGACCTGGCCCAAACTTTGTGGCTGGCTTGGACTTGGGGCTAGAACAGGGGTGCACAACTCAAATGTTTACATGGGCCAGAATTGACCTTGATTGGAACTTAGTGGGCCGCACTGCAAAAGTCTTGTGTCTATAATAAAAGCATAAATACACATGCATAAAGTAAGGACATGGGCCGCAGGCTGCACAGAACGTGTCGGTGGGCCACATGTTGTGCACCCCTGGGCTAGAACAAAGCCTATCAATTTTGGGATCAAAATGGCAAAGGTCAATGTCATTATCAAAGAATAAAAATGGTTTGTGTGCAAAAATATCAATTATCTGCATAGAGGACAATATAACATGGGGCAGGCATATAATGTGCCATTCGCTGTATTGTTGTCGTATAATTATTAAAATATTTATCCACAAGCTCTTTCATCATATGATTAATTATTAAAAATTGTTGAACACTCAAAAACATGTCCGTGTCATTATTATTTCCTGGAAAGCAAAACTAAATTTATTAGTAAAATTTAAAAAGCAAAGCAGACCTAGCTTTATGCTTTAATTATTAGGGACCCCTTAGGGCAATCCGAACACCAGATGAAACAACTTAAGTGATGATCATGCCAACACAAAAGCCTTATTTATTCCTTACTTTGTTAATAACTGAATATAAAGCATTATCAGTACACCTATACAAAAGTACACCAATTTTATCAACTGTCTAATAGGAAAATTTGAAATCGTTTTTGGATTAATAGTAGCTCAGTTGGTTGAGGGTTAGACTCTTAAGTCAAGTTTAGGACCTAATTTTTCATTCTTTACTTTGCAAAATTTTTAAATAATTTTAAAAAAATAAATCTGTTTTGAAAACAGAAAATTCCTCAGGACACATCAAACATGTTTAGATAAAAAGTAAATAGATTAATTAAATAGGTTTTACCAAATTTGTGCATTTGTGGGGACATGTGGTTTGGATAAACCAATAATTCAAGAGAATGAAGTTCAGGTAAACAGAGTTTTATTGTACTTAAATTAAAACCTTGTATTAAAAGGAAAAGATTGAATAACCTCATTTTCTGTGAGTTTTTTGATCAAGATGTTTCTTTCCCAGTGATTATATGGAGACAGACTTATCTTAAAGGATTAGTCATACTTACATTATGGAGACAGACATATCTTAAAGGATTAGTCATACTTACATTATGGAGACAGACATATCTTATAGGATTAGTCATACTTACATTATGGAGACAGACGTATCTTTAAGGATTAGTCATACTTATATGGAGACAGACATATCTTAAAGGATTAGTCATACTTATATGGAGACAGACATATCTTAAACGATTAGTCATACTTATATGGAGACAGACATATCTTAAACGATTAGTCGTACTTATATGGAGACAGACATATCTTAAAGGATTAGTCATACTTATATGGAGACAGATATATCTTAAAGGATTAGTCATACTTATATGGAGACAGACATATCTTAAACGATTAGTCATACTTACTTATATGGAGACAGACATATCTTAAAGGATTAGTCATACTTACTTATATGGAGACAGACATATCTTAAAGGATTAGTCATACTTACATTATGGAAACAGACATATCTTAAAGGATTAGTCATACTTACATCATGGAGACAGACATATCTTAAAGGATTAGTCATACTTATATGGAGACGGACATATCTTAAAGGATTAGTCATACTTATATGGAGACAGACATATCTTAAAGGATTAGTCATACTTACATTATTTAATCAACAGATAACTTTTAAGAAATAATTATCATGATCATACTATTTTGGAAAACAAGCATAAATTAGCATTTCATCCTCCTAATGGAGGTTCAAGCCTCCAAATATGGTAATTAATTGCCAGTAATTCTTTTGCAGGATAAGAGATTCATTGTTGTTGGGTTTTTTAGACAATAATTTAAACAAACTCTCAACTTCTGTAACTAATTCATTAATACTAATAATAAATATTTATGTGCAAGTACAGAATTTTAAATACTTACAGCAAGATGAATGGAGACAATATTTGATGTGTAAGATTTGTCTGCTTCTGTATATCTTGTGCAATATGGTATGCATAGACTTACACCTGAGTATTTTCCATCCTAATATCTGAAAGGATCAAATCCTGAAGTTAGTGATGTATACCTTTCACTTTTTACATATATGCTTCTTTTCTTTGCAAAATGTAAGTTTTTACAGACAATGGCAGTCTTTAAACCATCCCTGTTGAAATTAATTGTGTGTATACCCACACCATAAGGCAGAACATATTATGTTATGATGCCCATCCATCTGTCTGTCCATCCATCAGTTATCAATTCTGTTTCTGCACAATAACTTTAGTTGTCAACCATCCTAGGTTACCAAACTTTGTGGACAGCTTGCAGTTGGGGTAAGAAAGAACCTATTTTGTTCAGACTCAAAAGCTCAATGGTCAAAGTCACTGTGATTGAAGGAAGGAAAATGGTTTCTGCACAATAATTGGAGTTCTCCACCACCTACAGTTACCAAACTTTGTGGATTTGATTGTTTGCAAATGGGGTAAGGAAGAACTCTATCGATTTAAGGTTCAGAAAGTCAAAGGCCAAGGTCACTATGACTGAAAGAAGAAAAATGGTTTCTGCACAATAACTTTAGTTCTTCACCATGTGCAGTTACCAAACTTTGTGGATGACTTTCACTTGGGGTAAGGAAGAACCCAGTTGATTTCGGGCTCAAAAGGTCAATGGTCAAGGTTATTCTGCGGCTGGGGTACATTATAGCAGTGTATGCAGGAGAGAAACCTCATTAAGCAAAAGAAAACGGTTTGTGGACAATAATGTTTTCCATCATCTTCAGTTCCCAAACATTGCGGATGGCTTGAACTTGGTGTCACGAAAAACCCTATTGATTTTGGGATCAAAAGGTCAAAGTTCAAGATCACTGACTGAAAGAATAAAAATGGTTTCTGCACAATAACATTAGTTCTACATGACATATCTCAACCAAACTTTGTATATGGCTTGCACTTTTGCTAAGGAAGAAGACTTGATTTTGGGATCACAAGGTCAAAGTCACTGACTGAAAGAATAAAAATGGTTTCCGCAAACTATAATATTATTTCAACATCACAGACCTTGCCCAAACTTTGTGGATGGCTTGCATTTAGGGTAAGAAAAAGCCTATCTAATTCGGGGTCAAAAGGTCAAAGGTCAAATAACGAAAGAAGAAAAACTCTTGTTGAAAAACATCTAACATTTCTTTCTCATTTATAAACTCACCAGTGATGCCTTTTTGCGCGAGACAACAGTGGTAGAGCATATATTGTTACTCTTCTCCATCCGTTCGTATATGTACACAATCAGTCCATTTAAGTGGGTTTTACGGCACTTTAGCTGGGCATGTGTGTTCCATGAACACATTTCTAGTTCCGTTATATGTACTGCTGACAAACAGGCTTGAATGCAAAGTTGCGTCTTTTGTTTTAAATAGTTCGTTTTATTTATGACTTAAGTTCTCATTCTTCTCTATCGTCTTCAAAATTCATTTGTTAACTAAATGTTAAAAGTTGTTACAAATCAAATACAGCTGGGGTAAACTATTATTAATTTGGATTAACTGTATCATTTCCATCTGCCTTGCTGAGGCGAAACCATTCCTCTTACAGCAACGAAAGTTCGCTCATAGGCTGTCGTATTTCTAAAACTAGCTAATATAAAGAAACTTCACTTAGAGACGCCTGGTAGTAGCGCATGACTGAACGGTCGATATGCGACTTTAAGTCAAACAATCTGAGTCGTCTGCCACAGGTTGAACGACGGTCTGTCACTGTGCACTAGTCCCAGCTCACTGCTGTCAAAATCTCACTATAAAGCAATGAATCTCCACGTGGTGACAGTTAGCAACATCAGCCTATATATATATATATATATATATATATATATATATATATATATATATATATATATATATATATATATGCAAACCTGAGGCTAACATACGCGTTATATACAGTCCCTGTGCAAACTCATCAGACATTATTAACACTGGCACGTTTTATTTGTCAAGAATTTTGATCGTCATAGGGTTTAAGTGTTGCACACTCTCTGAAACGCTTTATATTCACCAGGTAATGGGGACAGTAGTTTTGTTGTCGAGTCATAGATATTATAGACGTTGTACTGTTTGGAAACGTGTTCGAGGGCACGACGAAATACTCGGTGCCTGAGGGCGAAGGTTCTTACCCCAGTGTTCTGGTAAACGTTTGTATGCAGCGGTCCCTATATGATCGTTCATCTTATATTGTCAGTTATAATTTATAAACCAAATGTAGTTTCTTCCAGATAGAAAATTCTGCACTCAACCAGCACGTAAAATTTGATGTTTTTCGTCACAAAACTCTAGAACTTCTCAAAATTGTATCCCAATGTGAAAGATTTATAATGTCAGATTTAAGGTCAGTATCACAGTATTAAGCCCCATAATAACCACAATAACCACATTGTTTCAAAACAGAAGTTTAATAGAATTAACCTGTCATAGTTTACAAATAAAAAAACCTGCAAAAATACTCCGAGTTGTTACTTTTTATGAAAGTGGAACCAGATCACGTAATATTTCATGTTTGACAAAGGCAGCCACTGGTATGCTCATTTCAAATCGATAGTATACTATTGTTGAATTACCCCATTGTGTTTATACATATTCGTATTTTACCTTAAGTCTCGTGTATTTCATAGTTAATAGGTTAAATTAGTGTACCTTAAATCCGATGTACGATGATCAAGCTGATGTTGGAATGGTAGATCCAGGTCAAAGAAGTGGCACAAAGTGTCATGTTCCAAAGCTTTTTAGAAAAATAACTTTTTCTACATAAGACCAACATTTTCATAAGTGAGAGCTTGTAAAAAATATATGTTCCATATATCCTGTTTCACCACAATATGCATAATTTTCATTCGAAACTATCTTCATTATCCTTAGGATTTTAGTAGGGTAAACAATATGGAATATTTTCATTGTAGTGCCCTTAATAGTGCTTCCTTAGTATATTGAAACGGTAGTTTACAAAATACACCATATATTCTAATGACTATGATAATTGTTCTATCCATATTCAATGTACATAATGTGCAAAAGTCTTAGCACTGCCAGTTAACATTCTATATTTCCAAGATCAACAATAAGTACGTTTGTAAAGATAATTTATGAAAAGACACGTCACATTCACCTAAGAACTGAATGTTTAAAAACATTCTTTTAGAATAAACCAATAAAAGATAAGAGATGGATAATAGTGATGGATAATAAACATGTTTTAGTACCTCTTCATTGATATTAGTCTTCCTGACTTGAAAGTATCATTTACATATACGATGACATTTTTTTTATCAGTGATTGTTACAACAAAACTTTCCCAGGATAGAAAGAAATGTACGTTTATTCCTTAACGGTTTAAATAGAACATTCCCTGCAGGCCAAACCTCCTTTATTACCCATATTTTAAACAAACTGTGATAAAAACAGTCAACAAATGTGTACATTTAAATTTTTTAAGCTTGTACTCACCCTAAATATAGCAACAGGCCATATTTTTCATAGTACAATGGTGTTATTTTGCATAAGGAGAATGGACCACTTAACAATTTGGATATCCATATTAATAGAAAAGAATTTTTCATGAACCTGACATCAATCATTTTTAAACATTAATTCTCAATTTCACTGCAGAAAATATTTCGCTAAACTTTTTCGAACGCTTTCTTATTATTTATCATCTTTTTTCCAGAAAAATAATTATGAATTTCATTAGAAACAGTCTCTTTATTAGCTCTTCTGGACTTGGAAATTAAATCGGTACTCTTCCAAGATTAAAAGTCATATCAACATTGGGTTTCACCAAAAGATATCTAAATGAAAATGGTGCCGATCTGAAATCCAGTATGGGCACCATAGCAGCCATCTTAACAATCTTGTTATTGCTACTCCTCCTAAAGGGAAAGCTATACCGACACGGGGTTTACACCAGAAGACTCATTATGATACCTAGTTGGTCCTGGTTTATATTTGGTCGAGGAAGAACTCGGGGAATACCCCGAGAAGAACCACCGACCCACGGGAAGCTACTGGCAAGCTTTCTCACATACCCATGCTGGACGAGCCGTGATTCGAACCCATGCGGACAGAGGTGAGATGTTAGTGATCTGTAAAGGCGAGCGCCTTAGACCACTCGGCCACCCGGGGCCCCAGTTGGTCCTGGATGAAAATGATGCCTATATGACCTCAAATATGACTGCCACAAGGAACATATGGAAAATCTTGTCACTAATTCTCCTGAATGGATGGTCATATCGGAATAGAGTTTTTAACAAAAGTCTTCTAATGATGTCTCGTTTGTCCTAAATGAAAATGGTTCCGATCTTACATCCAATATGGCTGCCACAGTGGCAAATTTGAAAATCTTATCGTTCAAGAATATCAGAGATCATTTTCAACACTCAGCAGTTAAAAAGAAGAAATATTCTAATCTTGAAATTCTGAAAATTCTTTTCGGATAGTAGAGCATGAGTTCCTTCAAGGGACTCTTGCTATTAACAGATTGCGTTAAATACACAAACTGTGGTAAAACAAGTTTTTGCTATATGAATTTTGCCAAATATGTTTAGATCCCTATTTTCACAGAACTGTATTATTGCGTTGTTTTTCTCTGTTTTTCCTACCTAACGTTTTTATATGTCTGATGCTGAATAGTCGTTCCTAACATATATACCAAATATTTCGGTTTCTGAGATGTAATTGCCGAAATATTGTGCAGAAAGGGTATTCTACAGAGTTGATAAATTAGTTGCATGCTCTAACTTAGCTATAATAGAAACATGCCAGTGACAAATTGTTTTGTTTTTTTTGTTGTTTGTTGTTGTTGTTGTTGTTGTTGTTGTTGTTTTTTCTTCTCAGGACGGCTAACGCCTGCGTCTCATAACTATCCAAAGTGATAATGCCTGATGAAGGTTTTATCAGTTCATTCTTCTTTCCTTTACCCGCTCTCTACCTTTCCTGCAGTCTTTTTGGAAAATGTAAGACGGTCAGATTAATTGCTTGCTTTTTCCATTAATTTAACCTTTTCCAACCTTACCTTTTCCTCCAGCTTGCCTTTATAGAAAAAACCCTGAACACGATCCACAAAATGTGATCGTTCCCTTAGAGAAAAAAACCCTGAACATGATCCATCAAATGTTATCGTTCCCTTAGAGAAAAAAAAACCTGAACACGATCCATCAAATGTTATCGTTCCCTTAGAGAAAAAAACCCTGAACACGATCCATAAAATGTTGTCGTTTCTAACGTACATTAGGTATACAAATGATGCCTGAGGAAATTTAACGAATTGTTGGTTAAAAATTGAACATGAAGACCCCTTTATAATGTTGTCCATCGTTCTTTCGATTTCTATTTACAATATATACTAATTGTTTTATATCCCCGATGCGCATCAAGTAAATATCAGTATTCTTTAAATATGGATCTTCATTTGCATTTAGCCGATTGGCTATCAGCAGGTATATGAATATACATTTAAGTCTGTTGCAAAAATTGATGGTGTTACGTTTGATACATACAGTAAAACCAATCTATCGCATATACAAACATTCAATCGATGCTATAGCTTTTCTCCCGTTTCATTTTAGCGCGGAGCTGGTTAAATGTTATACAACGCTATCTCTTCCTTCATTCAACTTGACATGCATAGTAAAATCTACTCTTTCTTTGTATCGATATACCAAATCTTCGAAAAGTGCAATCAATCATAGCTTGATTTTGTATATTTGGTTCAAATGGTATTAATATCAGTCAAATTTAATTTCAGTCAAACCTTTGTATAGTGGCCACCTTGAAGACTAACCAAAACTGATCGTGATAAACAGGTAGTCTTTATATCGAGGGTTGCTTATCGCTTACACAGGTAACCCAAGAAATAGAGGAAAGCAGAGATTAGCAAGAGAAAGCTGAAGCAGTATTAAGAATTCTGAGTGAATAAAATAGACCATATGCATGTTTTATGTTTGTCATATTTTACCTAAAACAGTAAAGTCAACTCTGAACTTTAAATATTTAAGAAATAAAAAACCATCATGTACAAAAACTATACGTATTTGGGACAATTTAAGCTGATTACTGACCACATTGAGCAAGTAATATACAAAACAATTATGTAGCGAAAAAAAAAAAGAAAAAAAAAAAAAAGAAAAAACAAGAATTGATGGGACCGATTGAGTCTGACCATCATCAAGTGACTTTTCTATGGCGGTGACCGCTAATGCAAGTTTGACTGATTTTTTGTTTTAAGTGCACTAGCCCTTCACCTCTTTTTTCACGTGGTTCTTTCTAGAATCGCAGTTCTATTCTCAATCCTCAGTCTCATCTCATAAAGCGTTAGTCGAAATGATGTCACCAAACAATGCCTGTTGCAATCATTACATTGAAAAGCGAACAGGAAATTGACATCAATTCAACGGGTGTTTAAGCACTATAGTCTCTATCAAACTACTACCCTGACTAACACCAGAGTCGTACCAGGACACGTTCAACTCTCATTTCTGTTGATTTAAGGGAGTGGAGTTCATAATAAAGAATTCCTCTTTCTTCTCGATTTGATGAATCGACATCAATAATAAATTAGGTTGTGTCTTATCAAATACCAGCAACTGATTGCGATTACTTTTCTAACTGACGCTGCCGGCCTAACTCTATGCAAACACATTTCTGAATTTAGTCGATGTCTAGATAACTTGTTAGCGTTAAACCTGGTTGTTTGCACCATTTCGATTTCGATCGGGCCGCAGTAGCTCATATGGTTAAGCGTCGGACTCATAATCCAAGGGTAACAGGTTGGGTCGGCTTCCTCGGCGTGCCCTTGGGAAAAGGCACTTACCTCCCATTTTTCGGCATGATGTGGTCAATAATGTCTTGAAATTGCCGTTAAAGCAACCAACCATTTTGATTTCGTCTTTAACTCGGTTCCAGGTAAGCATTTACCTATCTCTTTATACTTATCCATATTCCAATTAACTTAAGAGTCTATATGAGTGTGTGTGGAGGGGTGGAAGCTTTTGAAAGGGAGAATTTCCAGGAGAAAAAACACGTAAACTTTCATCCGAGGATTTCAAGGAAGAGGTGCCAGCATATCTTACAATGACTGTGAGTACTATTACACGTATTTCAATAAGACCTGCACATATTTTCATAAGGTTCTGAGGAACATAATTCTTTATCTTGAAAGAGATAGCATAAAGGGTCTGAAATTGAGTACAACAAATGTGAGTAAATTTACCAGTCATACAGGTGCAAAATTTAATTTACGTCTGGTGGTGATTTTTTAAAATATTTTTTTAATTTTTAAAAATCTCGTATGGAAATTTAATCAGAAAGGATGTGAACCTAATTTTCTCGTCTCATTTATAAATATATGCACATCTTAGCCCGAAAGCAGACCTTCAAAGTCGCCTATTTGTCGACAGTTAAATGTGCAGACTTGCTTCTAGTTTGCAAAATTATCACTCTTTTATGGCAGTGATGAATTAAGAAATTATATTTAGCGCTTTTGCATGGAGAATGCTGATTTGGGCACGTGCTTACTTCGTGTGAGAAAACGATGCATCATACCCTTTGAAAGTGCAGCCTTGATATGAGTATGTTAAAAAAGGTAAAATTCTGTGGAGTGTTTTTGTTTTTTTGTTTGTTTTTGTTTGTTGAGAAACCATCTTTTTTCATATTTTTATTAACGGCGCTCATATTTGTAGGTGAATTGGAATCAGTTGAATAAAAATGAAAGGCCCTGATGCTAGAATGCTTTCGGTCAAAGTTAGCTACATTCTTAGGAGCGGTGTTTGAGAATAATTCTTTAACATTTGACTTTTTGTTTTAATTTTAATAACGGCGTCCAAATTGATGCTTGATCAGCACCAATTAAATAAATTTTAAAGGTCTTTGCACATGACTAATTCCGTATGCATTTTGACGTATCATCTCAAAGAATTGGTATCCTTCCCCGATTCAGTATTGTCTGTGAGTATGTACGTAATCTCATCTTTTCGAATCTTTACGAGTTTTCTCTACATGCAAGAGAGTTGAATAAAAGTATACGAGCGCCGACAGCAATGTCACCAGGGTAATACATGCCGGTCAAGTGATTCGGCATATGCCAGTGTATCTGTTAAAATGAAATCATTCATTCGACTCGCTCTACATGTGAAAGAAATGTGTTCTGGAAATATACTTCACAACAACAATTCACACAACGTTAAGAATTGACTGAGGAATGTACTATTTAAAGGCATGCATTATCAATATGTTGTGTCTGAGAAATTACAGTTCGTAGTTGTTGGATAATTTCTGTTCTCTTTTAGCTAATCTGGACGTACTTCCTGCTGTGTGGCCCTGAGTCTGTCGTGCGTTATCCATTCATGGTTCAGTGCTACCTTACTGAGACAGTGACTTCTGCTATGAGTCAGCTGAACAGTATCAGCGACATGATAAGTAAGACAGTAAGTGATAACGAGATTAATCACAATGGGTTTAATTTGATAATTGCTGAGTATTACAGATCCAATAATATAAAGAATACAACCAAGAAGAAATTAAATAACACAGATAGTCAAGATACTGAAGAACTAAAAGCTTTATTAGAGGAGGGAAAGAAATTAAGCGAGAAACAAATGTTCGAGAAACCTAGAGCAAAAAGCGGAAATCTATAATTTTTACAACAAAGGATATAAACTGAAGAGAAAACCTTTAACTATCGTGTCTGGAAATTGCTTCTATGAAAATGGAAAGCTATATATTTTGTTGTTAGTTATTATAATATTTCTAGTGAACTAAATACAACATATTCTATCACACTGACGACAGGAATTAAACAAGTACTGTTGTAATTCCTGATGGCTATATAGCATTGAAATGTACATGAACAAAGACAGAGATGGAATGATAGCAAATGTACATGAACAAAGACAGAGATGGAATGATGGCAAATGTACATGAACAAAGACAGAGATGGAATGATAGCAAATGTACATGAACAAAGACAAAGATGGAATGATAGCAAATGTACATGAACAAAGACAGAGATGGAATGATGGCAAATGTACATGAACAAAGACAGAGATGGAATGATAGCAAATGTACATGAACAAAGACAGAGATGGAATGATGACAAATAGCGACAATGAAGATAGTATTGATATCCAGTGCTTGAAACACGATTAAAAGTTCTCGTCATTCCAAGCAATAATTACACAGTATGCATTAACAACTAAAACTCTAAATTGTTGGGATCCAGTAGCTAGAGATCTATAAAGACATCTACTGAATCGAATACAGTTTGTGGGTTTCTGAAACATACACATTTTTACATTTTCGTTGGTCAGATCAATAGCACTGACAATTATTTTAATAGCTATTATTCGAGTTTGCTAGAGTCTCTGTCTATTAGAAATGTTTGTCATGGTGACTTTGTTTGACACAATCTAAATGGTCATTACAAACAATTACAAAGAGGTGACATAAACAGATTAAATATCAGCATTAAATACAAAAACGGAAACTATATTTTCACGGAAAACCTGTAGCATAGATTTTTTACTTTAAGTATATGGGAGAGATATTTTTTAAAGGTCCTAGTGATCTTAGCTACAAATCCGTAGAGGAAACAGGAAACATATGTAATACTAGCTCAAACAATAGACAATGACTTATACGTTTAAATAACAACCATATCACAAATTTAGTTGATCCAGTAAAATAAACTGATGCAGCTACTAGACATTTTTTACAAAGAAGTGTCGATACTCAGATACGTAAAACTTTGGAAGGTAGTAATATGAAAGACTTAAAAAGAACACCGAAAGAACAAGTAAATAATAAAATACAGCTATTGAATAGAGTGGTAGTGAAAAAGTTAACAAATCTCAAAATTTGCAAAAACAGATTGACGACGACAGGAAGAAGATTTGAGATATACTTGACATTCTTAAGCAGATATTTAATACGTTGTTCAATACTGTACAAACATTGCACGCTGTAAGCAGATATTGAATACCTTGTTTAATACTGTACAAACATTGCACTCTGTAAGCAGATATTTAATACGCTGTTTAATACTGTACAAACATTGCACTCTGTAAGCATATATTTAATACGCTGTTTAATACTGTACAAACATTGCACGCTGTAAACATATATTTAATACGCTGTTTAATACTGTACAAACATTGCACTCTGTAAGCAGATATTTAATACGCTGTTTAATACTGTACAAACATTGCACTCTGTAAGCAGATATTTAATACGTTGTTTAATACTGTACAAACATTGCACTCTGTAAGCATATATTTAATACGCTGTTTAATACTGTACAAACATTGCACTCTGTAAGCAGATATTGAATACCTTGTTTAATACTGTACAAACATTGCACGCTGTAAGCAGATATTGAATACCTTGTTTAATACTGTACAAACATTGCACTCTGTAAGCAGATATTGAATACCTTGTTTAATACTGTACAAACATTGCACTCTGTAAGCAGATATTGAATACCTTGTTTAATACTGTACAAACATTGCACGCTGTAAGCATATATTTAATACGTTGTTCAATACTGTACAAACATTGCACTCTGTAAGCAGATATTGAATACCTTGTTTAATACTGTACAAACATTGCACGCTGTAAGCAGATATTGAATACCTTGTTTAATACTGTACAAACATTGCACTCTGTAAGCATATATTTAATACGCTGTTTAATACTGTACAAACATTGCACGCTGTAAGCATATATTTAATACGCTGTTTAATACTGTACAAACATTGCACGCTGTAAGCAGATATTGAATACCTTGTTTAATACTGTACAAACATTGCACGCTGTAAGCAGATATTGAATACCTTGTTTAATACTGTACAAACATTGCACGCTGTAAGCAGATATTTAATACGTTGTTTAATACTGTACAAACATTGGACGCTGTAAGCATATATTTAATACGCTGTTTAATACTGTACAAACATTGCACTCTGTAAGCAGATATTGAATACCTTGTTTAATACTGTACAAACATTGCACGCTGTAAGCAGATATTGAATACCTTGTTTAATACTGTACAAACATTGCACGCTGTAAGCAGATATTGAATACCTTGTTTAATACTGTACAAACATTGCACTCTTTAAGCAGATATTGAATACCTTGTTCAATACTGTACAAACATTGCACTCTGTAAGCAGATATTGAATACCTTGTTTAATACTGTACAAACATTGCACGCTGTAAGCATATATTTAATACGTTGTTCAATACTGTACAAACATTGCACTCTGTAAGCAGATATTGAATACCTTGTTTAATACTGTACAAACATTGCACGCTGTAAGCAGATATTGAATACCTTGTTTAATACTGTACAAACATTGCTCTCTGTAAGCATATATTTAATACGCTGTTTAATACTGTACAAACATTGCACGCTGTAAGCATATATTTAATACGCTGTTTAATACTGTACAAACGTTGCACGCTGTAAGCATATATTTAATACCTTGTTTAATACTGTACAAACATTGCACGCTGTAAGCAGATATTGAATACCTTGTTTAATACTGTACAAACATTGCACGCTGTAAGCAGATATTTAATACGTTGTTTAATACTGTACAAACATTGCACGCTGTAAGCATATATTTAATACGCTGTTTAATACTGTACAAACATTGCACTCTGTAAGCAGATATTGAATACCTTGTTTAATACTGTACAAACATTGCACGCTGTAAGCAGATATTGAATACCTTGTTTAATACTGTACAAACATTGCACGCTGTAAGCAGATATTGAATACCTTGTTTAATACTGTACAAACATTGCACTCTTTAAGCAGATATTGAATACCTTGTTCAATACTGTACAAACATTGCACTCTGTAAGCAGATATTGAATACCTTGTTCAATGCTGTGCAAGCATATTGTACAATCTGATTTAATGTTGCGTTGCTATTCCTTCTTCTGTCAAAGTGTTACTGTCTTGTACAAAGTATGTCGAACCTATTTCCTCATCCGCAGTAATAATTTTGCTGTAAAAATCATTTGACTTTCTTATCTCAAATTCCCAAGTAATTCTGCATGACTGTGCTTATGATCACTAAATAATTCTGGCGTTATCTGAGCATGATAAGTTCTGTCATCAAATACTCCCGTAAAATTCCAGGAGTTTAAAAGCAGGTAGTTTAAAATCACTTCAAGACCAAGCCCAAAAAAAACCCAAACAATAAAAAAAACCACTATATTGAACAGAGTGCATGAGTTTGGTTCCAGGTCGTTATTTACACTGTTTCCTATGACATCAACACTACAGTCTTTTAGTCTAGCAGCTAGGACCAAAAATGTTCGAAAGGTTCACCCCGAAAGCTAGAAAATTTCTGAAGGTGCCATACATTTCTATGACCATCGTGGGAAACCTAGGGTGGATGTGGACTTCTGAAGTGGTACAGTTGTTTTCTACAGAGGGGTTTGTTGAGAGACTTCGTACCCCAAAACTGTCACCTATAAAGAATGGTTGTTTCAATAATATTGTCTCATATACTATCTAATGATAATAAATCATTCTTTTTGGTGGAAATGCTAAGCTTTCACAAGATGCAAGAAATCAAATAAACATCCCCCATTTTGAATCTCCCCAGTATGTTGCAAATCAAAGCATCTGATTCATGGTGATTAATAATACAGTTGTTTTGTTCAGTGTTACATTCATGCTTGGCTGTTATCGTTGTTACTATTACGATTGTAAAGAAAATAAACTAAATTTAACTCCTTAGGACTATAAACACAATGTAGATCACATAATAATTGTTAAGTAATATCATGACTAAATATCATCAAGGTAATTACATTATATTTTGTATTTCACCATAATTCAGATGGATTATAGTCTTAAAAAACGTACTCTTCCATCTAAGAAAACAAGACTATCTTTTAACCTTGCAGATGTCTTATCTGCCAGAAAGAACGTGATCGGGACACCAGATGGGCACTAGAACCGGGTAAAAATCTTTCTGAAGGCCGCAAGGTAAGAATGGAAGCAGTTGACAGCAATGTGTATGGGAGAATCCAAAATATACTTGATGAACAGAGAGAGATAGGACATTTACTGGTGAACATCCGGTGGCATAAACACTGTTGTTCATCATACAAGCATAGCAAAACTTACGTATGCAGCAGGTCCAAAGAAGGATTAGCCTGCATCCTCCTCGCAAGAATGGCCACAAATGTCCGAATTCTGCTGAAAGGAGGTCTGCATGTTTTTTTGACAACAGTCACAAAATAAAGACAGAACTTTCATCAGGGTGGTCACATTTGAGTTCTGCAACACACTGGAAGAAGGGTACAGAAGAAGGGTGACCATGTCCTTCAATGCAGGATAGGTCACTTCTCAAAACAAAACTGATTTCAGTAGAGGCTCAGTACCACACGGCTTGCCATAGTCGGTACATTTTGCTGAAGACGACAGCCGCTGTTGCGTCATCAGAATATATATATATAGTAAGGCATTTGATAACTTTATGGCCCTCATTATGCTAACTTTTGAAAGTGTGAGAGCAATTGACATGAACCAAATGCTGTCCAAATATAAGGAGTGTCTAACCAAGTATGTGAGTGAGATGGATGCGCAGTGCTTTAAAAACATTAGCTCAAGGCAAAGCTTGAAAAACGCTGTGGAGACAGCATATGGGTTTATCCTGTTTCTTCATCATCAAGATGTAATCAAAACTGCAGCAAATATAAAGGAAACCCTAAGAAACATTCAGGTTAAGGAAGATGTTTCCTTTGATGTCATGGAGCAGGAATCATCCCCTATGTTGATTTTATTCCATGCAGCACCCATCCTTTGGTCCATGATTAAATCACATGAAGGAGTCAAGCATCGACCACTTCGACCCTTAGATGTATCATAGAGAGCTATGGGTGTCATGCACTTGATGAACTCTACATCTTTTTCTACTGGATCCTGTGCAGACAACCGGCAAATTCTGTGGATATTGTTGAGCGGATGCTAGAAAAGGACCCGGTGCTTCACATATACATCCTTGCCATGATACAGGATCTAGCCTACATGCAAGTTGCGATGCAAATGTAAAATGCCAAAGCATGTGGGTTTTAGTGTCGCCCTGCATCAAATGACCCTGTCAAAAGAGGTCGTGACATTGGTCAATAAGCTCGGCCACGGCATAAGTTATGACGACGCGCAGCACATTGACATTTGCTGGGCAAATATTCAGATGTTCTCAGAAAGTCCAGGTATGCCAACACAAAAACGGGTTGTGGTAGGACTACACGTGGACCTGGTGACAATTTCATTAGAGCTACAGAGTTAGTACAATGAAAGCACCATGATATTGTGAACATGTTGCTATATAAAACCAAACAGGGACTTTCATGAACACCAGGGGCATTTGGTCAATGGGAACCTGACCCTAAAAGCTCATTACATTGAAGACAGTGAAAAAAAACCCCCAGGTTCTGATTCATCAAACATACGTGCGTGCCCTGACATGGGTGGCAAAAACATTGCTTCACAACACCTGCTAGGGAGAGTGAAGATGGAATAGTTTCTTGAATGTGCATCTGATCATACAGATAATCATTAATCAAGCACTCAATATGCTCAGAATGATGCCCATGAAGATGTTTGACTTAGATTTACAGCAATATCCGAAACACAGTGTACCAAGATGGACTGTGTATCGTGCAATCCTCTGCAACAAAGCTATGATCAGCAAAACAACAAATTGTACTGTCCAATAGTGTCAGTATCAGTAGTGGATTTCAAAACTGTTAACACAATGATGAAAAACTTTCTGATAATGTCCTATACGTTGGGCCAAGATTGAACAATAATTACCTACGATGAAGCAATTTACGGCAAAGCACAGATCATTAAGTGGAGAAACCCTGAAAAGTTCAGGAGGTATGAGCTGGAAATGTTTGGCATGCAGAGAGTGATGAATTTCATGGGTGACACTGGACATGTGATGGAGGAAAGTGGTTTTGAGGACATACTTGTTGAGAGAGACATATATGGCTCATCTGTTGTGTCTCATGTAATGAAAGGCAAAGCTTACAACAGGGGTTTGCGTGTACACAGGATCATGAATGATGCCGTACAGAGGCTAAAGTGGATGGCCCTCAGTGACTGGCATGTAAAGAAAGGAGCATCTGTAACTATAGAGGAGCGAGCTGAGAGTTCAGAGCGTGCAACAAGATGTATTAAACTTCTGGTTGACATTGCAAAGGTGTATGATGAGAATGAAACAGACGTGCATGACGAAATCTGAACGTTCATCCAGGTTTTCCATCCAATACATGTTGCCATGGACAAGTTTACGGAGCATGGGCGTTAGTGCTCTGAAACGTTTGTTCTGTGGGACAACCTTGTGACTGACTTGTCTCAGTTGCTCTTAGGCCATATTGCACGAAACCCGAATGATAAACGCAAAATAGAGCTTGAAACATTTGCTGAAATGATCCCACTTGATTTCATGTGTGGCCACCTGAGCTATGCCAGTCGGGGCCTGATCAATGTAATTGAGGAAGACTCCTAGAAAAGAACCAGCTTGAGATTTACCAAGAACTCTGCTATGGAAACTGGTCTGTTCATCACACAACAAGACCTTTCAGTAGAATCTGGCATGATATGGAGATTTAGCAGTCCAATCAATAAAGACTGTGGTAAATATCGCCAATTTAATTATAGACGGGAGGACTTTCTTGACCCTATTAGCAATCGACGCACAAGTAATCCTGTAATCTACATTAAGTAGTGAGATTGGTCTCAAATTTTTATTATAAATTGCCTGTCTTTATCTTCTTTTGGAATGTAAGTAATGATTCCCTGAAACTGAAATTCTGAAAAATGTTGCATATCGTGTCCAGTATTTAGAGACCTAAAGAAAAAAAACTAGATCTTTCCAAAAGAACTTGTAGAATTCAACAGTAAATCCATCGGAACCAGGGCTAGTTTCATTTTTCATATTTTTTAGTGCTAATCCACATTCATCGAAAGTTAACTTACCTTCACAAGAGCTTCTTTCAAAATCTGAAAGTTTTTTATATCATGGTTAAAAAAATGGTTACGAGTTTGCCAATTATTTTTGTTTTTGCTTTGGTATAATGTTTCATAAATATCTTTCTGCTGATTTAATATATCTTTTTGACCTGTTACCCTTGTTCCATCTTCCGTAATTAATTCTTTTATTGTTTTGTTTGTGTAATTTCTCTTTTCAAGATTAAGAAAATATTTTGAGTTTTTTTCACCAGACTCATACCACCTGCTTTTGATCTTAATATTACACCTGCTACCTCTTTTTTCCTGATTTCTTCTAAAACTGCTTGTTTTTTGTTCAATTCTTTCATAATAGTGGGGTTATTATTTTGATTCACTAAAGTATGTACGGTATGTATTTCAGCTTCAATTTTCCTGAAATTTTGTTTCTCCTGCTTTTGACTTAGCTTATGAATACCTAATTGATTCTGATCTTATAACCATTTTAAGGATTTCAAAAAACAATTGATCATTACAAGTTAGATTCACCTGAAGTGGGTTTTTCTTATCACCTTCACAGTAGTATTCTTCTACTGTGTTGGTTATACATTTTTTTTTACCAATTGAATATATTCATTTTGCTTTAATAGCTTTGAATTGAATTTCCAGTACACAGGACCTCTAGGTAGTGTAGATATAAACAATTTTAGTGTTATTGCTGAACGATCTGTTTTGTAGCCAGGAACAATGGAGGAGTCCATACAATTTGAAAACATATCCTCAGAGATTAGAAAATAGTCCAGTCTACTCTGTTTCACAGGATTTGCCTGACGCCAATTAAATGCTCCACTGTCAGGATTGACTGTTCTCCATGGATCCAGTAAATCAAGTTGATTCTTGATGTCCTGGAGTGCTGCTCGGGCCATGACGTGTTTATCATGCAAGATATTATAAGAGTCAAGCTCCATGTCCTGAACAACATTCCAGTCACCACAAATAATAACAGAGGAATTGTCAAAATTTATAATATCCTCTTTCAAATTTCTAAAATACTCGGCATTATCATCAAAAAGTTGTGTTATTAATAATGGACATTTATCCCAATTTTTTAATTTCGAGAGAGGTTGTCGCCAGGGAGACCCTTTAGCACCCTACTTATTTATAATAGGAATTGAACTTCTTGCAATAGAACTAAAAAAGAACACAAATATTACAGGCATTTTCTATAATGAAATGGAGTTCAAATTAGGGCAGTACGCTGATGATGCATTTCTATTATTAGATGGTTCTCATTTGTCCTTGAAGACAACCATGCAAATTTTAAATGACTTTGCCTTGGTATCAGGTCTGTACTGCAATGTTTTGAAATCAAAAGCTATTTGGATTGGAAATAAAAAAAATTCTAATGAACAAATATGTCCAGAAATTGATATTAACTGGTCAATGTCCAATTCTAGATTACCGGGAGTAGATTTCTCTTTGAACTTGGAGGATATGGTAGAACTTAATTATTCAACGAAGTTAAAGGAAGTAAAGAAACTGCTTGGCTGGTGGAGGAGAAGAAATTTATTACTTATTGGAAAAATTACTTTGATAAAGTCCTTGATTTTGTCTAAATTCATTCATCTTTTTGCAGCTCTACCAAGTCCTCCACCCCATATAGAAAAAGAACTGAATACTTTATTTGGGGCGGTTAAACGGAGACAGTTAAAAGAGACACTCTTATAGCTTCTTTTAAGGAAGGGGGATTAAATATGATTCACTTGCACTCATTTGTGTTGTGTTACATACAACTTTATTGGATTAGGCGTCTTTTACTAAAAGAAGAAGGTTTATGGCAAAAACTGGTTTCTGAACAAATATTTGGAAAATTTGGAGGTACGCTTTTATTTACATTAGGAAAAACTAAATTAAATTAAATTTCTAAATCAATTAAAATATTTTTTGGCGTGATGTTATTTATGCTTTATCACAATGGAAAAATGAACCATCTACTCTCCATGAATACTTGTCTCAAGATATTCTTAATTTAGTTACTATAGATAATTTTAAATCAATCACAAGGTGGAGAACAAACGGTATTGTACTTATTCAACATCTTTTTGATGCACAAGGATCTATATTATGTTTTGATGAAATAAAACAAAAAACACAAACAAATAATTTCATACAGTACTTTGCTCTTATCTCAAAGATCTCGGTGTTGTGGAAAAACAAAATGAAAAGTTTTTTTTGAAAATGGAAATAGTTTTCAGGTAGTTTTGGACAAAACATCACTCCTTAGGGTAAGAGCAAAGAATAAATTTATCTATAAAGACCTGATAAGAACCAAGATACAAAAGCCAAATGGTAAACATGAAACTTGGTCCAGGCAGCTAGAGTGTGCAATTGGTGC
Organism: Margaritifera margaritifera; assembly: GCA_029931535.1. Classification (NCBI taxonomy): domain Eukaryota; kingdom Metazoa; phylum Mollusca; class Bivalvia; order Unionida; family Margaritiferidae; genus Margaritifera; species Margaritifera margaritifera. The sequence continues at coordinate 66,316 of JAQPZY010001667.1, forward strand.
AAATGAATGGATCAGCTCTTTTGTTTTGGCTAAACTTTGTACAAAAGACATAAAACTGATCAGCTTTAATTTTAGATTTCTCCATAGAAATATTGCCACAAACTAGTTTTTAAAAAAGATTAATTTAAGTGATAATGATAAATGTACCTTTTGTAATGAGGGAATAGAACAAATTGAGCACTTATTCTATGACTGTTCAGTTACTGAACACTTTTGGAAACAATTTGAGGAATGGATCCAAACGTATGACCCAAATTTTAGAATTACACGAAAAGACGTCTTTTTAGGAAATAATAACTTTGATGATCTTATTAACTTCCTATTTTTGCTTGCAAAATATGTTATATACAGATCACGTTGTACATCAAAAATCCCAGATCTCACCTATTATAAAAATTGTGTTTTATCATATAAAACGCTGGAAAATTATGTTGCCAAAGTGAATAACAGAAGTGATGAGTTTAAGAAAAAGTGGACCCTATCGTCAACGTTTGATGCATGATTACTCTTTTTATTTTTTTAATTTTTTTTTACAACAACAACAAACAAACAGGCAATTTAAAACACCTTGGGGTTTGTATGTGAGTGTGTCTTTGTGTACAATAATTGTGAATGTATATAGCTGTGTGTGTGCATGTGTGTGTGTTGAGTCACATGTAACACATGTAAAGATCAGGATGCAAAATAATTTAATGTAATGCCCCATAAGCCAGGTCAGGTGGTGATGTAGGGGAATATGCAAAATCCTGACAACTTACTTGTGTTCAATAAAAAAAATTTAAAAAAATAAATGGCTAATTACTCGATTTGATAAATATCTTCCGAACACCGATTCCCAAACAAATAATCACTCAAATCTAGCAAATCTACAAACAGAGACGTAGATACAAATAGCACATACGCTAGTTTTACTACAGTACTGATATAGTCTTTTACCAATGACGATAAGAGCTACTATCATAGTCACCATGTTTCAAATATAATACAGTATTCATTAATGCTCCTGCAATATTATTTTCTCAGATTCTTGATGTAATAGGGTTAAATCATATATTTGAAGAATACTTACAGCAACTTTTATTCTGTTTTGTTATTGCTGATGTTGCTGCTGCTGTTGTTCTTACAGTTTACATTCACTTTTATCACTTATGTTAACAGTGTTGGACTGGCTTATCTGGCAAATTGCCCGAGAGTAGATGGTCTTAGGGAATTGAGGTAATATTATAAGGTAAGGGTCGCCATGGGCCGCCTGATTTACAGGCAGATCAAACATTTTGGTCCATTCCGACACTATATGTTGACGCCTATGCAAAGCAAACTGTGGTGTAATGACCTAAATTCTTGCTATACTGGCTATACTAGGTTTATGGATTATGTACCGTACCAGCGAAGCAGGCAAGAAGTAGCATTCTAAGGAATTTGCTGTTGGTTCATTCTTAGCACATACCTTCAAATTTGTATCCAATTATAAGAGTGAAAGAAGAGAAACATCTTTCATTTGGATTGATTTCATAAATGCTAAACACAGTAAAAGCTCTGTTGACTGGAATATTTCACTCGCATTCTCTCTTGGTACTTTTCTAAAGTACCAATTTTATTCTTGTCATTATGAATGTTGTTGTTGCTGTCGTTGCTTTTACCACCAATAGCTAGGTTATACTATACATGTTCGTTAGCCGAACATGTGTGTACACTGGTAAGCCTCCTAATCGGTGGAACTGGAACAATGTATAAATGCAGATTAGAGTAAGACGGAACAATACAGCAGCAGAGATAATTTCCTGTACTTTCTAAATTAATTCGAGCAGGACGATAAATGTTTAATTAGCTGTCTCTTTTGATTAAAATTTAATTTCTGCAAGTCCAAACTGTCTTTAGGATGAGTGAGGGAAAAAAGCTATCTGGTACATACAACTTAAGAACTATTTTTATCTTTATGTACACCGCGTTGACATAAATATGTCTTTTTATTATACCTTCCTAATAAAGTCACTTGCATCCGTGATTTTTTTCTTACATTAAGAATAATAATTACTTTTATAGCGTGCGAAGAGTATGTCAGAAAATACGTAGGTGTCACTTTAACTGAATGTTTCGATGCTTGCAGTCTTCGTTTGTGCCATGGAATGAACACTTTACTGAGACAGACGTAGACGGTGCCATGGAATGAACACTTTACTGAGACAGACGTAGACTGTGCCATCGAATGAACACTTTACTGAGACAGACGTAGACTGTGTCATCGAATGAATACTTTACTGAGACAGACGTAGACTGTGCCATCGAATGAACACTTTACTGAGACAGACGTAGACTGTGCCATCGAATGAACACTTAACTGAGACAGACGTAGACTATGCCATCAAATGAACACTTAACTGAGACAGACGTAGACTATGCCATCGAATGAACACTTAACTGGGACAGACGTAGACTATGCCATCGAATGAACACTTAACTGAGACAGACGTAGACTGTGCCATCGAATGAACACTTTACTGAGACAGACGTAGACTATCTACCTTATAGTTTAGTGTTACCATTCGCACACTGAAAATACATACCCCAGATACTTAAATATTCTCTATCGGACCCTTTTACATATGATTGGAAAGAAATAGAGCTGGGTATCGCCATCTATGGTTTATCACGATATGTCATACGATAATTGTCTTCGATACTATATGTATCACGGCAGTATCGCATACATTATTAAACTGAAAAATATACGAGAGTCCAATTTTGTAAAATGAACATCGCTTGTATCATTGCATAAATCTATTATAGGATATGCTAAATTTCCGAAACCAACGAAAACGATGTGTTTTCCTTGCCTTTCCTATTTTTAAATGTTCACTAAAAGTTGATCAGAAACACTAACATGATTTGAAAACACATTTATTATCGTATTCTGCCAAATAGTCGCAGCTGGCACGATATAATTAATTAGGGTGCTTCAGTTTTGTTCTCTTTGAGTACACTTTTAGGTACACGTAATTCTCAGTTTTCAGATGTCAATGTGGTTCACTCAAGACAAAATAGAAACCATTCAGGCTGTGGGAACTCTAAACACATTATGTGGTGATGTAATTTTCAGGTCGAAATATTGAAAAAAATTGCAATGATCAAGTTGTCATGGCACCTGGAAGGTCATGTTTTACTTTGTTTTGATTTCGTCTATCCTTGGATATCTTGTGTGTAAAATTAGACAGTTAAAGGGTGTAAATTGTGCTTCTTGATTGACTTCCTTTATTGGGAATGTTTAAATCAAAGGTAGGCACATGCTTATATTTAAGTGGTGGTGGAGTCTGTTTAAGTATTTAAGCAGTCTATACTCAGGTGGAATACATATTTATCAGAACGAATCAAAACGTGCATAGGTTATTATTTGACAAATACTTTCAGGGATTAATAATGAATCTCTCGTAAAAAATTGAAGTTCTTTGAATTAAAAAATGTGTGTGTGTAACAGTTAACTAAGTAGATATAATAAATACAAGGAGACTGCATACATGTTACAAACGGTCTTATTGTTTGCTTAATTCAAAGGCATATAAAGAAGACATGAAAATGCTTATTTTTGGACAGTTTATATAATTTAGTTTATGTTTCATTCCAATATCGTCCTTTGTCGATAATCTGAATCAGCATCGTGATACACTATCCCCAGAGTACTTAGTGCAATCCATCGATGCATCGACGATATCGAACATCTAGGAATAAATATGATTCAATTTAAACTTCTTTTGCAAACTAATTAATAACGCTGAAAAGAAAATGGTTGGCATAAACAGCTCCGAAAAGTACATTGTGTAATGTATTTTGGGTCTTACTACACCGGAATTAGTTTTCTTTCGTGTCGCAATTTTATTTTTTTAATGTAAATTTAGACTTTCTTACATAATTATAATTATCACGCATTAACCATGTCATATTCATTTAATTTTGTTAAACTGCTGTGGTAAACATTATAAACATTGCCCATTAATTAGCTTCAGTAACACACTACATTTACAAGTAGGATATTTTTTTTTCTAATAAAGGTGAGATAAATTATTTATTACAGAATTAGGTTGTTAAATATTGTCGCAGAGATGGTTTTAGGAATACATGAAAGCGCATCTCCATATTTAGTAAAAAATATGTGTGATATTTTTGTCTCCACTACGATTAACGTAGCTTCAACCATTATATCATATCATGAAGACAATAAGCTTTTATATTAATGACTCGAGGTGAAGAAATCAGCCAGAAAATATTGAACTCAGAAAAAAATAATGTCCAATATATATATATATATATATATATATATTATATTATATGCCCTTCACTTGTGGTAAAGCATCAAGAATACAATAATTATGCATGTCGTAAGTGTGGAGGGTTTACAGTATCGTGAGAATATGTGCTAATTTAAAATGTCTTGTCACACGACATGACAACATTTTTGAACATACATGACGGCAAAAATTACGTGCAGAAGATACAATTTTGTGGCGTTGCATATTAGGAATAATTATTTGTTGCTATAGACGCCGTGAAGTTACAAATGCACATAGTCAGTTTCGAGACTGGGCTCGCACGGACAGCACATTGGTAAGTATGTAATGAGTGTTTTTGTCTTTAATAATATCTTACCAGTTGATTTTATCAACTGATCATTGATATTACATAGACATAAACATTAATTATGTGCCCTTATAAAAATCTGTTGATTATTGATAAATTTGAAGGATTAATTCCGAAAACAGCCGGCTTTTAGGTGGGTATATTAGCAAATTTGATCAAGCTTTCGTCGGATTGTTTGATTAATTGTTTAAATAATTTTTAATGGTACTTTAAACCGATGCTAGATAATTTCAGACTTTTCTAGCGCATGGGGCAGATTATATATTTTTCTCTTCATACCGAGATTTCATGGTCACTTTTGGGATCGTTTGTTCAATTCATAAGTTTTACTAATAAGCTGACATTAACATAGATGGTGTTTTCTGAAATAATTTTGTTGACAAGTTAGGTTTTAATCCTCAAGAAATAATTTCTGACACGCCTAGCGCAGACCAATGATTTCTTCTACTGGTCAAATTGCAGCTAATCTCACACAGCATTATCTCATTCAATAGACCATCGGTAATCACATATCGAGAACACCAGTAAATTAGTCGTTTCTAATATGCTGAAAATGTTATAATTTCATGTGATTTATTTTTAAAGATTGTGTATACTGACTCTTTCTAGGACTGCATGAAAAGTTGTTCATTATTAGTGACATGTCTGAAGTTATTCATTATTATTGACATGTCTGTTACCATTTGCAATGTTTTACACACAGTACTAATATAGCTTAACAGATGTTTCAATTAAAGGTTTCAGAATCGCAGGATAAAGAGTAAAATACTTTATTTAGTGATATAGAAAATAAATGATGAAAGTAGAATTTTTAAAAGTGATAGAGTCTTTAATATGCAAAACTGCAATATTATCTCACGCGCTTGATTATTAAATCCCGGCCTAAGGTAAGCAAAGCTTTGTAAAATTATGCAAGAATATGTGCAAGACTTGTAGGAAAATTTTGAATATGATTTGGTTAAGTTTGGAACGACGTATCATGTGCTGTAGTTTTGATTCCGTTGATGTATTTTTTATTTGTAAGTATATGTATTGTACTTGTATAGTACTTGTATAGTACTTGTATAACACTTGTATAGTACTTGTATAGTACTTGTATAATACTTGTATAGTACTTGTATAGTACTTGTATAGTACTTGCATAGTACTTGTATAATACTTGTATAGTACTTGTATAATACTTGTATAGTACTTGTATAGTACTTGTATAATACTTGTATAGTACTTGTATAGTACTTGTATAGTATTTGTATAATACTTTGATAGTACTTGTATAGTACTTGTATAATACTTGTATAGTACTTGTATAATACTTGTATAGTACTTATATAGTACTTGTATAATACTTTTATAGTACTTGTATAGTACTTGTATAATACTTGTATAGTACTTGTATAGTATTTGTATAATACTTTGATAGTACTTGTATAGTACTTGTATAATACTTGCATAGTACTTGTATAATACTTGTATACTACTTATATAGTACTTGTATAATACTTGTATAGTACTTGTATAATACTTGCATAGTACTTGTATAGTATTTTGTACAGTACTTGTATAGTATCAAGTTATATATCGTGTACTTGAATATGAGTCAAATGTTTTATTATGTGATGATTTTAGATTTTGATATTACATCACTGTCGAAAATTAACCTAGTTACTTATTTGCGATTTGCACGGGCAGACTATTCAAGCCGATTACATTTGTGCAATATATTACTGACGGCAATAAATGATAATACAAATTTAAAAAATGGAAAACAATAAGTATTTTTGTTTGGTACGATTTTTAAAAATGTACACTTTTCCGTTCATGAATATGAGATGTAAGGTCAAATGAAAAACCGATGGTTTTATTTTAAGCTAAACATTTATTAATCAGTGTTTTTTTAAAACATTATTATTTCAAAACTCTACATAGCTAACTACATCACATCCTCCGAACCTACCTACCCATATACCTATATAACCTACCTACTCATATACCTATATAACCTACCTACTCATATACCTATATAACCTACCTACTCATATACCTATATAACCTACCTACCCATATACCTATATAACCTACCTACTCATATACCTATATAACCTACCTACCCATATACCTATATAACCTACCTACCCATATACCTATATAACCTACCTACCCATATACCTATATAACCTACCTACCCATATACCTATATAACCTACCTACCCATATACCTATATAACCTACCTACCCATATACCTATATAACCTACCTACTCATATACCTATATAACCTACCTACTCATATACCTATATAACCTACCTACCCATATACCTATATAACCTACCTACTCATATACCTATATAACCTACCTACTCATATACCTATATAACCTACCTACCCATATACCTATATAACCTACCTACCCATATACCTATATAACCTACCTACCCATATACCTATATAACCTACCTACTCATATACCTATATAACCTACCTACCCATATACCTATATAACCTACCTACCCATATACCTATATAACCTACCTACCCATATACCTATATAACCTACCTACCCATATACCTATATAACCTACCTACACATATACCTATATAACCTACCTACCCATATACCTATATAACCTACCTACCCATATACCTATATAACCTACCTACCCATATACCTATATAACCTACCTACACATATACCTATATAACCTACCTACTCATATACCTATATAACCTACCTACTCATATACCTATATAACCTACCTACTCATATACCTATATAACCTACCTACCCATATACCTATATAACATTGACACTGAATTTCTTGCTGTACAAAAAAGTTAACTCGAGCAAATGTTGCCAAGGACAATAAATAAATAAATAAATAAATAAATAAACAAATAAATAAATAAATAAAAATTAGATAAATAAAAAGAATGAAAGAAAATCCAACATTGACACTCTAGGTATCTTGGTTAAAAGAGTTTTGGTCCAAACTCCAAACTATCACTATCAATACGCTTTATTTGATTTTAGCAACAGCGATGAAATTTGCAGGATTTAACCGAATAACACATCTTCATCTACATCAAACTTTAAAGACTTTTGCAATACATTAACAAGTTTCTTGTTCACCTTGGACTTTTGAGTTTGAATTTTTGGATGTATTAATTAAAATGCGATTTTGTTTCTCAGTGTTAGATATTAATTCCTTCTGTACGTGTCCACTAGACAATTTGATAAACATTAAAATACAGGAATTTATTTCACTAAACAATAAATAGCACATGATCATGACCACAAAACCGCAATACAACAAGAAGATAGAAGCTGAGTGATAATTACTTATCCCAAAGTTTATGACAAATATAAACAACGCTCTCAAGATTGGGCGACAGAGTTAACTTGTAAATATCTTTGCATGCAAAAAGTCCAGGTGAAAAACGACACAAAAATTTAAATAATGAACTTGACACGTTCATGATTATTAGACTTGTTTTGCTTACAAAGTATCTTCTTGAAAATAACATCTTTGTCCACATCATAGGACACAAAAAAGTTTTGAAAATATATTATAATAGGCTTACATTAAGTAATAGATACAAAAAAGACACTGTAAAACGATATATGAATGCTGGATTAAAATATCATGGTAAATAATCAGATGGAAATAACAGACATATACTATTTATTTCCGTGTAAATCTCTCGGGAAGTGCCTTGCGTCACGCAAATTTGACTTAGATATGACTGTCGGTCTACTTGCTGAAGTTTAACAGTTTCGTGTGGTTTCAATTCAAAGGCTGATTTAATTTAGCTTTAGATTGTCCTATTGAAAAAACATTTTCAGACTAATATTACAATGAAAACACCGCATAAATCAGTTGGCATATAATACCAATCGTGCCCTCTAAACAAGAGGAATACAGTAAATCTCAGTAAATCTTATACTTCCATGCTTTCCTCTCATTTACGTATTCCTTGAAATTGATCACTAAATACGTTATATGCTCTTTTTTGAAATTTCTCTTCAGGGTAGTTTGGAATCTGACAAGGGTGTACGAGGAAAGCAACCATGAGAAGAGTGTTCATCCCTCTGGCCTTGGTGCTCTGTACTGTTGTCCACATCACCAGCTCCACAAAGCAACTCTCCGGTAAGTCGTTAAATTCTTGATCCACAATTCTATCATCGACTTCATCCATGGCTTTAATGATGAGAAGTCGCTATTCGTTCATTTGAGTAGGTGATTTACTTGGAAATTCAATCTTCTAGCACAGTCAGCATCAGTGATAACAACCATCTTTAGAAAGCGCTGATTTGTTTTCTATTGGTAGAAGTATGTATCATAAAGTACGGGAATCGTGTCATAAAAATATGAAAATATTTTCCTTCTCTCTCTTCCCGATTTCTAAGCTATGTTTCAGATTACTCTGAAATACAAGAGTTGATGATTTTGACACAGGAAGTTGGATACGGATCGAGGAAAGCGAATATTTCATCTCCACTAGCATAAAAAGGACTCTAGTCCGTAAATTAAAGTTATGGATGACCATGTGACATTACATAATTAAACATATATTTACATGTTCGTATACACCCATTTCAAAACAATTTCAAACAAATTACATTTCAAGATGGAGGGATTTTGGTTTAAGGTATTACTCGTGGATGAAGAAACAGAAAAAATCTACCCGTAGAAAATGTACTAATAACTGATGGGTCATCTAATTTTTGCTTCAATTGACAACATCTGGTCACTGTGCGCGGAACCCGAGTCTCATTTGAGTGTAGCTAAGCTTAACCCGACCAGCACGACTTAGTAGCTTCATTACTATGGTATTTTTCAGTTAGACCCAGAGACAAAAATAAAAAATAAAAATATACCAATACAACGAACTGGTTGCGGAAATGAGTACAGATAAGTTTAAACACATTTTTCTGCTTGAAATACTAATGTTGTCAAAGGAAAAAGATTTCAGGAAAGTTCTCCAGCTAATAAAATCGCTGAGCGCGGAGAGGGATTAACCCTCTATCAAATGTCCCTACTTCGCGCAAGTGGCCATGGGTGTGGGTGGGGTGGGATTGGGGTGCGAATAGATGATCCAGCTTTGAGACAAGAGGTCACTTGATATTGATCATGATTTTCGTGCTTATTTACTCAACGCACCAATGTTGTTGCAATTAAAATCTCAGCCTGATGTGAACTTTCTTTAAATTATACACAAGAAACAATCTTGTGCTTTCATAAAAAATTGGAGTCATATAGTGACAAACATGCGAATTAGATACTTAATTAAAGTCTCTTAGACAATATGTTTTAATAAAATTGCATAACAGGAAGATGGTTAAAATATAGAAATAATAGCAAACACTGCATTTAACTATTTCCGGTATAAATATTCATTCTTGTAAAAATTCTTATAAAACGTTATACTATCACCCCGGCCATGCCGTAGATAATGTGTACACAAAGCATGTAATTGAGACAGAATTAATAATGGATCGTGCCTGGTGCCCAGTGTAAGACTACACGGTACGCATGACATGTCATAATTACTGTCTTATTAAGGGCGCACATCTACTATAAAATTGTCACTTTTATGGTGATATCACCTTTTTTATGTTGTTCTTGTATCATCTCGACTCATCAACCTGCATGTACGGTCATATTATGGCGACAGTCTTCTGAGTTAAAGAATTTCCTTTACTTTTACCTGTCTGGCAAAACATCCCGATGATGTTCCTGAGTTTTGAAAAATACAAATCTTTTATCGGTATAATATTGTTACAAGGAAACTAATACTCTATTGCAGATTATTGCAGTATAACGGATTATTTTGTACTTCTGTACATTTGTTTCTAATTTGCAGTAAAATTGATAATTTAATTTTCTACGTGTTTCGTTTTTAGGGTTTAAGGGATCAAATAAGTTCAATTAATGACGCACGTAAATGTTTGCGTGTTGATTTCCTATAAAAGGAATACATTTAAGATTTTTAGTGACAATTAGCGTATGTCTTCACGTTTTATTGTCTCTCCACCCCACCCCACCCCGCTTTCATGTTTTTTATTCCCTTATGTTGATGTAAAGTTTCGCGTCTGATGCTTTTATATATATGTACATATCTTTATCTTCATGCAAGGTAAACTATAGACGTAAGTTTTAAGAGATCTACTGCAATGCCGACTCTTCGGATCAATTCTCTTGGCATATCAAGCACAGAAAGCATGTATCTACCTGCCAATGCTGAGGAACTGTATTGATGATAATGGCAGGATAGAGACATACAGATAACCCTTGTATTTAAGTATTTGCTTTGGAAACGCATTGAATTAGAGGACATCAACCGTTTTTGATACTCCATGGCTCCTTTTCACACTAAGCACTAAGAATAGCTTTGATATGGGGTCTTGTATTGATTTTCCTTCAACTTAAAGGTCTAGCTCATATTCAAAGGTTAAACAAGAAATTTATTTATTTATTTATTTATTTAAATTGAGCTGTAAATCATGATCATCGCTCAATATTGAACTGGTAGATGAGTCTTTGCACAAATTTCTTTGAGTTTGGTTTGGTGCTTTACGGCACATCAACACAAGTAGGTTATTTAATGCCAAGACAATTGAGGTAAAATGTCTTGCCCAAGGATATACCATAGAAGCTGACCCAGGCTGATCCGATGGTAGGAATCGAAACCGCGCCCTTTCGGTCGCTAGTTCGGCACATTAACCACTGAGCCACCGCAGCTCCTACACAATGTGTTGAGAGTAAATTTCAAATTATACATTCTTTCCCATTCCGAATTGGCCTCGTTCATGAGTGGCAATTCCAGATGAAAGCTCAAAGAAATGGGTAATTAAAGACTCCATGATTCGAATATCCTCTTTAGAGATTTTATTTTTTGTCCTTTATTCACGATCATTATCATTTAGTACAACTTGATAATGCACATTACGTCAATCAAACAATCATCATCTCTACAAGTCACATTTCTCACGGTCCCGAAAACAGTCATAAAAAAGATAAACCTGTATTAAGGAGTTACATGTCCTTTGAACTAACCTTTCTTCACGTCCCAGAAATGATCACTCTTTCAATTTGTCTGTCTTTCTGTCCGTCTGTCTGTATCTTGGTTTACTGTTTATTTGTCTGCCTGTTTATCATCATGTCGAATGCATGGATGGAATGAGATCGTCTCACTTTGTAATCCGTTGCGTCTTGTATACTGAGTTTACTTGGAGTGTCGAAGGCGTTACCTAAAACTTCATGAAAATTCATGTGTTTTTAATAATGAATCGATATGCTTATAATTCATCATCCCTTATAGATTTGACTGGCAGACAAATACACAAATAGCAGACAGAAGAACGACGGACGGACAGACTACAGGCAGAAGGATGTAGATAGACAGAAGATGGACATAATGATGGAAGGCAGAAACGGTAATAGATGACTATATAGATGGAAAATTGTTGTAGCTGTATGATACACAGAAAGACACTCACACAGCCAGCTTGATATAATTTGATCGGCAGCGGGTTGAATATAAAGCCGGTTTTAATTTCTTTCCTAACTACCTTAACATTTTTCCCACTAGCGCCAAGTTGCACACGCCCATTAAATTACACACACTTTGCCAAACCTTTACTTTAAATGTTAAACAAACCGAAATGGTATGTGGCAGTTAAATTTTGTGCTGCGGAGAGTTTGATCAAAGTTTGAATTTTGTTACCGATTTGTCCATATATCTTCTGAAGATCGTGGTGTTAAGTACTGTTTACGACATGATACATTTTTGATGATATTCATAAGTGAGGATTGAATGCCATAGAATGAGACAATATATTTAAACGTGTATATGCTTATTGTCGAATCCACACGATATTAGAATAAAATAAAGAAAATGTACTATTAACTATGAATGGCAACAGAAGCTTCAAATTTTATGTATCCTAGTTTCATTATTTACCGTTCAATCGTTTTCATTATAGCAACTAATTAAGGCTTTGCCGAGCTGTCATATGCCAAGTCATTTAAATATTAAATACTTAGAATACACTCACTTGAAAGCATGGACATAATTTCTTGGAAACAAAGGATATCTATGTATTTTGAAGTAGATATAAGGAAATATTTCGTGAGTGAAGTGGAAACATTGTATTGTCACAAGTGTCGAAGCCACCAGTGACAATACAAAATGTTGCTACTTCAAGAGTGAAATATTTCTTTACATCTACTGAAAAAGAAAAGAAAAAAAACCCCGTATATTTTCTTTTTGTTATATATTCTTCAGGTAAAAACCATCGATTTGCATGGATTTTTGTTCTCATTTTGTGCCAATGCTATTATGGCTGAATTACTACATCGATAAAAAGAAGTTCCGAACTTTTACAATAATTTAAGATAGCGAGATTTTACAAATTTAGCTCGTACATATAATGCTTCAAATTGTGTATTTTGTCAAAATAATGACTGTTTTCATACGAAATGAAGAGATTTGTATTTTCATTAGCACATTTCTTGCGCGGATTGAAACAGTGAACATTGTTGGGATGGGGGTACTGTAGAAACATCACAGAGCATATCTGACAGACTTCAGGGCATAGCATCTTTAAACAAAAGATTTTATTTTTTGTGAGTTTACCTATGCGGATTGTGGTTCTTTGTTTTATTTATTTCTGCATTCAGAGTGGTCTTGGCAAGCTTATAATCTGGTTCGGCAACAGACGCTGCAGCCAAATTTTGATTGCCACTTAATTTCGGGTTGCAATCAATACTCATCTATAGTCGAATTCTCCATCGTTTTCAAACGTAGTTATGATTGTGATTAGCGTTAAAATAGCTACTTACACAATTTTCTTACCATAAAAGTATTCTTTTAAAGAACAACAGAATAATACAGAAAAAGAAACAACAACAAACTAAGCAAGATAAGTGTACATTTCGCTACTTCATGATTTGGGGTTTGCACCATAACCTGATAGGTTGTGGATAAATAGCGGAATATATTTCGGATATCTGTAATTCATATTACAGTGTTTATGAGCTGGACCTCTATATTGACCATTTAGGTGACAGTGATCTCTAACTTTCATATCATCTATTTTTCACAAATGTAACATATATTTGTCTCGTTTAAGTGTTTTCTATTGAGTTCGCTAAAATATATCACCTGAGTAGATCTACTTCCTTTATATACTAACTATGCAATCTTTTAGAGATATTCATAAAACTTTTCAATGCAGTCGTTATCTCTGAAGGCTACAGAAGCATGTACTTTGTGTGTAGCTTTGATGTCGAGACAGAATCATGGGGTATATATTGGGTTGTCCCAAGCGACCATGAAGAATCTGCTCCTTGCTAGGGTACTATGGACTGTATGGATTTGATGATTCTTTCATTATCGCAGTACAGAACACAAGGAGCTTTTCCTTAAAAGCTTGTATAATTAGTCCTAGAGTTTAACAGGTAAACAGGACATATAACTTCAGATACAGACATTTTCCACGATTCATGTGGAAAACTATTTATTAAAAAGGTAATATTTGAAGTCTACTTTTTGTTGTTCGAAGTTTGTTTCTGACACATTTCTTTTGATGGCACCTCCTCATTTATTACATAAATGCATACTAAAGGGTCTTCGGTCTTGACATATTTTAAGATCTGTTCATACTGAGAGAGAGAGAGAGAGAGAGAGAGAGAGAGAGAGAGAGAGAGAGAGAAAGAGAGAGAGAAAATGAGAGAGAGAAAGAGAGAGAGAAAATGAGAGAGAGAAGATGATTAAAGAGAGAGAGAGAAAGAGAGAGAGAAAATGAGAGAGAGAAGATGATGAGAGAGAGAGAGAGTGAGCGAGAGAGAACATGAGAGAAAAAGAGAGAGAGTGAGCGAGAGAGAGAGAGACAGAAAGAGAGAGAGAGAGGGAGAGAGAGAGAGAGAAGATGAGGAAGAAGAAGAAAAATGAAATAGGCCTAAATATGGAAATGCAGCTTTCAATAATATACATAATGGCAGATATACTTCAAAAATGAAAAAAGAAAGTAGTTCCAAAAGTGATATCGCCATTGTGGCGATAATAGTGGTATTGCTACTGTGGCGATATCAATTTTCTCCCACTGATACATTTCAATATCTCATTATGAGATATATAATAAATATATGTATTTTAAAGTAATATCCACATTTACATAGTAGTTTTCTTGCTTATTGTATTTCAGGCTGCCTTAGTAGCCCGGCCGATATAGTTTTCGTCGTGGATTCCTCAGACTATGTGAGTGACCTTGATTTTGAGAAGGTCAAAGTTTTCTTGATGGGAATAATTCGTCTGCTAAAATTGGATGATAACTTAATCAGAGTTGGAATCGTTCAATATGACGATTCTGTCACAAATGCAGTCTCACTAACGGGAAGAAAAGTTGATCTATCTAGAGAAATTCTTGGACTAAAAAAAACTCCAGGAATTCCTAGAGCTTACCTTGGATTACGGAGTCTCAGGGGACAGTTTAGCACCGGAGGAAGACCAAATGTCCCGCAGATTGGAATAGTTCTCACCGGTGGGCTAGGTCAATACGCCCAGATGTCATATTCTCAAGGGAAATTACTTCGAGATTCTGGGATCCGAATGATGATGGTGGGCTTTGGTTCTAGGGTTACCACGGACGAAATTGATGACGTAGCTTGGAATCCGCAGCTAGCAATGACATCACCGAATGCTGAAGACCTTACGAAACAAATGAAAAGTTTCCTTAGTAAGCTTTGCAAATGTAAGTAATTCCGATAGAAATCAGCTACAATACTGCAATTACTAGGAGAGATTATGTTCCTTTGATGAAATTCTTGTCAAGGACACCAACAAATGTATTGTCTTTCATGAAATGCTTTCCAAAAAATGTACAAAATGTTCGAAACAAAATTCTGACTGGGACACACACACACACACACACACACACACACACACACACACACACACACACACACACACACACACATAAATTGAGTCTGTCCAACGGTATGACAGTGAAACTAAACCATACATTGCTCTTAATATGACTTGTAAAGTTTTAAACGGCTATACCAGTTGTAAAGATGGTATTGGAGATGGCGAGTCGGGCTAAAAAAAAGAGTGATCTGATAGTCAGATAGTAGGATTTGAATCTGTACTCTTTCGGTTGCGAGCGAGCACGATAAGCACTGAGCCACCACGACTCCTGCCTCCACATGTTCCTCTTACGACATGCAGTGGAGTGCATCGGACCCACATTTCTGAGTCCGCAAGGATATTAGCCAATGTCGTGCAGAGTGTTTGCTAAATTAAAATGTTTTTCATCTTCCTGTGTGAGCACCATAGGTTTTGGATATTTTGGTCTTAATTCTTGATGCACTAGCTTTGCGATATTACTCAAAACATAGTAAAATACTTGAATATAGAATGCACCTCTGTAAACTATTGGTTTATATCTCGTGTGGAATGATTTAACATTCATTCAAGATGCGATGGAATGTGTCTGTCTCTTTTGATTATCCTGGATATTCGTCACCATAGGTGCTATGCCCTATGTATACCACTTCCGAAGGAACACCATTTTGTTGCATGCCACTATTGCAATTTTGTGTATGTGGTACAATTCTACTTACAAAATTACATTAAATATGATCAAGAACCTTTAATTGAAGGTGATAGATTTTTATTTTTACAACTGAACCCTCTTGAATCATTATCGAGTTAACAACATTGAATAAATAGTCTTCTGCGATAAAATACTTTTTTGGGGTATATATATATATATATATATATATATATATATTTCTTTGATATACTTTCATCCGTCATTTTTATTTATTTGTGTGATACTAATCTTGAAAAATAGTTATTCCAGCCTAGTAGTGCTTTTCATGTTTGTAGTCATTAGGAGCACCACGTCACCAAATTGAATTATTATTAATATGCGAACATGTCTTTGTGTCTCTATTTCAGTTTCTCTAATGGGATTGGTGTAGTTTCTCTTAGCTGTACATATGCTGTCCCTTCCATATTTCGTACACATTTATAGATGTATCCAATTCATTTTCAATTTTCATAATGTCTTCTATTTCTAATGTAATCTATCAAACCTTAGACTATATGTATCTAAATTGTCTTTTGACGCCATTTAGGAATCTTTTCGATGAGTATTTTACACAAGATTCTAGA
This sequence comes from Margaritifera margaritifera, assembly GCA_029931535.1. Taxonomy (NCBI): domain Eukaryota; kingdom Metazoa; phylum Mollusca; class Bivalvia; order Unionida; family Margaritiferidae; genus Margaritifera; species Margaritifera margaritifera. The sequence continues at coordinate 83,125 of JAQPZY010001667.1, forward strand.
TCATAGAAGAAACATTTATTATCCTTATATTTTTGCGTGAATACAAGCTTCCTCTGAGCGGTTAATACTTATTTTTGTGCCATGTTAAATATTCTGTCCTGTCAAATATCCATTTTGTACTTCCTCTTTTTTCTGTATAAATTTAGTATGTAAAATAAACGTTCAAAGACATTATCCTTTTCGCCTATAGTCAACATATTTAGAGAAATCTGTAGTAAAGTTTTCTATACTCAACTCGTTCTCGCTCATGGGTCTCTTCATAAATATACTCGTCATGTCTTGCTGTACTTTAACAGAATCAAATTGTCCAATTTTTCTACTGATGATCTTCTTCAAATATAGGTCAATATTAATTCGATTGTTGCCGCCATAAAATGTATACTCATAGTTATTCCTGTTAAATGAATATCTGTGTCTTTTTATTATTATGATTCTATTTTGTTTATTCATGCACATAAATTCTTTTCTAGTTTGAACACGTGATAACGCTGGCTGTAACGTTTTGCTCACTTTGGTTCGGTATTTACATATTTAGTATCGAAGTGTTCATTTTGATTTCTTTACCTTGAAATACTTCTATATAAATTTAACTATTGTGCATGTGTGTTTTCAGGATAGACAGAAAAAAAGATATCAATAATGATTGCATTTATTAGTGTGGAAAGATGGCAAGAATCAGAAGTATATTTGTTATCATTGTATTGATATGTCAATAAGCCGATGAAAGATACATTGAGGAAATAATGAATGATTCTTAATTAAAGTTATATTAAGAAATAATTTACGGTGATTATCTAAATTAATTATCAATCATTAAATCGCTATAAAAGGTCATTATTGGTATTTTAATTGTATAAAATTTCCCTGTTGTGCGCCTTTTTGTTTTGACGATGGTTCGGTATTTACACATTAGCTCGAGTTGTTAACCTTTGGAATGGAATCAAGACCGTAATATATATAATTTTAAGAATGTATTTATCATCTTACCCTTTTTAATCATGTTTAAATTTCATTCCGTTTCAAAGGGGTTCTCAATTTTGGACAGTTCATGTGCAATAACAGAGCTATAAAGTCTGTTTGGATATGATGATCCACCATTGTTTTTAGTATACATATATGAGGCATATACCTTTAGACTCGATTTCGATCAACAAGATAACGTGATAACCCATGCTACCTTGATTATCGGATGGGTCGAACTCGTCGATTGGAATTTTATATTTTATGTTTTATTGTATCCTGACACGAGTGGTTGTGTAACAATTACTACAAGATACATCTAGATCTCTAAATACTAAATATACTAACTACTTTAATTCCATAGAATGGCTTTGATTGAATTGGATTGAATTAAAAGAAATCTATATTTTCCCATAGGTATGTCACCCCTCAGTGGAGGTCAGGCGTCATCATCATTCAGTGGTTCAGCAGCAGCAGCCTCAGTCGGGTCAGGTGTTCGGGCACCTATCATAGGAGAGCCAGACTCCATCTCTAACTATCTACCCATGCAGAATGAAAAAATGATTCCAGACGAACCCATACCACTGCCGGCTTTTGCTGTACATACAAGTAGTACCTCCGGAAGTTCTGGCCAGGCAGGAGTACAAGAGGCATCATTGCCTGATCGCGGAAACTTAAGATCGTCGCGACTGCAGAATTTATATTCTTCGCAGCCAGGACCGATTCAACCCGATGTTCAGTTGCCCCAGTTACCCAATGTGCCTTTTCTACCAGTACCTGACCTTCCCAACCTGCCTATCTTGCCACCTTTTCCTCCAATCCCAAGCTTACCAGTAATACTACATTTACCTTCCTTACCAGACTTACCTATTGTTCCTAAATTACCCGACTTGCACAAATTACTAGACTTGCCAGCAATTTCCGACGTACTACAAGTTCCAAAAGTGCCAGATTTACCAAAATTAGACTTATCAGAACTTACAGTTCCGAAACTTCCGTCGATGTACAATATACCCAGTTCCCAGCTAAAGACAATCACTGACATAGATATTTCGGATTTAAAACTTAAACTCCCAAAGTTGGCTGATATAGCTGATAAACTGAAACCAGACCTACCTGACCTTTCGAGTCTGGTGGCAAGCCTCAAAGATAGCCATGAACTTGCAAAACTATCGAAACTGGCGAATGAAGCAGCCAAAATGAAACTGCCAGATGGTCTTGGTGATGTTATAAAAGCCCTGAAAGAGGCAGTGGCCAACGTTAAAGGAGATGATTCTCCAGGCAAAAAAGGTGATGACGACTCCTCATCTAGTGACGATGACGACAAGTTACCGGAAGGTATGTCTTCTGTCCTTTTCGTTGCAACATGACATTCGTAGGAATCCGGAGTGACTGAGAACTTAGATGAGAATTAATTACTGGGTCGATATGCGGGTGTGTCTGCTACGCACGAATGCCTATACTACCGACTTTGCAGCATCATTTTTTGGTGATGTGTGTATGGTCCATACGGTATAGTGGTTGTTGCGTGCAAGCAAGGCGATGGGTACCGTAACCCGCGGACCCGGATTCGAATCTCATTAGAGTCCGAATTAAAACTCTCTAACCTGTACGATAATATTATTTATTCGTATTTAAAAATTATGTTAATTTTATCAAACATTCTCCTAAACAATCCAGGAATAGCACTTTCCACTCTGTTTGTTGAATATTTTTAATTCTCTCTCTCTCTCTCTCTCTCTCTCTCGCTGAATACATGTAATGATATCTACAAATTTCGATTATTTTTCAGGAATTTGTAATCAATGTGGTGGGAAAACAGCGAACTGTCGCGTTAGACTTCCCAACGCATGTGATAAATATGTCATCTGTTCTGGTGACGATGACGACAGTGAGTCATCGAATGATGACAAAAGCAATAAAGCAGACAATAATGATGGCGATGATTCGTCCGATGACGATGACAATTCGCAGCCAAAACTTCGCACATGTCCTTTTGGAGAGTTTTGGGACGACAGCGATGATGTATGCAAACATTCTGGAGACGTGGATTGTCCATTTGGTAAATATCGATACAGTTTTGGTTGAAATTGTATTTCAAGAGAGCTTAAGTTATTGTACAATAGCAACGAGAAAATTTTATCTAAACATTTGTTGGAAGAAAAACATCTGAGAAATTTTCAGTAGGTTGATGCAACTGAAATATGGGAAAATGTAAGCAAGGCAATGTGTTATGGGACTTTCCCCAATTATCACTTATTTATTATAATTAATGAATTACTTAATAAGCTATAATACAAAACAAGATGAGTATACCATATGCATAGAGGTATGCACAGAACCTCTCTAATATCGATCTATGAAATGTGATATGGTTGGTTAAGATGATGGTTGTGGCAAAGTTAGATCCGTACGATACATCGTTCTACAAACTCTTTAGCATCGTCAAATTGTTGCAGTCATTCACATTATTCCTTTTTTAAAGATAATAATATATTATATGTTATTTTATGTCAGATTCCTGTAAGAATATGCTCGGCTCCCCCAATCGTGGAAGCTCCGCAAGCTGTCGTGCCTACTGGAGATGTGAGTGGGGCCGATCTGTGTCCGACTGCTGTCCGGTGGGAACAGCTTACAAAGAGAATGATGGATGTGTTCCGGATGAATCCTGTACCGGACCCTGCTCGGACGATGAACCTCTTTCACGTAAGGCTTGTATTTCATCAAGAATAATACACTTTTGTGTCAAATACTGTGAATTCAAAAATTGTTCGTGGGTTACCAATTTTGAACCACGAATTTTAAATACTCATCGAACAATAATCCTTCAGTGCTAACAGTAACACTCCTGCCCGAATCCACAAATTTAGGTACGGACGAAAATGTCCTATTACACATAACAACGAAACGTGATACCCAATAATTCACCTTCTTAATCTAGTGAGTCGGAGGACATACATAAATTGAGGATATTTTCATTTCCTGCGTAAATACCGGATATCATCGTTTGGTACAACAAACGTGATATGTTAACGAGTGGCGAAGCTATGAGTTAACATATATAGTTTTGGGTACCATAAGATGAAATATATCCAGTATTTACGTAGGAAAAAACGTTATATTTTTATTATATACCAGACTTGCTCCAGAATCGAAGCTTAGAAGATTAAACTCACACTTTAGCACAACACACCACCCCCTTTTCGTAAATTCACTTCACTTTCATAGGCTGATCATATAAATATCAGTGACTTAAAAGAGCGGTAGGATTGGGTTGGCCTAATCTGTCGCAGTTAATTCCATTCTTGACATTTTCTAAACTATTTGACCCTATCTGAAAACAATGCAAGTCCGATTCAGCAACGCATCAAAGCTCGTTTATCGTTGTTGTAAAGGAAGTAAAGGGAAATAACTTCAGCGAGATGTGAACGGTGTCGAGTCAAATTTCTGCAGCAAAAATTAATTTCCATGTCTGAAATGTTGAAATGCAATGCAGTTTCCATTTATTTGCTCTAGCTCACAAAATGCTTTTTTTTGTGTTGTTGTTGTCTTTTTTTTTTGCTGCAGGTATAACTTCTGTAGGACGCACATAATCAAGAGTCACATGGTATGAGGGGAAATCTTATATTTTCACATGCGAAAATATAAAGATATAATTTCACACGTGAAAATATAGGAATGAGAAAAAAGAACATTATTTCTCCAATAAGTTTCTATATTTCACACTTAAGTATATAATAAATTAGAATCTCTCAGGAACTATTTAAAACGATACTTTACAATAGACAAATGACGCATATCAGATGAAAAAAGAGAAATACGGATTTTACTTGGGTGCAATAAAAAAGTTGATACTGTCTGCGGATAGTGCAAAACACGATAAGTGCCGCAACTGTGATAAATTTAGATAAAGAAACTTTTTATTGACGTGTTGAGTCATTGTAGCCGAAACATACAGAAACATATAAAGCATACATTAAATTGTATGTACATATCTTTTTGGTTGTAAAACAAATACTGTTCTTGAACGTCATGATATTATGTAACTCACCCGTTACAAACCCATACCATGTGCAAGACAAATGTGTGGGTGAGTTTCCGTGTAACACTGTACGTTCATATTTACAGCATTCTGCGACAAGAAATCAGTGGAAGGGATACCAAGCTTCTATCGACAGTACACTCCAGCCAAAGTTTGGGTCCGAATGCCGTGCGCACCTGGGACGTACTTTAATGAAGGTAGCTGTGGATGTAACAGGCGGTCATCGGGGATACCTCAAGACGTAGCAAGGAAGCCGATGGAAAAAGGTAGGAAGGTTTTCTTAGCGGACTGTAAATGAAAATTTCATGTTCATATTTTTTTCCTTCGTGAAAACAAGAACATAGAATGAGTAATTAAGTGAAAAAATATCCCAAACCAGAAAAAGCACTCCTCTGATTCTTTCATTTTCTATCTTTCTTACTTGTAATTGACTTGTGGAAATGAAATTAATTTATGTACAGTTTGTAAACTTTAATTACAAACAGGATAGATGCATTTCTTAAGAAACAATGATATTGTTCAAAGAAAACGTTCAGGAACAATAGAACGAAACCTCTTCTACCAGTACGAAACATATCTATGCATAAAAATAATAGATTTCCATATTCAAATTCGACTATTCCCATATCCTTATTCCATATTCCCTATTCAGTAAGCAATAAGTAACCAGTTGCTTATTCCTGGTTAAGAAAAATGCAAACTGAACTTTGAACCCTTTTCTGGGCACTCGTAGCAAGGGCTCGAAGACCACTAGAACATATTGAGACCAATTTGGGATCTGCTTGGACCTGATTAATATGTTTTGAAGGCTAAAATGATATAATTCTAATAAGCTCTTTGCAAGATAAATAGCATGTGCACATACAAAAAATCAGATCCCCTGCTTTATGTATTTGTATTTTGATTCCTTTTTTGATATTCTGTTGTTCACTCTCTACTTGCACCCCTTGAATAAGTCCTGACGAAATTCGGCGATCGGAATCAGCATACTCAGAGGAAAAATTGTGAGGTTTATACATATAGCCTGTAACGAGATAATCTATTATCTGAAAAATTAGGTCATTAGAACCCATGTTGTACATATTTTCCCCAAAACCTCTAGAATAAGTTGAGATCAGCTACAAAGAGCGAAATCGGAGAAATAGAAGTGTCCTTATGGATAGGTTATATGAAGCCGGGATTAGTATTACGTATTCTGTAAAAACTTTGGACTATGTGAACCTCTGATTCAAGCATTTCAATTGGCCTTCTCTTGGACATTTTAAACATAAGCAACTGCTCCGACAGCTGGAAAAGTTAAGATAAAGTTTGATGAGCAATTTTCTTGAAATATCGTACATATATAAATAAGCAAATAAGACTTTTATCCAGTTTTCAGTCATCTTTTGGATTGCAAGCTTCTACTGGAGCCATGTTTGTAGAGATGTGTCAGGTGTTGCTGTATTCCTCGTTTAATTTGGGTAAAACGTCTGTCCATTTTCTCGTGTTGTTTTGTGTGAAGTACTGCCACATTCTGGTTTTTATAGTTCTTAATCTTTCTACCAAGGATGCCCATTTGTTCTAGCATGCAGAACACGTCTATGGTTTTTTTTCCCAACAAGTTCTTCATTTTTATTGGAAAATCTCTTTTCTTTATCAAACTGAATTTTTGCAGGGTTTTCTTCTTTGAATGTATCATAAACATACATAATGTCTCCTGTTTTAGATTTCGCTTTTCAGTCTAAGTATATTTACAAAGCATATCTGTTACTGTCATAATATATTTGTATTCACTTTTTTATGTTTCATATGCCTGAATGTCAATGAGGTTATTATCAACCCATAGTTGACATGACTCATATACACATTTGTCTTAGAAGGTCTTTTTCAAACTTGTTTGTGAATGTGTTTAAGTACTGTGTTGAGTTCACCATACTTTTAATTACTTGTAGCTTTTCTTTTTGTTGTCTGTCTTAATGTGGTGATATACCAAATTTATGCTTATCTGGGCAATGTGACGGTCTGAATGATCATACACAATCTTAAACACACTTCTCTTTGCAAGATTCGAAGATTTCTGAACCCCAAACCCAAATAAACCACTGGGCGTACATGATCTACTTGGATAAATTATGCACATAATAGGTAATCTTATTCGTCTAAACGTTTTCTTCTGTTTGAGAAGATACATAACTACAAACTTTAAAATGAGGGGTTCAAATCAGAATAAATTAAGCAGTGATATTCAAGGCCAAAGTGTTGATATAATCAGTCCTCTCTATGCCTGCTTAACACAGCATGGTACCCATAAGTACCTTCCAGTGTCTCGCAACCATCTCGACGAATTTTGTCTAAACTTTTCTACTATTTGAACAATCGGCGACCAAAAACTGTCGAAGAGGGGTTAAAGTTAATATACTTTAAACAGGGATTCACGTAGTCCAAAGTAATAATAGAATCGGTCATCTCAGGACCCGCTTTACACAGCTGCTTATATATAAGGGCATGACTAGTTCTCCGATTCTGCTCGACGAAGTTGGTCTAATTTTATATATGAGTCTAAGTCAACCCCTAGCTACCAATGCCCAGAAAATGATTGGAATGTCAATTATTTACTTTTTGGAATCCGACATACGTAATTGGTTACTTATTTCTTATTGAATCTGGAGTAGAAATAAGTTACCGACTTTATTTCACTCATTCCTATTTCTACGGTTCCGCTCAACAAAGATAATCTCAACTTGTTCTAAGGGTCTATGTCGACCGCTAGCTATAAACGTCCAGAAAATGGTTCAAATGAAAATAGGTACAACATGGGTTTCGACAGGCCTAAATGTTCACATAATGTTATCTTTCTATCGGCTTCATGGATTAAAACTTCACGTTTTTGAACCTTGATTTATGCCGATTTCTCTGGACGAATTTCGTTAAACTTTATTTTAGGAGTCCAAGCAGATCACAGACTACCTAAGGGCAAAGAAGGAGTCAGAAAATATCTGTCCATAGGCTTGACACAATTATTTTCTGTTTGATCCCAACATTTCCTGGAACCCGCTGAATGAATTTCGTCCAAACTTGTTCTCATGTTTGGGCAATGCTCTTAATAGAATATATGCAAAGGAGGTTTACGTCAAGCTTTTTTAAGCATTGGTTACCTCTATACAGACTTTACGAAACCAACCCTTAAAAAGGAGCCTGCTAATTCTCCGATTCCGCGCTCGATGAATTTCGTCAATACTTCTTCCAGATTTCCAAAGAGATCATTAGATACTTAGATACAAAATATGAAACAGGGGTTAAAATCAAAATACTTTAAGAAGTTGATCTTATGATCAATTGATGGACGTTATGGGAATCTCCCTACAGGCTTTATGTAATGGTCAATAGATGGACGTTATGGGAATCTCCCTACAGGCTTTACATAACCACCATACACCATATCCGGTTCGACTACTTTTGCCTCAACTTTCTCTACTGCTACAGCGGACCCCCCTTTCTCCAAACGATAAAGAGGTGTTCAAAATGAAAGTACCTTAGGTAGGATATGAATCACTCTAAAGTTTTGATAAAATAGGTTCTCTCAGAACCGGTCTTATATAGGTAATACACATACGGACACGCCTATTTCTCCGATCCACTCTTCGAAGTTGGTCTCAATATATTCTAGGAATCTACGTCGAACCCTAGCTACAAATGCCCAGAAAATGGTTCAAAGTTCTTTTTTCCTTTTTGAATCGGGTATGAATAACTGGTAATTTATTTCTTATTGAATCGGGACTAAGGACTAAGGCATAATTAAGCAGTTTGATTTTACTCTATTTTGGCATACGTATTTACTCTATTTTAGTATACGTATTTACTCTATTTTAGTATACGTATTTACTCTATTTTAGTATAGGAATTTACTCTATTTTAGTATACGTATTTATGATATTAGGTTATCTTCCGACTCCGACGTAGTTGTTTGTTCTAGAAAGTGGCACGATGTGCCTTCGATGCATCTCAGCATGATTATATCCGTAATAATCCAAATATTTCACAAAATATTATCCATGTGACAGCTTTGTAGTATGTAATTCATTGTCCACTATAAACAATTTCATCTCTAGAATTCAAATTCCATCCTCTACTGCAGGGGTCTCCAAACTGCGGCCCGCGAGGCCCTCTCATCCGGCCCGTGGAGACCTTTTTGTCTACGGAAAAAAATTACGGAAATTTACGTGTATCCTGCCAAGATCAGCCGCCGCTTACGTCGACGTTTTGTTTTTACCGAATTAAAATAGAGGCGCGCAGTAGTGCGTTATGTTTTCCAACCGATCACTACATTGCAAAACCTTATTCGCTGCTTACTTTTTCTACTTCCGTTCACAGTCAATGAGATGATATAACGCCATCTAGTGGCGGAGTTTTTAAATGGTTTGCTGCTTGTTCAAGACTTGATTATTTTGATCACAGCGATGGCCGAGAAGAGGAAAAGAAAAATAGACGATGAGTGTCGGCAATTTCAAGAAGAATGGAGTTTGAAATACTTCTTCATCAAATCCAGCGAGAAAGCATTGTGTGTGATTTGCAACGAAACCGTGGCTGTGATGAAAGAATACAACCTGCGCCGTCATCATCAAAGCAAACATCAGGAGAAATATGTACAGTTGGAGGGTAAAGTCCGTGCCGAAAAATTTTCTAAATTACAAAATCAACTCACATCGCAGAGGACATTGTTCAGTAAATCCTCAAATGAAAATGAATCCTTAACTAAGGCCAGTTATAAAGTTGCCTACGTCCTGGCTAAAAGTGGCAAACCGTTTACAGATGGTGAAGTAGTGAAGGAATGTTTGTTGGAGGTGGCTGAGGAACTTTGCCCAGAAAAGTCAAAACAATTTGAAAATGTAGCTTTGGGTGCAAATACCATTGCCTGCCGTGTTGCAGACATGGGTGAAAACATTGTGACTCAAATAGCGAAAAATGCAAGCAAGTTTCGCCATTTTTCAATTGCATTGGATGAATCGCTGGACAGCTGTTCCACCTCTCAACTGCTTGTGTTCATTAGAGGTGTTGATGAAGACATGAACATAACACAAGAGCTGGCTTCCCTACATAGCATGTATGGCACTGTTACCGGAGAGGATATATTCAAGGAGTTGAAAAAAACATTTGCTGATTATAACTTGGACTGGACTAATCTCAGTTGCCTGACTGCTGACGGAGGAAAGAACATGAGTGGCATAAAGAAAGGCTTGGTTGGACAAGTGAAGCAGATGTGTAATGAGAAAAACATTCTACAACCAATGTTCCTGCACTGTATTATTCACCAGCAAGCTTTGTGTGCTAAATATATGGACATTAGCAGTGTACTGAATCCTATGGTGAAGATGGTGAATTTAATAAGGTCACATGGGCTCAACCATAGACAGTTCAGAGACATGTTGAAAGATACAGACACAGAATCGCAAGATTTACCATATTACACAGCAGTAAGATGGCTAAGTTGTGAGAAAGTTCTGAGCAGAGTATTTAAGTTAAGAAAGGAAATAGGTGACTTCCTGGAAAGTAAAGGCAAGCCACAGCCATTACTGTCTGATGAAGAGTGGGTATGGAAATTGGCCTTTGCTGCAGACATAACTAGTCATTTAAATTTTCTGAACCTAAAACTACAAGGAGAGGAAAATCTAGTTTCTGATCTATACACCCACCTAAAGGCCTTCAGATCCAAACTTGTCTTGTTTTTGGAACAAGTGCAGGCCAACAACTTGACGCACTTTCAGCAGTGCAAGGTCTTCATGGCTGAAGCAACAGCTGAGTTCCCCACGTCATTTGCATGCGAGATCATCAAAGACCTCCAGCTGCAGTTTCAGCAGCGGTTTTCTGACTTGGATTCAAAGGCAGAAGAAGTGAGACTGTTTCAAAACCCATTTGAAGCAGATGTGGCCAGTTGCCCAGATGAACTGCAGCTGGAGGTCATTGAGTTGCAAGCAAATGACCTCCTTAGGGACAAGTTCAAAGAAGGACTGGTGGGTTTTTACCAGTTTTTGCCCAAGGAAGACTTTCCTAATGTCAAAACTTTTGCATCAAGGTACCTTTCAATCTTTGGAACAACATACCTGTGTGAACAAACATTTTCAAGAATGAAATACGTGAAGAACAATTTGAGAACAAACTTGTCCGATGATAATCTCAGGTCACTGTTGATGTTAGAGACATCAAATCTAAAGCCAGAAATGTCTGCTATTTTGGCATCCAGGAAACAATTTCACCATTCCCACTAATACAGGTGTTCATGTGTAGTGTATCAATGTGTTATTAAATAATAACTGAATAAAATAATATTAAATAAATAATTAAAAACAACATCCATGTTTTGATTCTTTTTTATTTGGACCTCGAGTGTGTAGTCGGCCCCCGAACTGCTGTTTGATAGTTAATGCGGCCCTCGGGTTGAAAAGTTTGGAGACCCCTGCTCTACTGTTTTATTACTTTAGTTTTTAATCTAAAGGAAGTGATAACTTTCCACAAAAAAGAAAAGTATCTCCAATGAAAAGATTCCATCTAATAAATGAAACTATGTCAACTTGCATGAAATATTTACTTTTTTATACACAATATCCAACCTAGCAATGTTTCTTTTCCAGGGCGTTTATACAGCAGGAGAGATTATGAAACTGATCTCGATGTGAATTAACTTATCCGTATTACGCTTTTTTTGCAGACTGTAATAACCATAACTAGTTATGTTTCTTGGCACGAACTCTATGTACCATACGTGTTTGGCAATATTTATGACGATTGTTTAAACTGACATGCGTTTGTATCACTAATGTCATCATCGGTAATAATTAGATATCCATAAAAATGAACTCTAGGAAGTTATCATGAATGAGATGTGTGACGAATTATGAATATATGTGTCATAAACTGAAAAGAATTCCGAATGCATATTAGTTTTCGACTTCATCAGATCATTGTATCTGTACACAAGGCCCAGAGATCATTGTATCTGTACACAAGGCCCAGAGATCATTGTATCTGTACACAAGGCCCAGAGATCATTAAACTCTTTGATGAGTTGGAGACTGAGTTTCCACTCCCAGCCAATCAAAAGCATGCTCAGATACTCAGGACTAACGAACTACGTTTCTCTATTCATCACTTCTGTGCTCATTGAGTCGGATTCCCAGGACTGACCAACTCTATTTCTCTATATTCATCATGCATGTGTTCACTGATCCGGATTCCCAGAACTGACCAACTCTATTTCTCTATATTCATCATGCATGTGTTCATTGATCAGGATACCCACGACTGGCAAAATCGTTTTTTTCATATTCATCACTCATGTGTTCATTGATCAGGATACCCAAGACTGGCAAAATCTTTTTTTTTCATATTTATCACTCATGTGTTCAATGATCCGGATACCCAGGACTGACAAATTCTATTTCTCTATATTCATCAAGCATGTGTTCATTGAGTCGGATACCCGGGACTGACCAACTCTATGTCTCTATATTCATCATGGATGTGTTCATTGAGTCGGATACCCAGAACTGACCAACTCTGTTTCTCTATATTCATCATGCATGTGTTCATTGAGTCGGATACCCAGGACTGACCAACTCTATTTCTCTATATTCATCATGCATGTGTTCATTGAGTCGGATACCCAGGACTGACCAACTCAATTTCTCTATATTCATCACTCATGTGTTAAATGATCCGGATACCCAGGACTGACAAATTATATTTCTCTATATTCATCACTCTTGTGTTCATTGATCCGGATACCCAGAGCTGGTAAAATCTATTTCTCTTTATCCATCACTCCTGTGTACATTCAAAATTAAACTGTTTGGCTCATGAATAAATAATCAAACAATCTGATCAGTTTGATGGACCCTACACAAACTGCTCGCAGAGTTATAATTTCCACCGACCCAATCATCCAACCCCAGGGATGGTTTGTTGGTAGTATAACAAGAGAAGGGAAAATATTGGCTGATCAAACTTGTTCTTTCAAAGATATTTTGTTCGAGTAACGAAGTAATCTGTGTGCAGTCTAGAGAAAACCGTTTTTTTTTTATAAGTTACTGCCGTATTAGCCAAGAAATGTTTGATTGGCTAATCAATTGTCTACGTCATCTTATGAATAGTAATGTGAACCAATGATTTTAGGACCTATGTACTAACTCCTAATGAATGAATACAAGCGGAATCCGTCAGCTCTGAGTATCTAAGAATGTTGAAAGAAAACTTGTCATAAGTTAGGTCCTGTGTGACCGGTTGATTCAAAATATATAACTAAAACTCAAGCGCAGGAACCTAATAATCCCGGGCAGTGGTTGGATATAATATAGTTCTCTATATTAATGGAAAATAGAAAGTTTATATACTTTACGTACTTCATGTAAAGACTTACTTATATCTACCTATCTTGAAAACGTTCAGATAGTGACGAGCGAAAAGATCGAGATCACCCGAACAGTAAGTATGGAAAATGGAGCATGCCTGTAAACTGGATAAAATATCATTCTAGAACGCAAATGCAGGCTGCCTGCGTTTTTCACGGTCCCAAAGAAAAATATACTTTAAGCATAATCGTTTCTATTCTTTTCTGCTCTCTTAACATAACAGATAATAATTAACCCATTTGAAGCAGTGGATAAAAGCGCAGAAAGAGCATAGTATTAATATACCGTGTTGGCTGTACTAACAATAACGAAGTAGTTCTTTACGGTAAGTGCCTCTCTTATTTTAGTTTCATTGCAGAGGCTGAGTAGGTGGAAACGTGTTTTATCATCTTGGATTATAATGGAATTATCTTGTAGTTTACAGCATGCTTCTTGCATTGAATTAATACCATGTAATTCACACACGTAGTTTCACTTCAGTCAGGATTCATGTGTGTTTAACGTTGTTCTTAAATTCGAGTTGTTGTGTGCAATTTTGTTTTGAGGAAAAAATAATGGAAAATCAAACACTGTTTTGATCACAGACTTATAAATTTTATTTTAAATTCAAAGCTGTACTATGAATGGAATTAGAATCGGGGAAATGGTAGGTGGTCTATAACAAAATGTGATGTTTATATTCATAATAATTTTTATCAGCTCTTAATACTTCTTGTGCCTTACCAGACTTTGCAATCTCATTGGCGTCTATAATAAAACAAGGAAAAAGAAAAAAGAAGAGTAAAAACTTATATACTGATTGCTCATTTGATTGTAGTTTTAAAAATAATAGACGTGTCTTGAAAATGGGTACTACTAGCTAACGTTACATCACTTTCTTTGTGATTATCTAGAAAAAGCACACAACCATCATTTTGCTTTTAGTCATTCAAATGCTTCGTTATTATTATTATAAATTGTCACGTGATGCTTACATCAAATAATATTTAACCCACACTAAGGTTAAAGTTCACGAGAAAGAAGCTTATAATACTTATGATGTATACGTGCAAGCGTGGAATAACACATGAAATCTAAATTGATGCCAGTATAAGGAAATGAGCTCTTGCAATTAAGCTTGATGATCAGTTACACATTCGTAGCCTAAACCAGCTTTGTGCGCATCGCATTATGTACAAAGTGAAATAAAAACTACATGTATTTATGAAAGTCTTAAATTAGAACCGATTGACTCACTTTATATCGCTTCTGATTTTGTTTTTTCATTGTTTGTTTTCTAGCAACGAAATGTACTGCAAAATCAGGTGACACATTCTATAACATAATGTCTGATCAAGAGGAAATTTAATAGAGGAGCTAAATTTAAATGGAAAAAAGAGTTTTGAATAAACTAAATTTACTGAACAAAATGCGGTGGCATATTGAAAATAACTTCTCTATCCTGGGACGTTGTCCTTTCCAAGCTATCTTCGTCACCAAGTTACGCATACGCATTTTTTGTTCTGCCTTTGATACCGCATTATTTTTGCCTTAGGAATCCTATATTGTATGTTCCTATGATTTTTGTCTCGCCTGCTTTAGTATTTACAAGACATATGTATCACTTAATCCTACGGCAGCGTCAACAATGATTAAGGTTTTTGTTTAAGTTTTCCTGTACGGTGTTAAGTCTCAAACCCTGCCAGTAATAGCTCTCATCCTTAAAGTAGAGAATAACTAAGTATTGCCCTTTTATATCCATTCTCCCCTGCCCTTTCAAGATCATTCAAAATCTTGGTTAAGATTTTGTTTAAAGTTTTTTCCTGTCTGGTCATAAGTCTTTAACATTGGGATGGATAGCTATAATATATTGACTGTAGAGTCAGTAAGAATTGCTATGTTATATCCAAGCACCATTATCCTAACTGTGACCCTCAAGAAAACTCAAGGTCATTTGAAAATCTTGGAAAACGTTTTGTAAAAGTTGTCTTTTTCTTCTGTATGGTGGTAGGTTCCAAATCCATAATTGTATCATGCAGGGAGCAAGAGACATATAATTCCTTGGAATGTTTGTGTAGCAAGTTTCTGTTTGAGCAGTTTGATTGGATCCTTCATAATAAGCTATAAGAATTATAATTTCCCCATCCTTCCACCCCGATTGACCACTTGTTAGTGATATTACAAGAGCAGGGAAAACATTAGCTGATTAAACAAGATATATATCACGCCTCAGGTAATAACTAATTCACACATCCTTTAAGATTGCAACAATAAATGGCTGCAACGGAAAGCCGATAACACCCTTATATAAGAATAATGAGATATCATATTTAATCATCAATTGCAACGTTTTGTCGAAGTTTTAAAGATAAATTTTCTTGAAACGTATCCCTAGTGATTTCTTGCTCATAAATGTGTCCTTGACACTGCACAAACATGCCAACTCTAATATGCGCACAAATCTCGCTACAATTGTAGTTTGTTTATAAGCTTATTCTTTGTTAGGTTGTTATTAAGAGGGGGGGGGGACCCGGCTCAACATTCCCTCCCCACAAACATTTCATACAAACCTCGTTTCAGTTCCCGTCATCAAACAACGTACAAATAGCTTCCTTCCACATTATATCTTCTTATCGTTTCTATGCTACTCGTTTATCAAGTTTTTTTGTCTGTGTTTTACTGCAACGTAGACACTAAGAATTCTGTTTTTGTTTCTCAGGACCAGACCGTGAAGTATACATATGCTTTGACAGTGATACATCGGACACATCTGGAAAATACACTTATATTGAAAATGATAACTCTCTTGTGTCTGTCTTCGACGGAGTCGCCCATTTCCAAGGAGACGGAAAACTCAGCATGCCGAGGTTTTCTGGGGCCCCATATGGGGATAACTGGATATTCAAATTGAAGTAAGTGGATAGAAATGGACCTTCATATTCTCTCTTTCTTTTCTATACAGAGACTTAAAAGATTTGTATGCTCCCAAATTTAATCAATGTCCACTTATAAATGAAGGTTTCAAGGTGCACCCATTTAACGACTGACTTCATGTTATTCTTCACACTTTATTATCGATTTTTGTGTAATTTTTCAGTCGTGCACTCAATTGTTCCTCATTTCGTTGTACAATAAAGACTGCCCTAGTCTGATGTTAATGTGAGAAACCATACACATGTCTGCGAATTAGAAATATTAAAACTAGGCTAAATGACTAGACCTCAAGCAGAGATCCAGGAAAATGCAATACATTTAAAATTGTTCTAGAACTAATGCATGACTATTCTTCAGTTTCGTAAGATAGACGGTAATATTTTATAATTTGAGAAAAAATATAGTTTGATAGTATATAAAAATAAACATTCTTTTCTTAACTCATTCATAACAAAATGTACTTTTTTCCCAGTGCCGATATCTTTTAAATAAAAGAAAAGAAAATAGATAAACAAAATGCATACAATGTAGTTTTTATCATTACCAGCTTATTGTTGAGTACAACGCGTGCCGTAACGATGGTTTACATCACTCGTAAACAAGGCAGCGTCAGCTCAATAAAAACACTGAAGCGGTTTTTTAACTTGCAACTCAGGATGGCAAGAGTCGTGCACAGTTTCAAACTGCGAACTGTTGTTTATTGCAGACCCACACCAAAAACTTAAGATGTAAAATATACAAAAATGTTTGCCCTCTACGGATCCGAAAAATATTAAGCACTTTTAATCTAGCTTATGACGTTAAATATTTTTTCTATGACATCATTACGATAAGAATATTCCCATTAAATGTATTTAAGATACAAGTTGAACGATGACTCATCAAATTCGGATGACAGTGGAAACAATAACGATAATTCCTCATCGTCCGATTCAAATGACGGAAATGGTGCCGAGTCTTCAAGTTCAGACGATGATGATGGTCCGAATGATGACCTCATGACTTTGTTATCAAATGGAGACTGCAGCGATCGCCGTTGCTATAACAAGCCATCAATAGTCTTGGCAACCAGTGATGACGAAACAATTTTCGAGGTGACTGACAGCGCACAAAAAGTTCATCGACTTCGTGTTTCCAAGCGTCGCAAAAGCGATAGCGACAGTAGTAACAGCGATGATAATGGTGATAGTGACAGTAACGATAGCAGAGATAAAAATAACAATAAAGATGGCAGTAGCAGTGACAGCGATGAAGACGGCAATAGTGATAGTAGTAACGAGAGTAATGATAAAGTAAGTCTTTGTAGTTTCGTGCACTGATAAATTTCTTGATCTTATCCAATGGTTGCTTTTCTGAAACCAAAGACATTAAAAATGTAAATTTCAATACAAACGTTTCACTCTTCAAGATTCAATCCCGGGTACAAAGAGAAATTTGACAATACTAGACCACCGACTCATGATAAGATACATTACATGTGTCTATTGCCGTCAGTCTTGATAGTCAATAGTCAGACATGGGTCTGTGATTTTCCTAATTTCTATATTTACCCCCAGTTTTACAAACCAATTTATGACAGAGCTTTGTTTTTCTATTTGATTAGTGGTTCTGTAGATCTATTATAACATGTACCTCGTGGATCATAGCATTTAAAATGTTCATATATCTTTTCCTTTATTCCTGAATAGGGCAAGGGTGATGGTTGGAGAACAGTTGTAGTTAGTCTCAGAAAAGACAAACTCAAATTGAAGGATGGAAATAGGGAGGCGGAAGAATCATTTCAAGGTAGTAAAACGAAAACACGTATTTTATTCAGACCATGTTTGATTGTAGTGTCGTCTGAATATCCACTTATAAATTCTTCGTTTGACGAAGGGATAATTACAACATTGCCCTCTGAGATCACACAAACTATGTAATAAATCTTGTCGAGCGTCGACAGACCATACATATTTGTCATAATACCGTTTGGAACTTCGCTCGACTTTTAGCATTTGTATTTTCTACCAAAGCCCCAATACCGCTGTAATATCTAAAGACACTATATCTTCGCTCGAATCTTGTCCAAATGCCTCATGTAAAGGGTTAAACTCGATTTATTCACAGTACTGACGAAGGTACGTATGATCTGCCCTTTCGAACCTTAATGTCTCCATAGTCGATCATTAAAACCTCTATTTACATGTCCATATGTCGACCGAAGCCCCGTTTTCTTCAGGCTATCATAACATGATATCACAATAATACGAACATTCATCAGCCAGATAGACTGAACTATCTGAAGAAAGTCATAAAGCTCTTGTGTAGAACATCGACAAAATCTAGTCAGCTGACTCAGCAGTTTCAGATGCCTGTATTTCTTGCGAACACTTTGATATCTTTCTTGTACGTCACAGAAGATCTCTTTGAGCACACGCTTCAAACTTTGCACTGGAGACCTACTACCAGTGACCGAGCAGCGTTACTTTTGAGGGATGTAATTTAACTTCTTTAGGTTAAGCGGCATTCTATGTTGTAAGTGATATATTAATACAAGCCATATGGTTTACCTGCTTCAACAAGCTACTTTTTTACATTTGAACAGTCTGAGAAATGTCTAGGTGTCACTCGGGTTATTAATGCCTTGGAAATACTAGCATCCGATCCTATGTGAAGAATTAATTAATATATGTATATATGCATCGGGTTTAATGGCACGTCATCATAATAATGGCTATATTGTGACGATTAAAACTTAAATTCTAAAACGTAAACATAAAGAATTGCAAAACAAACAACAATTAGTAAGATAAGTCATTCCAAATAAACATAAACATAGAGCACTACATGATAAAAAGTAAAGCTATTAAAATTCTGTAAAAGATATAGAAAATAAAAGATAAGATAACAAATATAAAATACTTTTTATAGGATCAACATTTGTTTTATAAACTACATTTCCTTAAAAAGTCCAGTATTATTTTCGGGTCGTCCATTATCACAAAGGTTCTTAATTGAGTTCTCACCAACAATGTATTAAATCCAGGACTTTTTGGCATTTGTCCCTGAGGCATCTAATATACGACAGAAAAGTAAATTTGGTCTTCTCCACAACAGAGATAAGAGAGCAGTCATGATACAGTTTTGGGTCATCATGAACTCTATCTAATTGCCAGAAGTGAATGCAAACAGTTTTAGTTTTAGAAAATTTGAACCCGTTTTCTTCCGACCATTTTTAAACTTTGTTTAAGCATATCTTTAGTTGATACTCAGTAGCATGCATACACGTTGAGCAGATCAAAATGTTGCTGACATATAATGAGCGGTCACCTGGATTAAGACGTATCACTGTGCTTTTAATTTGTATGTAGAAAAGGGTTTCTAAAAATAAGCTGCACTGGGACACACCCATATCTTGAGGATAGCTTTCAGAAAGGATGGTATCAACCTTAACTCTGAAATTTATATATTTCCATACATTGGATCTAAAGTTAGTCAGGCGGTCAGTTAGACCTAGCCTATATGTTCCTTCGTTATGAAATCTTTTCTAGTAAGTTTTTCAAGTCTTACTAGATTGTGAGTTGTGCTTCCCTGGCGTCTGAATCCCCATTGAATGTCTGATAGCAGTTTGTTGGACTCGAATACCATAGGAGTCTGTCAGTTATCATTCGTTCCATGGTTTTGCAAATACAGCTTGTAAATGATATGGCACGATAGTTAGAAGAGTCGGTTTTGGTTATTTCCTTGGATACTATTAATCGACGCCAAGGTGGCGGGAAATCGTCAGTTTCCCAAATGTTAATGCATATGTGTTGTAGTGTATTGAGAGCTGTATCAGGTAAGTGTTTCACAACGTGATAGTGAATATGATCTAGCCCTGGTGACGTGCCATGGGGTCGATCAGAGAGTCTTGTAGTTTTCTGAGGGTGAAATGTTTACTGAAAATTTCAGCGTTAGCAGATTTGAAATTTACGAGAACCTTTCCTTTTAGGTTTCTGACATTGCGAAGGTTTTCTGAATAATGCTCTGGTGATCTATTCTTTTGTAAATGTGTCGGCCAATATATTTTAAATTTCTGGTAGGGTCATGACCAGTTCATCAGATTTCTTCAAGTGTTTGACACAGATGTCTTTCTTATAATTTTACCTACCACACTCCATATTGGACTAATAGAGAAGCGAGAGTTCAACCTGAAGACATAAGATCTCCATATTTTCTCTTGCTCCTTCTGATGGTAAGACGAGCTTTAGCTCGGCATGTTCAGTATTTATTCAGATTTTTAGCTGCTGCTGGATTGGCATTGAAACGTTTAAGATCCTTTTTTGTTTTCCTGATAGTATCTTTGCAAGTATCATGAAACTATAGTTAGCTTACACGTTTAGGAATCGCCAAAACATTTTTGGTATCTTATCCCAGCATCATCTTCGAGTATGTTATGCATTAGGCGAAGTGTTGAATATGTATTGTGTCTACTTATACTATTTGAAACTAGGTTCTCTTTTAGTTTAAATGGTCAAAGACCAGAAGAGATTTTATGTGATGCCGTGTCGTCCGTCCGTCCGTCTTCTAACACAGGACTGTTGTCGCTGCTCCTCTTAAACTGATGGGAGCATAGCCATTCACACATTCATCCCAGTTGATCCTAAATAAAAATGGTGCCCCTCGGACGTCCATTACCGCCGTCACCGCAGCCATCTTCATAGTTCTTTTATCCATTTCTCGTCCTGAAGAGATGGCCGCATCGACATGAGGTTTCCACAAGAGACTTTTTATTATAGGATGTTGATCCTCAATGAAAATGGTTCCGATTAAACCTTAAATATGGCCACCATGGTGTCAGTTTTGAAAATCTTGTTATCGTTACTCCTGAAAATATGACCATATCGACATGGCGTTTTCACTCGAAGGCTTCGTATGATATGTAGTTAGTCTTAAATAAAAATGGTTCTGATCAGATCTCCAACATGGCCGCCATGGTGGCCGTTTTGAAAATCAAATCATGATATTGCTACTTCTCCTAAACAGGTAGACATATCAACGTGAGTTTATCAATAAAAGGCTTCTTATGATATGCAGCTAATCCCAAATGAAAATAGTGCCGATCAGACATCGCAAAAGTGGTCAATATTTCGGCGATGTTGAAAAACTTCTTACCGTTACATCTTTTGAGGAATGGTCGTTCATAAGTTGTGTTTTCACTAAAGCACTTTTCACTATGTGCACTTTTACTTAAATGTAATTGATGCCGATACGACCTCTCATTATGCAAAATCTCGGTAAATCCACTTTTCATGAACGAATAGTCCTAACGACATGTTTCTTTTTCTTTTGTAAATACTTCTTTCTTGCAATATGTATTTGTTCCTATGTTACATTATGCTGATCCAACGTCCATAATGGCTACATTGACGGCCATATTGAAAATTGTTATAAAGCTACTTCTCCTGAGTGGATTGTCAGATCGACATGACATTTTAAATAAAACACTAAAGCAATATGTAGCTGGTTCGGAATGAAAATGGTGCTCATCTGAACCCCAACATGGTAACATAGTGGTCATCTCGATAATCTTACTATTAACACAGTAGTCATCTCGATAATCTTACTATCAACACAGTGGTCATCTAGATAATCTTACTATCAACACAGTAGTGTTGAATCTCGATAATCTTGCTATCAATACAGTGGTCATCTCGATAATATTGCTATCAATACAGTAGTCATCTCGATAATCTTGCCATCAACACTCCTTTGAATGAATCTTGACACTGACATAGGGTTTTCACTAAAACGCTTTTCGAAATGTGATATTGGTTGATAATGGAAATGGTACGCAGATCTGACTAGCAACACATCCGCACGTTTGTAAAGGAGTTTAGTAAAGCAGACCGCGCTTTCCTTGCTGTGAAGCCAACGGTTATTGCTTGCATTTTTGCATTCCATTGGACTCGTAAATGCAATGAATTATACATATACAAAAAAATTTTGACCATAATTTTTGTTCCATTCCAATAAACAAGCTGATATTCAGCACTCTGACATTGACTTTTTATTAATTATACTTTAGCTAATCTTATCCTGCGGGTATATCTTGACAGTATCTGAGACAAGTTCAAAGATATTCCATCCAGGATATCAAGTTGAAGGTGAAATGCCATAACAAAGGATTTGTACTGCAATTACATTATCTTCTAAACATATTAACTCAAACATATAAGAAAACATTTTTGTAACCAAATTTGGTATGTTGGAGATTCTCAAGAAAATCTGAGATGGATTCAACAGCCAGGAGTTGAAACAAATTTTAAGAATACAAGAAAATTATATATCGTCAATTCCGGGAACTCTTGCTTTCCATCAGAGATTTGCATTATCTTTTTTTTAGTTGTTAAATCTACATTTAATTTAAATGCGAATAAAGGAGAATGTTACTACTGATATTGGAATTGACAAAAAAGTAAGCCATAGAGCAGTAAAGGAATAAGTGGTGCCTTTCTTATCCATAGCTTTTTTAAATAGAATAAAACATTTTAAAACTTAATTTTAATTTTACAGAGTTCCAAAAATACTTCGTTATTGTGTATGAAAAATATAACTATTTTGTCTTCGACACGCTAGTGGGTGCAAGGTTATGCTGTGAGATTTAAATCTTAAAATGCATCAGTAGCATTTGACAAGTCGTTTGCTTTCGAGAATTGATGGAGAAAAGGCCATTGAAAGGTATACTTTTCTTTCCTTGTGACAATGTTCTCTGCAATGAAATGATTTAAGTGTCTTTTATTTCTGTCAGGTTATAAATAATACCATGAGAAAAGCTAATTCAATTAATTATCATTTCATTATGTTACCAATGAATAGCTTATTTGTCCGATAAGAATATAACATTAGACAAACCCAGCAAGAGCCAATATAATTAAGGTAATGTTTCCTCTCATTTATTTCAGATTCAACTCCAGTGGTTTCTTATGCATCATTGCAAATAGGAGGAGGATCCGTCTATAATGGATTCAAGGGGCTCATGGACGAGGTACTCATTTATATATATATATATATATATATATATATATATATATATATATATATATATATATATATATATATAAATTGACACCGACGTAACTAAACAGATTACAGAGATTTATAATTCGTTCCAAGGATGACTCGAACCCGTGACGTGACTGATCGTATTCGATATCTTATGAGTTTATCTATCACAGAATCACTGAGCAATATCAAATTTATAATGAAGATGTTGAGTTTTATCTGGTCCTTTCAGACTTTTATGATAAATATAAAGCAACTTTTAAGTACATATTATTATCTTCTGCCTTTGGTCACGTAAATAAAATTAATGTCAATAGTGAACCTGGAAAAATGCATAAATCCTTTGTAGTGACAATTTGGTATTTTACACAGACAGACTGACATATTTAAAGTTGATTTATATTTTTTTTCCTTTTGTCTGTTTGGCGTCCCCATACTGAAACAAAAATCTGTGACTGAAAGAAAGAGATCATTGAACAAATCACCTTAATTTAACTTAAGGAATAACGAGACGTTCGACTCTTTAAGCAAGAGCGAGTCAAAAGGCAACTGATTTGACAAATGTCCATGGTAGACGTCCGCTCTTTCCATTTGTAACATTCAGGGACATTATAACTTAACTATTGACCAACGGACCGGACGTTCTGTTCATCTTAAGCGACTTTTCGTAGTAAGTCATTCGCAATTACAGCAGCAAAATACAAAGAAAAGAAATATTTATTTAATACTAACAGTTTTAACCTAGTCTTTATCACTTGGGTTAGACTAGGTTAAAATGGTTAGTATTATATATATATATATATATATATATATATATATATATATATATATATATATATATATATATATATATATATATATAATAATAATAATAATAATAATAATAATAAACACACAACTGGTCCAAAACACGGAAGCAATTTCTTTTGGGGATACATTTTGGAAGAGTCTATAATGTAACCTTTGAAGAATATATTTTATAGCAACCTGCAGCTTTTTATACATCAGTACTTTACACCAAGGGAGTAGTAGTAGTAGAAGCATTGGTGGTAGTAGTAGCAGTAGTAGTAGAAGTAGTAGTAGTAGAAGTAGAAGATGACGAAGAAGAAAAAGTTGTAATAGTAACAATAGCATCTGCAGCAGTGCATTATGCTTTTTGCTTACCTGGCCATTAGGACAATTGAGTTTGTAGTATGGTGCTACGTCCGGTCGTACGTTGTTCATCAGTCGTGAGTCGTCCGTCAAACAACTGGGGTTTTTTCAATCGCTGAAAACAACAACAGCAAAAAAATAAAAAATTAATAAAAAAAATAGAAGAAACAAATTGGACCAATTTTAACCACACATGCTTGCTTAGGCGGGCGTTTCAAGTCTGTACTAGAGATTCCGATCTTCCTTTAAATAAGGCCGCCATTAACTTCAAAAATGAAAACCTTCAAATGACTTCCGCTCAAAAACCGTTTGACCTTATGTGACAGAAAACATCTAGGCATGAAGACATTTTGATTTTCTACTAATGATGCGGATCCGCCATCAAATATGACTGTCGTTACTAAAACCTTCAAACTATTTGTCAAAAAGCGTTAAAGAGAATTAAAAAATAAAAATAAAAGGAAGTTGACTAAGAACATTTTTGCATGAGAGCTTTCTAAATTTCTACAATATATACAATACAATATGGCCGCCTTACTAAAATCATGACTTCTTCCAAACAAATTGTTGAACAGAATTTGACTAAATTGGACGGAAAGCATCCTAGCATAAAACGTTTTTATTTATACAAACAATGCCGATCTACCATCCAATTTGGCCGCCGTTATTAAAAATTGAAAAAAAAAAGAACTTTAAATTACTTCTGAAAAACCGCTGAACAGAATTTGGCCAAATTTGACAAAAAGTATCCAGGCATAAAGGCCTCGTTAATTTTTATAAATACAGTTGGATCTGCATTCACATTTGTCCGCCGTTACTAGAAAGAGAGAGAGAGAGAGAGAGAGAGAGAGAGAGAGAGAGAGAGAGAGAGAGAGAGAGAGAGAGAGAGAGAGAGAGAAAACAACCTTTAAACGAATTCTTCTGAAAAGAATTTCAACGAATTTCACAAAGATCATTATTGCGTAAGGGTGTTTTGCAAGTGTGTAGAAATGACACCAAACCCCCATCAGATATGTCTGCCATTCCTAAAAATAGAAAGAAAAGATATGTAAACGACTTCTTCTTAAAACCTGTTGAAGAAAATTTAATTAACTTTCACAGAATGCATCCTGGAAAACGGCTTTTTTGCCCATCTGCTATCAAATTATAGCCGCCATTACCCTTCTAACGTTTTTTTCTCAATAACCGCTGAAAAGAATGCGAACAAATTTGACAGAAATCGTTATACAAATACTGCTGCTGTTGCTAAAAAGGGGAAGAAAAAAACTTTAAACGGCTTTAAAAAATAAATGTTACAAAGCATGTTACTAAAAAATAGACAACCCTTTCCACTATACGCCAATCTGTCATCACACACAGTCGCTATTACAAAAAGTAGAAAGCTTGTACATGTCAACAACGAAGACACTAAACCCAGATTTCTTGGCCAACTATCCTTGCATTCGGTAGATGTTAGTCAAGAGAGGATATTGTTTGGAAAAGTAACTGATTATTTTCTTCCAAAAGTAATTAGTAATAGGCCGCTTCTGGGTCAGTGACTCAAACCGGCCGTTCACTGGGTTCATGAAAATTGGTTTATATATATATATATATTACTAGATTGACTTGGGCTTTGACTTTTTATTATTGGTCATTTCTTTATATAATTTGATCCTTTTGTCATAGTTTTGCTGCACACATCACATATAAGGTTTGTTTATTCTACATGCTATCTTCTTGACCATCTTTCTCTTTTATTCATTCTTTTTTTCTAAACCCTGGTCTATTATATTCTTTCAGTAGTTCATTAATAAATTGAAATGTATACGATAAACCATTAATTTTGTTTTTACCTGACTTACATGTATTAGCACCTTCACACGTACATTTAACAATCCCAGCATTGATTCCAAGATTGCAATGTGCTGAGTATAAGAGAGATAATAACTAATTTCTTTGGTTGGTGTACATGTTGCTTTACAAAATGGTTTTAGATCAACTGTTACCTACAAAAAAGTAATCACGAAAAACATTTTCCTGCGCAGTCCTAAGGTGTCCAATTACCAATTTATTATTTAACTGACTATTATCTACATAGTCAAAATCTTTACCATTAGGAATAATTCCATTAAAGCATTCCCAAATAGAACGATGTGTTACTATGCATTTAAAATCAACATCCTTTGCTCTATAAGTAACTCCATGATAATAGCTTTTCAATAGCATTGTCCAACAATCTTTATTTTTTATATTTATAATTAAACCATATTTATTTGCAGCATATGTGTAAAAATAGGATGTGTTTATATTCTTCCATATATATCAATGATTCCTTAATCTGAAAATAAGGCTTAAAAATAATTAGGGCTTTCTAAAATAAATATATCATATATAATAATCGAAAACTTCCCAGGGTTAAATCAAGAAAAATTAACAAATCAAGAAATAATAAATGTGATTAAATCACAACAATTAAAAAGCTTGCAAAATCAAAAAACAAAAAAGGTTTAAAAAATATAATAACAGAACAATTAAATAACAAATTAGCAGTTAATTATGAGATTCTTCCATAAAAAACAAACATCAAAGACAAAAGGATACAAACATATTCTTAAAAGATAATGCAAAAGTTATACGTGATCTACTAAGCAAAGAAATAAATGAACGAGGACCACTAAATTAGCAACTAGCTATTACAATTCAATTTAAAGAAAAGAATAATGATGAAATTGAAGGACATATAGCATGTCCAATGATTACTATTATGGACGATAGTGAGATTGATAATGTTTTGTTTTCAAGTTATAAAATAATTGATAAGAAACTTGCTAATTATTATGAACTAGGTTCTCACTGAACGGTTTTAGGAATTTTATATTTGAACATAAATATATCAAAATATGAATAATTTCGTGGATCCTTATATATATATATATATATATATATATATATATATATATATATATATATACCAATAGATCCACACACAAACAGAATACAATATCATGCGTAAATGTGATGAAGAAAGATAATAGTTGCTTTCAATAAGTTATTTGATCCTCATTAGATCTTCAGGAAATATATTCAAAAAGAACAACGAAATACAGACAGCTGTTTGATAAATAACTCAAGTTGATAAAATTGAATGTCCAGTAAAGAAACAATGGTATTATTAAACTTGAAAAATTTAAAAATCTGCGTGCTAATGATTTTAAATATGATAATGTTTTATATTCATTATATATATATATATATATATATATATATATATATATATATATATATATATATATATAAGTAAATATGAATATATATATATACATAAGTAAATATGAATGAATATATATATATATATATATATATATATATATATATATATATACAAAAATGATTAATTTATTATTAAAATGAGAATGAGTTAAAGAAGAAACAAACTACCACAATATCTGGATAAAATATATATTTTATTTAACAAAAATAATTAAAGGAAAACAACCAATATGCTTGTCTTTATTAAAAATCGATTTACTTGTAAAGGAATCAATGAAGCAGGTCAAAAAGTGGTGTGTCCCCTTGATGAAGAATACAGTTTACTTCATTTTAAAAATTATCAAAGCCAGATGCTTGTTCGATTTGTAATAGATGCTTATTTCGAAGTTCTTAACCAAAACGAAAAAGAAAATGCAGGTGATAAAACATAAATAATTGCAAAACGTACACCTTGCTCTTTTTGTAATATATTGCTACGAAGTGATGGAGAAATAATCAGCATACAAATTTGGAGATATTAGTGTTTTTGAAAAGTTTATGAACAATCTTGAATATGCAACAGAAACTGTCAATACGTTTTTCAATGAACAAGCATAAATAATAAAGATTGAAGAGGATACAAAAACAATATCAACATGAAGCACATTGTTACATATGTGAAAAAAATTAATAATGATAAAGTAAGAAATCATTGCCATATAAGTGGGAAATATTGTGGAGCAGCGCACAACAAATGTAATTTTAAAATTAAAAATTATTCCAAAAAAAACAAACTTCCTGTTATTTTCCATAATTTACGTGGGTATGATGGACATCTTATCATGAATGAAAGCTTCAAATAAGCTTTCAAAAAAAGCTTCAAATAAGAAAATAAAATGGATAGCTAAGACAATGGAAGAATGTGACCTTTTCAATTGAACACCTTAAATGTATTGATAGTATGCAGTTTAATATGGGTGGACTGGACAGTATAAGCAAAGCTATGAAAGATGATGGTTTTAAGATAACCAAAATGTTTGCAATAAAAAATAATTCGGATTTTTTGTTATTATGAAAGAAAGTTATTTACCTATATTAATAAAAGAACAGCTTGAAACATTTAAAGAAAAAACAAATTCGCGAGAAAAACGTTTTTATTTTTATTTTCACCAATAAGAAATGAAAACATCTCTGATAATCAGTATGCACATGGTAAATTGGTTTTGGCTACGTATGGCTGCAAAGAGTTAGAAGATTATAATGATTTATCTTTAAAAACTGATATATTAATTCTTGCTGATAGGTTCCAGTGTTTCAGACAAGGTATGGTGCATTAATATAAGCTAGATCCACATTGCTCTATAAGCAATGCATCATTGTCATTTGAGTGTTTATTGAAATTTAATACAGGAACAAATCATGAACTTCTTCCTGATACTGTTAAACATTTTTCTTTAAAATCAATTAGAGGTGGTATGTCATTGGATGGAGGAAAACGATATGCAGAAGAAAATGATAAATATATACCAGATTATAATAAAACAAAGCCATTTTCATATATTGTATACCTTGATGCAAGTGCATTATATTCCTGGTCAATGGCGCAACCTCTTCTATATAAAGGATTCAAATGGATTGATCTAGAAAAAATAAATATTGATACAATATTAAATACTGCTGCTGATAAGCCTACAGGGTACTTTTTCGATGTTGATTTAAACTATCCAAAAGAATTACATGATGCACATAGTGATTATCCATTAGCACATAGTGATTATCCATTAGCACATGAATCTATCACAATAAAGTATGATTAGTTTTCAG
This sequence comes from Margaritifera margaritifera, assembly GCA_029931535.1. NCBI lineage: Eukaryota > Metazoa > Mollusca > Bivalvia > Unionida > Margaritiferidae > Margaritifera > Margaritifera margaritifera. Next base: position 112,648 of record JAQPZY010001667.1, read on the forward strand.
ATTATCAAAGAGTTGTTTAGGTAAAAAAGAAATTGGTAAAGTAAACAGACTAGTTATTAATCGAATGACATAAAAAGAATATGTTCTACATTATAGAATACTAAAATTACAAATTTCAGAGAATAATGAGATTCAAACAAAACCACGAATGAAGTAACAAGTAAAATGCATACAATAAGATCCCTAAAATATAAGCGGAGTGTTAATGAAATAAATAAAATTAGTTTAAGCCCTTTAGATGATAAAAGTATAATATTGACGGGGTAAATCAAAATTCTTGTGGTCATTATAAAATTACAAATATATAATTTTATAATCATCAACAATGAACAAGAGTCGCAGCCGAAGTCAATCCTATAATATATTTATATACCAATTTTCATGAACCCAGTTAAAGGTCGGTTATAGCCACTAGTCCAGAATGGGCCTTTTACTTAATATTGTAATTTATTTTAAGATACAGTTTTGCGCAATGCACATACCGCATCATTATTGCAACACAAATTTAAATTATATTTCTCTGTATATATAGTGATTAATTAATAGGTCAATCTTGCTGCTTGAGGCATCAGGTGTAACACCCACGGAGGAGTTCAAAATCGACATAACACTTTTTTCCCATCTCTTTAACAAATATTTCCAACGTTCATTGTCTATTGGTAGAGGATATTTCCATATTGCCCATACTTATAATTTCCGTTTGGAAGAAAGGGGAATAGGTTGGTGATCGTTATTCACAATATATCATCTTTTCCTCAGGTTGAACTGATGCTAGACGATAACTGAGACAGAAAGACATTGATCTTCTTGTAAGTGTGCTTTCAGAGGGATCAGCCACTCTATTCCATCAAGTGTCACCATCATCGACATATATTAGTAGATTCCAAAGGGCTGTCATGGCGATTAGTTTCTTCGTACGGTTAAGGAGTATTTTTAAATAGGTCTATTTATACGAAAAAATAAAATGTTGAAATTGTCATCCTATATTGTTGTTTATCTGTTTGATTTACTTTATTGAATGTGCGAAGAGCGAGGGTTCACTTGAACGGTCAGTGATTGTCAAAATTGCCAGAAACGATTTCGAAGTCAATGTTCTTATACCACCTGAAATCATTTATTCCACCCAGACATCGACTTAATTTTAATTCATTTTCAGCCATCCTGTCAATATGTTAATCTCCTGGGTGTAACATGGGCTTTAATATGAATATTGTATTAGAGGATCTAAATAACTTCCGTGGTTTCTGATTAACACACTCTCTTTACATCTTTATGGTCACGCGTTGGAACTCATGGGCTAGTACTTTCAGTTTTGACGGTAGCCATTTATTGTTCAAAAGGTATCTTTGAGATCTCTGATTTACTTCGTCTAAAAACAACTACAATCCACAATCTATTCTATCAAGAGTATTAAATATAAGTTCCCAACAGTGTTATGCAATTGAAGTAAGATAAATAGAAATTTAACTTCAACTTTGTATATTATTAAATCAGGCACGAGGGCATTACCTAAAGTCCTCGCCGATTCATGGCAGGTACAGTCGTTTGAATACAACTGCAGCTACTCTAAATACAGCCACCAAACTCTGTATTAAGCCAGACAGGTTGTTTTAATTTTCTACAGTATTTACCTGGAAATTATACATACTACACTCAGACGTCTCAAAGACTTTGTTACGAATCGTATACAGCTGTAGTTAACTTTTCATTTTGCTCAAACATTTTTAATACGTTAAATGGTACAAAGTATACAAGGCAAAGGAATTGGGGAGAAAGTATTCCAGCTTATCTGTACTAGCTCCTCCCCGTTGGAAAAATACGAACTTGAAGGCAAGACATGTATGGAACCTTATTATATATACGTAAATATTCATGATGTCATGATAATAATGCCTGGAGAGAAATTAGTAAATTGGAGACCTTTATTTCCAATTCTTTTACAATGTATGATTTTTAACTATTTGTGGCAATAAGTTATGTTCAAACGGAACGAAAAGTGAACATTAAAAGTTTGCTTTTCTTAAACTGTATACCGTAAATACTCTGAATTCATAAAGATTTAATGCTATAACATTTCTTCCAGGATAATAAAAAACTCACAGTAAACAAGGCAAAGCCTTTTGTGGTTTTAGTTTAGGATTTACAATTAGCTGCCGTGTGGCAGTTTAGCACAACAATGTATGACTCACGTTACCAATTATATGGGAAAGTGGGAACCAGTCTAGAAATAGGTGAATTTAAAATAGAATATATACGAGTTTGGAGGATTGATAATGAAAAAGAACTTTTTAGTTAAAAGAATTTGTTCAGAGCATATACTATTTAGAACTGAAAATAAAATAGAGACAATATTCTTTTGATGTAATTTCAATCCTTAAACTCAGTACCGAACTTAGCACCTGATTCTTCAGCTGTGGAATTGAAAACACGTTTCAAACACACGCAGATGCAACAAATGCCGCGGCTGATATGATTTTCTCCACACAGGAGCTAAAATCAAGGATGGGTTTATACTGAGAGATATAGGTTTGATGATGAGCATTAGAAATTTAAAGTTATTGAATTCTTAATATGATGGTGTTTCCATAGGTTTACTATGAGAATTGAATTAGTACGCCGAGTCCTGTAAAAATGCATTTCGCGCTGAATACCTTCCACACACACACGCACACACACACACACACACAGACACACTTCATATTGGCACCTGTCGATTGTTACGAATAGTCACATTGCTCGCATTAGAGAAAAAAGAAGCTCTCCACAATCAGTTAAATGTCTAACCCCGTAAACACTTTCAAAATTCTACTATTCTGTTAGACTCTGTAGGGTTTTTAAGCCAGACACAGCAGACTATGCTGAACCTAACTTTAAAACATTATAAAGTGTTATAAACCTAAGTTTCATAGCACTCCCCGCTAGATTCAAAACTCTTTGTTTAAATGTTTTACATGACTGTTTTACGCAATAAAATAAATCCAAAGGAAATTATGCTTCTGATTATTTTAAGAGTTGATCGTTATGATAGTAGTCAAGTCATCACATTTTTTAGTTCTACCTTTATCTCAGTTTATACTCACAAAAGTATGCGAAGACACAAAGGTTCTACAAATTCCTCGATTTTACTTTATGGTGTGATATAGAGAAGCAATTTTAATTTCGAAGCTAAATCTATCTCTTGTTATTTAAATTTTTTCAGTTGCTAGCAATTCCCCCTCTATTGTGTTACAAGTTATGAAGGTATACATAAGAGAGGAAATCATGGATTATTCTCAAGATGAATTAACTAATTAAGTAATAAGATGAATACATTATTAAACAAGAAAGATAAACATATAATTGTATAGACCCTGAAAGATAAAGCAGAATTTCTGTTATTGTTTTGACTTTGATAATATAGAAGTTGTATTAATATCTAGTAGATGTTTTTTAAAAGCCTGCTTTACATATAAAATCAACAAATGGTGTTCAGTACCCTATTAATTGAAAAATAAAGTATTTTAGACACATTACATAATACTCCATTTGGACAAATATCTTTTTTATTCGCATTATGTGTTAGACAAGTATATTAGAACAAGAGGGGAGGGGTGTTTTAACCAAAGTTCATCAAAATCTACAATGTTTTGAAACTCGGAGTCTTATGAAACTTCAACACCGGCGTTTGAATAAAAAAACTGAAAAAAGATCACATTTGGAAACAATGGGGTTCCAGGTTCAGCATACGCAATACAATCAAAGACATATTGCACCTTGAATTTAAACGCTATAAAATAAATACACTATACCTAATTAGATGAAACCCTCAGCCCCCCCCCCCTTTCCCCTTAGAAAAAAGGAAGGAAAGAAATGCGGTCAGTTTATTAAGAACATTGTAAAATAAAGGTTAAAATGTGTCGAGAATGTCGTTGGTCATAGATTGAATAATAAGTATATCATGTACAGATGCTGTGCACACATACAGTAACGTTAACAGTACACAAGTTTCGACATGTCAGGAGTGGGTGCCTATATCAGAGTAGGTTAAAGGACTGGTCTAGAAATATTATCTTTCAATCCGATTGTGTTGTATTTGAGCCCAGATGCTTTATTCAAAAATTGAGCTCTAAGATCATCATCAGTAGCAGCAGCAACCATTGGTTACCACAGACTTTCATCGTCAAATGTAAGAAATCTCTGGGGATATGCTGACATTTGGTCATATACCATTACGCAGTTTGGTAATTGTAGAAAATAATCGTCAGTTGTCATTAACAATTAAGGTCATATTACATGTTGTGTTTCTGAATACATTTTATCTTGAAGAATACAGAATGCAACCACAATGCATTACTGTAATGTCTAAATGCAAGTAACACTTCTCTATTTGAGATAATATACATAGCAACCAAGAAAACGAAGTTGGGTGAAAATTTACGTAGTTATTACAAGAAGTTGGATGCCATCACGACTAATATTCTTTTAAATAAATATGAAAATTTTATTAATTCAGGTCCAATGTTGATAGTTGATTACCGGCAAGTTGCCGTCATTCAATTATGATACATACACATTTCTCCAAGTTCTTTATAAACGCTGGAAAAATGTCAAAATGGTTTGCTGCTTGATTTTTCAGCCAAAATAAATGAAATTTTGTGCGTTGTTTTATGTAAACACATCATTCTTCCTAACTAAAGGAACTGCAATCTCCACCCAAGATCGAATAGGTTTAAAGTGTGTGACCCCTTAGCGGTTGTTTGTACCAATTGCAAAAATTGCCTTTCAGACACTTATGATCGTACACCAAGAATCGCAGCTGCGTCTCATTTCAACATCAACTTTACATGGCCATCAAGGCACAGAAGCGACGGTACAACATCGATCGTTTGTATTTATAGATTTTGTCCAAGCATCTCGGTACGCCTCATCCAGGCTTCTAAGACATTCGACAATAATTGATAAATCAGGGCAGGTCAACACTCTCAACATGAGTGCGCTTATCTGGCTTTTTTTAAATCTCGCAGACAGCTATTTCCGACCTCATATAAAACTGGCATTTTCTGATAGTTACGATGACATTTTATAAATGGATATTATAATTTGTCTCAAATAAGGTACATGTAAATTATAGTCAACATGAACGTTTCTGACGATAACAACAAAGATGTTGAAACCTACAGTTTGGAAAATATAATCTTTTTAGTTTACTATTACGGAATATTTTTTATCATAATGTGTATCAATATTCCTGGAAATATTTTGGTAATATGTGCAGTGACACACAATGCAAGACTAAGGCAACCGTGTAATTATTACATCGCTAGCCTCGCCTTTTCAGATCTTCTGGTTGGATTTGTGTATCCGTTGTACAACATCTCTCATCTTGAATTCGGCAACTTCAGTACATATCTTGGTAAAAAAAAAAAGCATTTCTATCTGTTTTCTTTCTTTATTTCTTTCTTTCTGTCTGTCTGAGTAAGGGAATGAGATTGACAGATCATTTAGAACTTTAAAAAAATGGTGCGCTTTATGTTGCTTTTATGCATAACACACTTTTTCAAGGATTAAAGAATAAAGAAAATTGAATAATGTATATAATTAACAGTCTGATAAACATCACACAAATTTCTTTTTTGTGTGAAGGTGGTACAGTTGTCTGTGTGGTGAAGTCATCCAGGATAAACCAAAATGAAATTCAATAATTTTGTGATCACACAGAGGACATGCTTCAGTAGATGCTTTGTATGAATGTAATAGAGTAGAGACATATTAGCATGATTTATTGATAAAATTGTTGTTGGCATGATATACCTTTATGTACGACAAATATTAAAGTTTATCGATTATTTGTTATCAGTGTCCTTTATATAGACCTTAAAATGAACCAACTTGTTTGTTGAGCTAAAACAAGCTCAGAGCACCCTTGTTACAAATATTAGGATATCGGTGTTAATGACAGCTGCAATTTTGAATTCTTTCCTTGTATGAGCAACATGCAAGTATTTGTATAAAAGTAAAAATGAATATTTCCACAAAGACGATATTTTTTCCAACTATGATAGAAATTAATGACATTTTAACAGTAATTATCGCGTTAATTTATTGTTATCACTCCATATTAGAGATCAATACTTTATCATAACCTTGTCATTTTTTAATGTTATGTTTACTCGTATTGTTTTGATAAAGAGATAAGGGGCTCAAATCAAACGTCAGATTTAGTATCACGTAAATAGTTATAATCACCACTATACGTTTCCATGATGAGATGTGAGGTACATGTCGTCTTTAGATCTGGTAAAAGTATACTAAATGTCCAACATTAAAACTTATATTCTAAAACTCAGTGGCACACGTTTTAAAACCTTAGCATTACTAAATCATGAATTTACACTGAGATTCTATTATTAGGTTTTACTCGACATAACCAATGACTTCTGCTGTTGTTAAACGTCTCTGACACAAAGAAAAAATATCGTGTTCTTATTGTGTTCAGTATTTTCATACAAGATATTTTGGTCATCATATATGGCAAAGCAATAGCTCGTCAAAGGGCCACACAGCATAATGATGTAATTGTTCTTACCAGAAAACAATACTCAATTATTTATTGTTTTATATTATTAAATTTATACCCTGGTTGGAGCTAGATCAAATGTTTCCAAGCCATTTCTTCAAGTGTAAAATTTAATTTAAAAGTACACCGCAGCAATACGTTCTCGAATACGAAAATTACTTTACGAAGACTGTAGCGCGTCATGCACAAAGCAAAAACAAAACAAAACAAAAAGTCCTCCACTCTACTGAAATCGTCATTGTTATCGAGATGAAAAGCAACTCCATCTATCTGGTCGCACAAGTAAAAGATCGTGTCTTAATTTAGCCATGTGAAACAACATTACAGAGTTATTTTATCATTCCAAATTTTCTTTAATACCACGTTCTTCAACGCTTCTTTAAAAAGAAAATTCTACCTCTTATTAACCTGTTCGCTTGTTTTTAAGTGACTGGGAACATTATTTCCATTAAAAAGTGGTTTTGTTTGCAGAGAATGCTTGAATAAGTGAATTGTTATAGTCAATAACAATGATCTGCAGCAGGTGTCATTATTACAAGGATAATATATAAGCAATTAAAATTCAGTCAACAGTCAACAGTTTACAATACTTGCTTATCCGACTAAACGATTAAATTGGATCCCCTATATTGTCTCAAGGTTGATAGAAAAGCCAAAGAAATGCCAGTGTAAAATGCACGGACTCGGTGCAATACTGGCTGCAACATAAACTGTGCATAAATGTGACTATGTTGGGTTTAATCGCCCATATCCAAGTGTATTAGAGGGTTGTGCAATACAAAGCACATCAGAAGGCAGCGGTCATGGATTAAAGCCAAATGGCAGAATATATATATATATATATATATATATATATATATATATATATATATATATATATATATATATATATATATATATATATATATATATATATATAAAGACCAAGTAGAGGAAAAAGAAGACAAAAGCTTTATTTTCATAGGCATGTGTGGCTGGAGGTAATGACAACAAGTAAATATAGAACGTTCCCAGAAAGAGTCTACCTGAATTTTCTAATGTCAGTATAAAGAAAAAATATTTGTTACAGAAAAAAAAAAATCAAAATCTTAAAATCTTGTTTAACATGAAAATTATCAATGCTTTCCATTGTTTGCAATCAGATTAATTTGTAGGTCTGACATTGTTATAGTTTAATAACACAAAGAATCATGATTTTATTCCACTCATATGACCAGATATGGTGATCTGGATAATTAATTTGTGTATCAGAAATCGCCTTGCTTTTGTTTAGATTTAATTCTTTTTTTTGTGTGTTTTATTTCCCCTTTCACCAACAGAAGAAGTGATATCTAACTCATGCAAAGTTTTCTAATTTCTAATTTGTAATTAATGATGAAAACGTTCGTGTCAATGAGTTCCAACATTTTATTATCAGAACATTATTAGACAGATTCTTTTTTCATGTACTTCGGGCCACCGGCCAGGTATACAATAGTATATACAAACATTGCTAGCATCATAGGGGCCACCGGCCAGGTGTACAATAGTATATACAAACATTGCTAGCATCATAGGAGCCACCGGCCAGGTGTACAATAGTATATACAAACATTGCTAGCATCATAGGGGCCACCGGCCATGTATACAATAGTATATACAAACATTGCTAGCATCATAGGGGCCACCGGCCAGGTATAGAATTGAAACCGAACGTGTGGCCGAGGTATAATTGGCACCATGATGCTATCAATGTTTGTATATACTATTGTATACCTAGCCGGTGGCCCCTATGATGCTAGCAATGTTTGTATATACTATTGTACACCTGGCCGGTGGCCCCTATGATGCTAGCAATGTTTGTTTTTCTCCGCCTGCGCCCTAGTTTCGATCGCTTGTACAATGGGAAACCGGAAATCAGATAGAGTTGGGAGTCTGGAGCCCTCGACATTTCCAATCGTTAGGTCGTATATAGGATTGTCCATACACAGTGCTTCTACGGTTCCGGTCAGGAAAGGCGTCTCGATTTCTATTCTCGCGACGGGAACGCGATCAATCGTCTGATCTAATAACATACACGGGGATTTCCAACCAAGCATTTGGTCATCCCTAACGAGACTCCGCTTTACTACGACGCCATTGCACCCGGTATCGCGTAAGACCGTGACTGCTTGACCATTGGCGGTACCACTAGCAGTCGGTACCCTCACCTCGGGAAAAAGACAAGTGCCGATTGACTGAATAACATCACAACCGATCTGCGCACGCGCTGCGGACTCGTATACCGTATTTGCGTTATTAGATGGCGAATTATCACGCGGAAAATCATCGCGCTTACTGCCTCCTGACCATGCCCTGCTTTCAATAGCAACCGCGACTCTCTGGACAAAACCCTTCCTTTTAGGACAATCGGGCGTGATGTGACCCCATTCCTTACAGGTGAAACATTGTCTATCCCTACGATTTGTACCCTTCCCAGATTGAAAGTTCCCACCTTTATTTGTACCAAGTTTCTCGGGTTCTCTAGGTCTCTGATCTTTAGCTTGATTACCTCCCTTGTTATCCCTTGAGACCACATTATGGGTACCTCCCCGAGCTTCAGCGAAATAGTCTGCCTGTGTAGCCATATCAGAGATATTACTGAAGGACTTTTCCCTCAGGAATAAATACAATTCCTTACCTTAAGTGTTTAACAGCTGGTCCCTAAGTAAAAAGTCAGTAAGGCCCTCAAACGTTTTTTTTAACCCTGCCACATTCAACCCAACGCTGGAAATAATCCCCCGTCCTACTGACGAACTGGGTGAATGTCTCGCCTTTCTCGGGTTTACTATGCTTAAACTTTTTGCGGAACCCTTGCTCTGTCAACTCGTATCTCTTAAGGAGTGCCTCCCTTAACGCGTCATAGTTCAATGCGTCGTTTATGGGTAGACGCGAATACACATCTAGCGCTTTACCTTTAAGTAACGTGCTGAGATGGAGCGACCAATCATCTTTTTTCCACTTCTGGATGGTGGTATACCGCTCAAACCTATATAAATAACTATCCAAGTTATCTTTGTCATCTTCAAAAGGGGGGTAATTTTGGGCCTCTTAACTTTGATTCTTGTTGCCCATCTTTCTTAGCCTCTAATAATTCAAATGTCCTTTTATGTTCTTTCTCCATATTCCTGTCTTCTAACTCTATGGTGTCTAAATTTGCTCGTTTCTCCCTCTCTAACTTGCTTTCCTCAAGTTCTCTTACCTGCTCTATTCTTTCCCTTTCTGCTTCCCTTTCCCACCCTATCCTTTTCTTCTCTGCCTGCTTCTCTAACTCTATCTTCTCCTTCTCCGCTTGTTTCTCTAACTCTGTCTTCTTTTCCTCAAATAGCATTTTCTCCCTTTCAAATTCCCTTCTTTCCCCCTCATCCTGCTTCCCTAATTCTAACTTTTCCCTTTCCGCTTGCTTCTCTAATTCTAAGTTTTCCTTCTCAAGTTCCCTCTCCTTTAATCTTTGATCACTTTCGCGAGCCTGCTCCTCCTGAACGAATTTTCTAAGGGCCTCCCCCTCATACCTAAACTGTTTGCCCATCTCCACTAGATCTTTGAGTGGCGGCATGATAAATACTGTTGATAAGATCACCAATCCTAAGTGCACTATCATATAACACATACAATTTTAGGATTACACGAACCAACCGTATCTTCCTTCTCCAAATATATGCAATATGTATAGATGTATATATGATAAACAAATGGCAAATAAAACAAAATATGAGTGAGATATTCACTCACCCGCCTGAATTATCTCTTGTCAGGAAGGTCACAGTCTGAAACAGATAACTGAAAAATCTTACCGGAGTCAAGACCTATGCAAACTAACATCCGTGCTCCGCCTAATCCGATCCTACTTCTGACACCATCTGTCACAGGATGAAGCCGGGTTGGGATTGGATTTGTGAAGACACCGAAAGCAATTGCGTTAATGAGATGTTTATTTATAAACACAATTTAAAGATGAACAAATCTGACACCATTATAACAAAAAGATAAGGAAAATTATATAGTTCCTAACATGGAACTATCAACAACAAGTAACTCAACGAGAAAAATCAAAGATGAATTTAACGAATGGAATTTAAACAAACGTGAATAACGTCCTATCACCAATCAACAAATAGAATTATATGATCTACAAATAATGCATCATAACAATTTATCCACAAGATGGACGCATTAATTATACACTTATCAACATATCACTCAGTTAGCGATATTTGACATATGGATGCACGTATTTATGAATTTATCACTCATATAGCGATATTGAACATGTGAATGCACGAAATTATGAATCTATCACTCATATAGCGACATTGAAATGGGAATGCATGAAATTTTGCTCAGATAGCAATAGTGAAAATTACAATAACATGGAACACGTAATATATATATAATTATCGTGGCGTCCATTTGACGACAAAGATGTATTTCCGGTTCCACGCGCTCTAGTCAATGGTCAAGGAGCCACCACGCATGGTCCACCTCTTTCAGTCAGTTGAAGGATCCCTCGAGAGCCTTCTCATTCAACACAGACCCGATGGTCGCGAAGCCTTGGTCTCTCACATCGAGAACACCAGTACTCTCTTCCGAGCCAACGTCACCAGACACAGCGTACACGTCACAAGACACGCCACAGAGTTCTGTGACTCCACATCACCAAACCATACACAAAAGGCAGCTACAAGTATAACAACTGAACCGTGTAGTACATATGTCACGATTAAGTACTTTTGCATTGCTATATGTTGCGCATGCGCGTGCATGAATTACATCTCGTTACACATTACATTAATCATTCAATGCATGGTGCGTATAATTAAATAAATTCCGTCTGTTCAGTTACAACTAATAGCTAACTTGAACCAGACTATAGTTTTTCTAATATCATGGCGTTGTATGACCTAGGTATTGACTCTCTGTAGAATTTAGAATATATTCTAAAACATCTAATATATGAAACAATTCTGTCATATAAAACGAATAGTAATAAAGAATGCAATCTTAAATTTCACATACCTCTACAGCTGAAGATTGCTTCCGTCAAGAGTTAAGCTTTCTGACAAGACTCGTCGTATTGTAATTTGTTTATAGAGAATTTGCTCTATATGTACCCTAGCTATGACAAATATGCGCAGCTAGATACTTGGGTTTTCACTGGAGACAATTTGCACATGCAGCATGGGTTGAGTCGCGCTCAGTATTTTGAAAAAACTAGAGCCGAAAAAAATAAACCACCCTCGGGTAACGCTGTACGTGGCAACGAAACCCGAGTACATTTTCAATCACGCATATACCTGATATAAAGCATACACAATTCCGTGACACCCAATACCACTGAATTACAAGCAGAATCAGATAAATTTTAAGAAGCGTTTACAGAATCTCACATGTACCTTTTGAATTGCATTCAAATTCGTATTCATATCCCCCACATTTCAGAGCCATAACAAAGAATTGGTTTCATCATAAAATCAAACATGAAAAAATTTCACGGGGATTGAAAAATTTAAAATTTTGTTTGATAACTCATTACTGACATTACAAACTTAGTTGCCTGTCACACTAATGTTTTTTTTTTTTTTTTTTTGGTTGCTTTAGATGATATTGACTTCGGAGCAAACAAAAACCCCATATACTTATAAAATGATAGATCTTCAATTGGATTATTTTTATATGACCATTTGTCATAATTCCCCAATAGGCCACCGTTTCTAAATACTACAATGATCTTTGCTTTATCAAGGTTGATATTTATCTCTGTTGTATCACAAACAGTTTCCACAATATGCACGTGTTCTTTCAAACGCACTGCTGTTCCTGAGCAATTTGCCATGCTATCGTTTTAAAAAATAGCATATAAATCTGATACATCATTTGATATAAAAATTGTACTTTTGCATCTTGATCTTAGTAAATCGTTAAAATCATTTATAAAGAGTGAAAATAACAGGGGGCTCAAAATACAACCTGAAGGGTACCCGTTGGACATCTAAAGTATTCTTTTAGACCACTCTTAGTCGTTGCACAAGATTTAAAGTTACTGTACATGTTTGTCAAGATGTTTAAAAACTTGACTTTTATTCCCTTTTTAGAAAGAGAACTCTGTAACTTATCATGAGGAATATTATAAAATACTTTGGAGAAGTCGATAAATAAACAATAAAATCTTCCTCTAGTTCTTGAAATATATTTCTGTACTAATGACTGCAAAATAAATAAATTATCAGTACTAGAGTATTCCAAACGAAATCCCGCTTGTGATTCATCGATCAGTTTGTTCTCGTCCGCAAAGAATTTTAAGCGTTCATTCAGTATTGACGTAAAGATGTTCAACATTGCATTAATTAGAGATATACCTCTGTAGTTATTTGAGTTGTCTTCTGAGCATTTGTTAAACAGACGGCATATAACACTTTCTGTACATAATGCCGGAAAAGTGCCAGTGCTGAAAACTTAAGTAAATAATACAGTAACTAAGGCACTATATGCGGTGTGGTATGCGTGACAAAATCCTTTCAGACCAGCATTTGGTTTACAAATTACTACTACAACTTCCCTTTTAGTTATGTCGCTGTTAAGTATGTCCCGTGACGTTTCAGCATTTGTAAGTACACGGATATTGAACAAATGTTCAAAAAGGATCTTGCACACTATAAATATCATCACAGCTATCATAAGCATTAAGTAGGTGTTTCAAATATTGGAACCATTTGAAGGCTAATATATGTAAACCAGTTTTCTTCATTGCCTTGACCGTTTCAACGTGTGCCAAAAAGTTGAAGCTTGGACTAGCATTTGTCGTTTACGTTCTTGTTATAACTCCTTTTTCTGTTGACATAATTGTTTAAATTGGTTTCTTGCCGATATGTATAATTTGTAAGTTCTCCTCATTGTTAGAGACTCCAAATTTTCTCAAAAGTCTATATTTCAACTTTTTACTTTGTCATATTCTACATCCTACATCACAGAACCTTGTTCTCACTGGTAAAACCTCACCAGCTTTACGATATATATCAGATATTGATTCAACGGCTTCGTTCACATTTCTGTCGATCTTTTCAAGATTGTTATACAGTTTAGAGTAAATAATATCACAAATACGTCTTTGAAATGATCACTTAAACAATATTTCACACTATTTGTTAAAGTACAGTGATGGTCATTTTCATTTATGATTTTATCGCAGTCTAAAGCCTCCAGAGGCAATTTCATCGTCCATGCTAAAGGGAAGCGAGCAGATTCATCGCTCTTTTTCAAGGAGGAATCTGTAAAAAAAGGGAATAATCCCGTTGATGCAACCATATAATCAAAACGAATAGCGCCATTATTAGCAGTACAGGTGTAATTACTATCATTATCTTGGAAAAGTCTACCACTGAGAACGTGTACATCATACGTGTAGCGCAGCGGCACTGAGGTACTCACACCGGCAGGCATTCCAGGCATCCACACTCTGCTGATGAAATCGCAGATGAGATGGGCAGGCCATGTCACCAGGATGTCAGAAGATCGACTACCAAAGAATATCTTCAACGGGGAGCTGAAGGAGGGAAGGAGTTCTCAGGATGGTCAGAAGAAACGTTTCAAGGATTCCCTCAAGTCATCCTTGAAACACTTCGACATTGATTCTGAGTCTTGGGAAGATCTCGCTCAGGATCTCTCCATCTTGCGCAGTCTCGTCCATACTGGAAGTACAGACTTTGAATAGATCAGAATTGCAGAAGTAGTGCAGAAGAGCGAGTAGCGTAAATCTCAGAACTGCAGCACGTCCTCTATGGATCAAGCAACCCCAAGCGGCATCTCCTGTCCAGTGTGCCACAGACAGCTCAGAGCACAAATTGGCCTGATCAACCACTCACGCACTCACAGAAACCAAACCAGTTAATGATGTCATGGTCATTTTCGAACTCGAAGGACGAACAACAAAAAAGTATATCACACGTGCAGCATAATCCAACAAAGGCTTTTCAATATGAGTTTTAAAAAAGTCTTGAGACTTTCTGGGGATAGAAAAAGAGTCCTCGTTGTATAATTCATCACCAAAGTTATAATAGAGATAGTCTAGAATAACATCTAGCAATTGTTTAATCTGAGCATTAAAATCACCGGTCAAAATAGGTAACGATCTGGATACACTGATTTGATAAATTTATACGTTATTTTCAATTAATCTATCATCATTTTTATCTGAGTAACTATCATACATCAGTGATCCTTCAGATGAGATGGCCACAAAAATAAGAATACTGTTATTGATGACTTTAAGCGTTGCACCCTTTGACAGTAAATAACACAATTATCAAACTTGCAATAGATTGGTTTGATAATACCTTCGTGTGTGTGTAAACTTCGTACCATCACAGTAACTCTACCACTATTTCGACCTCTTTCAGATCGTTTAGCTGTAACAAAATCAGACGTTTCGAAATTATATCAGCAAATTATTCATATGAAAATAGGGATGCTGGTATGAGAGGTGTAGTAAAATTCAAAATGTGATTAATCATTTCGAATCAAATTGGCACAATGCTTTTACTACACATACTGGTACAGACAGAATATAGAGGCTACCTTTCTATTAATGAAATCCTCCCTCTCTGTGTGATTCTTCAACAAAATGCAAACAGCATCAACGAGGACTAGTTCAAAGCCGCATTTCCTAGAAATCGATTGTTTTTTTCGAAATTCCGAATTCAAATACAAAATAATTTTGTGACTTATTTAGAAAATATTTTCTAAACAATTTCGTATCTGACCGACCAAAACATTATTTGCCAGAGAATTTCACATGCTACAAGGATGACAACAAAGAATGATTAAAATACGGCCCATAAAAGACTATATACAACATGCAAAATCGATACAAGTGAATGTAGAAATTAGTGAAATCTTTATGCGAATAAGTCACAGGAAATCATATATTGGACGTTGAAAAAGCGTAAGAGTGAATGTACTACTGCACGATTCGGGCCCCGAATTTTTCCAGCGATACGACGTAGGAAATATTATCTTTAGGGTTAGTCAATAATACTTCAAGGCAATTTGATTTTTAAGTGCATCCGATCCCACAATTTTTGCACGATGTATTTACGCTGAGAACTACAATTATTTTATATCTTTTTATAACGTTTATACACGGTATATTTTGATGAAGAATTTTTGTAAATCTAAGTCTCACGGTTACGATTGCTGTGTTAAACTGTGTCAAAGTATGTAAACGTTTTTGGGAAGTTTGGAAAAGGGAGCTTACTCATCGCAACGGATTGTATATTGAGTATACCACCAATAATAAATACATTTAATACAAAATTGGTGGAAATAATTTTCTATACTAAAATTCTGTTCCGAATAGCCTGTGGGGTTCCCTTTACAAAGGACTATACGAAATAAATATTTGGTTATTTCTGTCTTTCCATCTAGTTAAAGCAGTTTAAAAACTGTGTAGACCATGGTCACGATTTGGCTTAGTGTTGTTTTTGACAGGATACGAGGCACCTAGAGCACCTCATTAAAATCCTGTGGATAAAAGCTCCAGCAATAATCTTGCCGTTAAAGCTAAAGGAACTTTTCTACTGTAATTTTTTGTGAATACAATACTGCCTTTTTAGTTTGGCTGAAAAATCACTATCCATAATATCCTATATGCAGGTCGTGTATGCAGTAATTGTTAAATGCCTGACACACTCGTAGTTTTACTCGCTAGATTTGCCACTTTGTTTTCCAAAAGGGAGGAACATGAAGTGTGTTCAAATTTGCGAATGTGCTTCTTGTTATCGGAACTGGATTACATTGGTTCTTGCGAAGCTTTAACATCCCCTTTAAAATTGCAGGTCGATGGTCAATATGTCGGATCATAGTCACTGAGGTGCTTGCCTTGGAGATTTGTACTTCCTATCATTTGGTTGCCATAACAACAACTAGATACCTCGCCATCGTTCACCCCCTCCGATATCACATCTATGTCACCGACAAAAGCACCCTTGTTACTATAGCAGTAATATGGCTACTGTCGCAGGGAACATCAATTGCCTTGTACACTATATATGAACCAAGTAAGTAGGATGGTATGTTTATATATATATATATATATATATATATATATATATATATATATATATATATATATATATATATATATATATATGTGTGTGTGTGTGTGTGTGTGTGTGTGTGTGTGTGTGCGTGTGTGTATGTATATAGAGTCATATGTATGAATCAAATACATGTTTCAATGGACTTGAGAAATCGAATATGTGTGGTTGTGTGTGCGGGGGGGGGGGGGCAAGTTTAATATTCATTTTATCAGGTCCATAAAACTTCACCAATTTACCAATATCAAGGAGTATATCATTGTTATATTGTGCGATTTTGTACAATGTAGGTGGTATAAGACTTAAATTGATTGAATAGACAATACATATTTGAACTAAATTAATCGGAATGGTCGTAAAGTGGTCTTTGATAAAATTCAATAAAAAAGCAAATAGAATAAAGAAATAGGGCAGCATCGACTATTTGACTCGCCTTTCAGTTTACTCAAAATTTATTCGAGCCTTATCTTCAGGATATTCGGCTTACATGTCTGTGAAATGTGTCTGCCATCTGTTTTTTGCTTCTAAACAGATCCCCCCCCCCTTTTTTTTTAAACAAACAAAATTAGTTAATACATGTGTAAGTTTTGTGGATCAATGCGATTCAATCTCACTTAGATGAAGTCGCTTACCGACGGTATTGGCTCAAGATCTTGCTGTAAAAAGTTTGTAACGTCGTTTAAGGTTGATATAAAGGGCTTGTAGTTTTGAAACCTGAAGAACAAGCCTGGAAATCATACAACTCTGAGCTTGAGTTTGAGATTGGGGTTTTACTTACAGCTAATCAAAAGGGAAATTACAAAAGTAAAGTTTTCTTCAACTATATAAGACAAGATCTAAAGCTCAAACGCAAGTTCAAAAGTTTTATGATTTTCAGGCCAGGAAGCTTGAACTCAAGTTCAAAACGCCAAATCAAAAACCTGGGATACACACAGTATATACTAGCTTATAAGTCGAATCCAAATGCAAATTGGATAGACCCAGTTTTGCTGTCGCATAATGCGCCGGCAGATCTGAGTCTATGCAGTTTGTAAGGACTAATCAGTAGAACAAACAACACAGACCGTGATCTACCGGCGCATTATGCGACTTCAGACCAGGATGTGTTGTTTGCAGTTGTTGAAGAGAGTTAAGACAGTACTGGACATTAAACTTAAAGCAATGCAAAAAAACAACAACAACAACAACAACAACAAAAATATAAAATGTAACGATATTATTAAAATCCTTACAATTTTATCAATCTAACCTCCTTTTAAGTGAAGTTCCAAGATGTCTGTTTTGGGACTTGGGGGTGGGTTGGAGTTTTGAAATACAAATTTCGAGGAAATATCTAACTTAACGAAAATAGTAAATTATACTAAAGCACGAAACACTAAATATAAAATTCTTGCTAACCTGCTATTCATTCATATATGACTATAAGGACAGTTTCCGTTTTTTATATTTTTTGCTTTAAACACAAGAAGAGGAAGCTAAAGTGCTAGGAGTCAATAATGCATTCAAAAAAAGAAGTACAGAGGAGTATAACGACCCGTGAAAAATAGCTTTTGTTAAGGTCTGAGTGCAGTAGTGTTGGTTTTGATCATTATAGAGGGAAAATCACTGAGATATGTTAAACTATGATATTCTTTGGCACGAAATGCCTAAAGGTAGTTTTTTATTGATCTATTTTGTTGACAGAGAATTATGTAGGCGTCTGCCGTTTCGAGCTGATTTTCCCTATCATCTACGTGGGAATTTTACTGGTGCTGCAGCTGATACTTCCGTTGTGTATAATGGTGGGTCTCTACGTCCCGATCGTCAGGATCGCCCGGAAGCAGGTGTGACTAAAAAAGTCTGATACTTTTCTTTGATAAAATGTTTGGGAACATTGATGAAGGAAGGACTTATATGTAAATAAATCCAATGTGTCACAATACATGTACTAATAAGTCCTTGTCCTAAGGGTTTGAAGTCTAACAGTTAATGACGTAAGTCAAATTTACAGATGAATCTAAAACGTATGTTCTTGTACAGCTGTACTAATTTAGTATGCGCATGTATACTGTATGTTGATGCGTACTATAACATTTACTTTCATAGTAAAAAATGGCATGTTTTAAAAGAAATTATTGTCGAAATTGACACGTACTTTGAAATCTGGAATAAATACACACACATACATACATACATACATACATACATACATACATACATACATACATACATACATACATACATACATACATACATACATACATACACACACACACACACTCACACACACATACATACATACATACATACATACATACATACATACATACATACATACATACATACATACATACATACATACATACATACATACATACAAGAACTGGCGGTACTAGTAAATATACCGATTTTTTTATTTGTAAATTTTATTTTGGAAAAATATTTTTACAATTTTCAGGCAAAGGTTATGGCGATCCAAGAAAATGGGTCTAATTTAATGAGCGGAAACGGAAATCAGAATGTCTTTAAAAGAGAAATCAAATCAACAATCATGGTGTCCATCTTACTGGGCTTCTTTACACTGTCATGGTTGCCAGTGCTCATTTACTTCTTTGCATCTGTATTATGTAAAGGCTGCCATATCAATCATTATATAAGGTACGTCGATAAATAGTCAAGGTAGCGATTGATGCAATAATTGATTTTGTATCCATGGGGATCTCATCCCTTCGTCAAATTATAAAATGAAAGACTTTCTTTATTGCATTAAAATAATAACAGAGTTACCTGTATGTTCCATGCCCCGTTCTTCCCTTTGTTTCAAATACACAGAAAGTAAACGATGTGGACGCATACTATCATGTTTATGTTAACACTGCAAGCAATATGCCAAGAATCAAAGTTTCTGATCCTATGTTGAGATAAGGGGTGTTATAATTCAAGGGTTTAACTAAAATGATCGAGTAGCCGACCAATTTGTTAAGACTTTATTTTACGTAAACACAGAAAAAATTATTTGCATGTATTGTTTCTGTAAAATTATTCTAAGGAAGAAAACACTTTTGAAACAGTTTTCTCTTTGATAACACCCGTATTTAGTTCTTGTGAACTTTATGAAATAGATTTTTGACATTTGCATGTGGTGATATTGATATAACAATAATATTAAATACCACGTGTTTTGTTTCAGAGCAAGCGTCCGGATTCTTTTATATCTCAATTCTGCAGTTAATGTGTTCATCTACGCCGGAAGACTTAGTGACTTCCGGATCTACTTTCGGCGATACTGGAGACGCTGCTGTAAAGTTTCTCGTCAAGAGCATCGTAAACAGAAACCTGGTATATTGCCATCTGTTACAGCTGTTATAAGCTCCTATACCAGCGCAAATAGAGTAGACCAAGATTTTCACGACCGAATAGGAGAAACAAGTCTTCTCTGACATATATATATATATATATATATATATATATATATATATATATATATATATATATACATACAAATAATTTGTTAAAGATGAGAATCCACGATGAAAAACACCATAATCAGCACGAAGCGGTTGCTGAATCGATCGCATGCTGACACAAATTATTTTAGACTGATCATGTTGGAAACAACATGTTCCGATACAACTTTCACTTATTGAATACAGACGGTACGGGAAATAAGCCTCCACCATATTTCAGGTAGAGAGCATGCAGGAGAAGAAATATAATAATTCAATGAATGATGCCTACTTTTCCTTTCATTGAAATAAATTACACTAAAATGTTTCAACGATTATTTTCGGACGTAAATATATTTTTACGCCTGCATTTTCGGTATCATGGCCTCACATGTATCATGATGATAAGTAAATCTGTATCACTATTTTGTGTACAATCCTTATTGAAATTTAAACTTAAAATTAAATTATTGGAATAGCATTTTTTTTCTTTTGTTCGGTTTTACAAAGCCTTCCAACCCATATTAGCCATTATCAAAGCGCAATCAGTGACATTTTGCCTTTTTTTTGTGATGGAGAGCGCAAGAAGCTGAAAAAAAAGCCAGATCATGGTTGGTCGACCACAATTGTAACTACCTAGCCCTTCCCGTAATCCGAGAATAACCCAGTATGTGGTAGGTGTAGTCATATGTTGTTTGCACACATTTTGACAGAAGACCGCTTCAATTTTGGTTATTACGAAAAAACAATTGGAATACTCTCGTATTCTCTGTTAAACTGAATTGAATCAATGTAAGTATCACAGATGCTTGAGAAGCAATTCAAAATGGCCACATTTCCGGATTATGGGCATTTTCCAAAAATGGAAGACTCGTTCACATATCCGAGGTGCATTTTAGAAATGCCGAAGACACTGTGCTTGCGGCAAGAACTGATCTTGGACATACTGGAACCATGGATTGAACCTGGATCAACAAAATCTCAAAGCACGTGTTCAACAAGAGTGCTATTCTGCACACGTAATGAGCAAAGAGGATATTTATTTCCAAAATAAGAAGGGTTCAACATATATAGAATATGGACAGTTTACCATCTTAAGGTCAGCCCAGCAACGCTGATTTAATGTTTTGGTCCATATCTTCAGTTGGTATTCTTAATAGTTAATCACAAAATGTTAAAGATATCATTCTACAAAAAAAAAAAAAGAAAAAAAAAAGTAGGATAACAAAATACCATCTAGGCGCATCCAGTCACAAGGAATATTTTTCTGTCCTTCTTTTAAGATGATATACAGTGACAAAGCTTTACAATACTGTATGAAGATATTGGGTTTGATAATATATTTACAAATACGAGGCTGATTCTAAGGTAAAATTATCAGCGTTTTCTTTGATTTAAAGCCAATACAGTAGAAACTGTTAAGTAACTTTTAGAAAAATGTAAGTGGATACTTATAATACTATCCTGTATAGACAAAAAAGAAAACCGGTTGAAATATCTGTCGTCTGGCATGTGACTTTTTGAATATGATATCTAATAGACAATACTGTAAGAGCGAGGGACGACAATATATCGTATAAACTAGCTTAAACGTCCAGTCAAAATGCACACTGCACAGACCAAGATCTGTCGTCGCATACCGTTCCGGCAGATCTGGGTCTATTCAGTTTGTTAAGAGTAATCAGTATAACAAACAAGATAGACCCTGATATACCAACTCATTATGCGACGGCTTATTAGTGTCTATGTTGTTTGCAGTTGGACTCGACTTAAAAGTGAGTATATACGGTAGGCCCTCAAAACGCAACCATGCAGACATATTTTGATCTTACGACATCTTTAAAATATCGATGTTTGCAAAGGTTAGAATACTTGAATAGCAGTCTTCGGAGATATCCATTTCAACAATATGTTGCCATTTTTAAAATCATGCAGCAACAGCACTGAGCCTCAAAACATCTTGGAGATTTATTTTAATTAAGCTAAGATTCTACATGCAAATTTTGTGCAAAGGAGTCACTTTGTGTCGAAAAATACAGAAGTTATGTGAATAATAAAATCATATACGCAGCATGGAATATGGAAATCCTACCCGACGATCAGAATTTTCAGGCAGGAAGGAGGTTTTGCTGAGATCCTGTCCACGAATTCTGACAATGAGGGTAGGATTTGCCACTCTTGAATCCCCTGAGGTAACGTTTGAAAGGCATGGTGGCATACATAACTATTCAACGTAGTTGACTTTTTTATTTTCATTTTATCACATGGATCTGCAAACATGAGTGCAGATAATGAATATTAAATACGAATCCTTGGTCAATGACTGTATACTTAAGTCTACAAACTTAAACTCTACACGTCCTTACAGGTCGGCATCATTTCGTGCTCGAATTGTATCTGATTAACCAAGGCACGCACAGCAGCATTTTAATTAAACTATTGGTACCCTAAAGAAAACAGGATTTTGACATTCCCTTGAAGAAGACAGTATGTTCCAATGTAGTCGTTGTTTAACAACAAGGTCCAACATACATACATACATACATACATACATACATACATACATACATACATACATACATACATACATACATACATACATACATACATACATACATACATACATACATACATACATACATGCATTCTCTTGAGGAATTTAGCATAGGTGTGTGTCACTTCTTGTGATAAGTCAAGAGCTATGAAAATTCTGTTTTCTTTGTAATTTACTCAAAATGTGTCTGAAAAGGGTCGTCAGATATTGTGTATTTGATGTCTGACAGGCTCAGTCAGAATCGGTAGTAAATACGATCAAACAGAAGGCTGTGCCATGTGTAAATGAGACACAGGTGCACGTGAGCTGTGCGCAAGTCGCATGTGGTTATTTAATATATGTGTCTCCACACAATATAAATCGGGTAAAACTGCTCATTTTTGTTTAAAATTTTCTGTTACAGAGACGAACAAATTTGTCGGATATTAACACTGACATAACAAAGGAATCAAGGCTAATATACCTAAAGAGCTGTGCCAAAATCGTGGAAAATCCCAGCATATCTTTCCTTTTTAAGCGTGAGAAATTCCCTTACATTGACAAAAACACGAAATGATGATAACCGGGGTGGATATGTCCGGAGCCCCGCAGAGGACATGAGGTGAAAAATACTATTTCGTTCCCTCAAATTAATATTTCGTTCCCTCAAATTAATATTTCGTTCCCTCAAATTATCATTTCGTTCCCTCAAATTAATAATTCGTTCCCTCAAGTTCGAATTTCGTTCACTCAAATTAATAATTCGTTCCCTCAAATTAATATTTCGTTCCCTCAAATTAGTAATTCGTTATTTCGTTCCCTCAAGTTATTAATTTGTTCCATCAGATTAATATTCCTTAAATAGAAACAGTGAATTCGTCTGCAGCGTAACGTGTCAGTAGACATTAGACAGGCAACAACATGTTTGTTTAGGTGTGGAGATCAGTTTACTACTTAGTTGAGATGAAAAATGTGATTTTTATACAAGATATGTAATTAGTGTGATATTTTTTCAATGGTTTCTTCACTTTTACATGTCAGACATCTGGCCATGCACCGTGAATTCGAGAAGCCATTGGAATGTGAACTGCATGTTTGTTTGATATTGAAGTGTTCCTTTCTTTAAAATGTATGAACAATCGGTAGATTTTTATTGTAGATTGAATATGAATCTAAACGAATTGTAAGATACCTAATAGGAAAGAGACTGTCACCTGAAAAATATACAGTGAATGGAGATAAACAATACAAATGTGAAGCCATATGTAAAAATGCCCTCAGAATCGTAGCCTGGACTTGAACTTGATGATACATACAGAAGATTAACTATAGATCTAGGTTGATCTACAGATATTAAACTTCATACCACATGTACAGTTTTAAACTTACTACAAATTTAAATTTTGTATGATATAGTAGACAAGGCGCGCTGAAGAAAACCATACAAATATGAATTATGTAGTCACGAGATTTGCAGAACGAAATCTTGATTTTTTGCGGAAGTGTGTGAGAATATACATTAGAAACAAAATAATACAAAATGGGAAATGTTTGATGAAATGTTAGCTCTAGGTGACTCCCCTTCGAGGACATGAGAATGTGGATTGAATATAGACAAATTTGAGTTATTATAGGAGAAGCCCAATACTTATAATACTTGCACTAAAAAGCAATACTTAGTATATGTGTGCATATATAAAAATAGGTTAAAGCATTAGCTCTAATGAGGAATTAAACTGACAGCATAAAATAAGAATGCAACCCAAATTCAACCTAAATTCAGTAAAAAGTCAGATTAGTAATCAAGATAACTGAAATTATGTTACTATTGGCATGCAGGATTATACCAGTATGTTATTATAAGCAAGCAGGATTATACCAGTATGTTATTATAAGCAAGCAGGATTATACCAGTATGTTATTATAAGCAAGCAGGATTATACCAGTATGTTATTTTAATCATGCAGGATTATACCAGTATGTTATTTTAATCATGCAGGATTATACCAGTATGTTATTATAAGCAAGCAGGATTATACCAGTATGTTATTTTAATCATGCAGGATTATACCAGTATGTTATTATAAGCAAGCAGGATTATACCAGTATGTTATTTTAATCATGCAGGAATATACCAGTATGTTATTTTAATCATGCAGGATTATACCAGTATGTTATTATAAGCAAGCAGGATTATACCAGTATGTTATTATAAGCAAGCAGGATTATACCTATATGTTATTTTAATCATGCAGGAATATAAAAGTATGTTATTTTAATCATGCAGGATTATACCAGTATGTTATTTTAATCATGCAGGATTATACCAGTATGTTATTTTAATCATGCAGGATTATACCTGTATGTTATTTTAATCATGCAGGATTATACCTGTATGTTATTATAAGATTGCAAGATTATATGAGTACTTCCATTCCATAAAGTAAGCTAAGGTTGGTAAAACTAAAGCAAGCTAGACAAACTAAAAAAAACTAGATTACGACACTGAAATTATAATTATACAAATGGCTAAGTGATAGAGACATATCGACATTGGTACATAAGTCAGTCATGTTCACAGATTGCATCACAAGAGAATTATTTCGGCAAATTATGTAGCATAAACAAAAGACTCATAAATTTACATACATAAGGTTGAAAAACTGTTTTTCACAGGCAGAGACTACAACAAACCAAAACAGAAGAAAACATATATATATATATATATATATATATATATATATATATATATATATATATATATATATATATATATATATACATACATACATACATACATACATACATACATGCATACATATATACATACAGTGTTTCCCCTTGGAGTACAAGATTGAAAGTAAAAAAATTCTCTTGGTGTCAGAACTGGGGGTTCAATTAGAAATTTGGGGAACTCTTATGCACAAATGAGGGTAGAGGGAAACACTGTATAAATAAGGTGTCAATTTATTAATTTTACTGTGCTTCATTTCACTTTTCTATCAACATCTGTTTGAAAACATATTTTCAAGCTTTCAGATTGTAACTTTTTTAAGTGCTTAGTAGTTATGCACAAACCCGAAAGGCGGTTAGTGAACAGGTTAAGACTTTTGATCACTGTCTATAGAAGTGTAGATCATAAATAAATATTGTAAGGGTGGGTATCAGGGAACGAAATGTTAATGTGATTATTAATTTGAGGGAACGAAATATTGATTTGAGGGAACGAATTATTAATTTGAGCGAACATAACGATAATTTGAGGGAACGAAATATTATTTTGAGGGAACGAAATACTAACTTGAGGGAACGAAATATTAATTTGAGGGAACGAAATATTAATTTGAGGGAACGAAATAGTATTTTTCACCTCATGTCCTCTCCGGGGCTCCGTAGATATGAGACGCAATATTGTTATGTATTGAAATCAAGCACAACTTATACCATGGCCATCATGCCAATCTATTATAGCTTTTTTGAGAAAATGCGGCTTCAGACCACAAGTTTATGACGGATATTTGTTTCAGTATAAAACTACGCGGTCATTTAAAATCGTCAGTGATCAAAGATTTGTAAAGGAGGTTGAGTCTTTGATATTGGTTTCTATGTATTACAGTACCATTAGTAATATCTACTAGGTCATAAAGGGAATTCATTTCATACACGAGTCGAATCTGTTAGTCAAATTGATGTACCTCCTATAATCTTTGCAAAACAATTTCTTTTATCAAAAATAAATTTGTCTCATATTTTTTGGTAAAATTCAAGTCTAATATATATCAGTACAATGAAAAGATTACTTTCAAAAAACATTGATTTCTGTGGAGAAATCTCCGCTGAGTATATTTCCTTTGTTTCTTGCGTAATGAGTCCCTGTTCGTTATCACCTGGTTTGTAAAAGTAGCATCTGTTAGTATACGAGAATCTCGATGTATCAGCTTCAAGGGCACACGACACTAATTAAATTCATATAATAAACCTATGAAGAAACTCTTTAATATTGAAAACTTAATATCTTTCAAGTTTTAAACACTCAGGACCAAACATCTATCTCGCAGCACAGAACAATGTCTGATGTATGCTTCTGTGTTGAGAAAACCTTTATGAGCCACTGCATTTTATAAAACTGCATGTACACGAAACATTAGTGCAAGTGTAGAACCTTTTCTCAATCTCATTTCAGTTCACGATAGGATCAGCTTTGAACAGAGAATTTTACCAAGTTTTGACTTTTCATTATGAGCCAATTATGGCATCCTACGACCGTATATAATCGGAACATTCTCGGCCTTTTCCATCAAGACCAGAAAGAAATCTCAGACGTAATTTGCCTCCATTGAGAACTATATTCTGAACTGCTTTTATTCACATGGCACAATATAGCGGCATAAGGAGATAACGTTACAATTTGAACATTGTCGGTCTTTTCTTTCGCAACATGTGTGGTGCACTCCACCGGGGGGGGGGGGGGGGGGTCACCCAGTCCATTAAATTCATGTGTATTCCTACAACTACTTCTGATGTTACTTCTTAACTGGCTGTAAATAGCCGAGCGATGCTTCGATAGACCCGTATATACTCAGTTTGATATTCACCCACTTCTTGACTGGTTCTAATCTGTATGTATGATTTGTTCAGTGAAACCACAAGTATGCAAGCTGCAGCTACAATTATTTTGGAGGGAGTTATCTCTCCTTCACTGCACAGTCCGTTCGAAGGGACTGTTCACTTAGAAAACGATGTGTGTTTCCATGCATCATACACATTAATGTGTTTTGTGTTAATTAAACACTTGCAAAGTGCACTGTAGCAAAGGTCTAGAGCTTAGCTTACGTGAAAACTGTAGTCTGCTTTTGTCCGACTTATGTTGAATGTAAATGTTGATGTGTGAGTGGTTGCCCGGACGCAGTCGGAGCGGAATAAACAAAGAGCACGTGTATTCTTTTAAACAAATGATATAGCCTTTACCCTGTGATCAGAAGTATTTGAACAGCTTGTTTTACCTAAAAAAGAGTATTGTCGATGGATATTGAACCACAGGTGCACATAACATAATTAGCATGTACATTTTCTTAACTGAGTGAAGATAACATACACATTGCGTGAACAATACGTGTAAATGCTCAGCTGTGCTCAAGGCTGCGTGTGCTGCATATGTGTCCTGTCATTTCTTTCCCTGTGCACCCAGAGCTAATACGTATGCATCAACGAACATTCACCGTAGGTGGAGACAAATGTAGTTTATTTCTCCAGTCCGAAAGAGTATTTTTCTTTTCATCCTCTCAGTATCAAATATTACGAGGCACTTTGCAATTGTATAATTAACCGAAAGTTTATAACTTTGTTGGACTTATTTAAAGCTAACATGTTTTCTATCGAACTTTTAATGTCAAAATTCTTAAAGAAATACGTATTACTAAACTGTCCATTTAATTAGGACGAGAATACTGTCATCCCCCATCCACCTACTTGAAAATACAACATGAGTTATACATTGTTTATCTAGATTTAGTCAGCTTCAATTTCGCTTGTCTATAACTTTTTAGGTGCTAACCTTTAGCATTATTTGGATAGGCCTACATGTCATTTTGACCAAAGATGTCGATTATTTAGTCAATGTGGAAGTATAATTTGACTGAGTGTCGGACGCTTTCGTTTATATACCAAATCATGACATTTTTGGGGTTTTTTGCGTTTGTCTTAGCAAATAGTCGGAATCTTTCTCACAAAGGAATGAGGTTTGGAATGAGGTTTTACTCACATAGGAATGAGGGTTTACTCACAAAGGAATGAGGTTTGGAATGAGGTTTTCCACATTTGTTGCCTATAAGGTACATCACATTCTTTTGGAATTTATCGTTGACAATAAGAATCACATATTTTTTCTGAAGATGTATGTGGAACGAATATCTCACGAAATTATGAGGCCCAACTGATTGTTTTTTATTATGCTTACCACTCAAGTCACCGAATTACAGAAAGGTATAGATTTAGAGATGAGGATTCGTTAAAAACATTGCAAGGTGACTACTTGGTTTTTAATGCCTATTTCTAACTCTAGACCCAATAGATAAACAAATTCCTAAACGTGTAAAATATTCGTTCATATAGTGCTTACTAATTCAAGCTAAACACACTTTTATATGAGTTGAATGGGAGTATAAATCAAATAAACAAATAAACAAAAATCAAAGCCTCATTACATCTTACATTAGTTGTCACATAAAGGGTCATTAGACTTGCACCTTGTCTTTATGTTATTTTTAATAGAATTTGGAAGACAATTGCAAGGAACCAGTTAGGATATTACTGTTTTGATGGTATGCACAGTGAAATCCATCAGTATGCATTGTTTCTCTAACTATCTATGATATGGTATAATCATAGATGAGGGACATACGTGGCACTTCTTAGTATCATTGCTATAAATTTAGGCTCTGATGACTTTTCTGTTATTATTAAAACATATGAAGTTGGTTTAAACATATTTGTATTGCAAACAATTTAACTGGGATCTGATAAAATATTTTTACAACTTATAACTGCATTTCCCATGCAAAGAATACATTCAAATACAACAAGAAACGGTGGGCATATTCACAAGAGCAAACAGATAAATAAAGATAATAATGAAAACATTGAAAGGAAATTATGGGAAAAAAGAAAAAATAGTTAATTTCAGGTGGCGCACTGGGTTACTGTAAAAGATAGCCCAAGACACAGTTTTCCACGGCGAAGGAATCAGTTCACGTAGTAATACTGAAAGGTCTGAGAGTTATCCTAGAAATGCCTCAGTACATATTTTTAACCTTACCAACGGCTGAGAACACAAGCCTAGGAGCTGTTTTATAATATTTGTATTGATCCTCGATCCTCCGCACCATAGATCAATTCCCTATGGAACCCAGAACTGTTAAGCAGAATTCCTTGTTTATGGTAAATTGCACGATAGCTTTGCAAAAGACTTTCTGTGCTCGGGGGCAATTCCATTATCTCTGGTGAAAAAGATTTAGATATCATGTTACGTCTGATGCCCTAGATAAGAAAGTTTTTAGGGTTTTAAATGAAGCGGTTATACTTCGTTTATTCGCATCTTTTTCGGTAGACAATTGGGTAAGAACACAATTCAAATATTTCTGAAAGGGGTGGGGTGGGATAAAGAACCTGCACACCTCTCACTGTCACTCGCCACTTTACGATCTAACTTCATTTATAATTTTCAATATATGGACACATAATAAGTCCCCCCTCCCCCATTCTATTATCTTTTCTACAAAGTTAAATAATAGCCTATAACGGCCACTATATATCAAATACTACTTATGGTGTATTGGTGCATCAGTAATATATCGCATGGACGTAATAGAGTTATATGAACATAAGAGTCCCAAGACGGTGATAACACTTTCCTGTTCAAACGAGTCAAGTGATTGTGTCTTTTGCTGGAACACTGAACTTACGCCAAGGTGCGTTGGCAAGCGAACAATACTGGTATTAAAAATACAAAGAGCTGAACCAAGCTGAAATCGACCATAGCAACCTAAACGTCGGCGAATATATTTCTCCTGGTCTGTCAGCACCGAGTGAAAATTAGAGAACTCGGTGGGGTATTGTATTTGCTATCTGCTCTTCCCATAGTGGAATTAAAAGGACACTGACCTCACCTGGAAGTTGCGTAAGGTTCACTGAAACAAATATCATCCAATTTTATTTGTTATAATAGTTGAAAATTGAGTCTGAGGAGAGAACCTGTGTTGCACGCCAAGTGGATAGTGGATATATAAGTGCATCACGCACAGCCAACTTTTAAGTCGGCATTGTTTTTAAAATTCATACATTTTAACATCGTCTGACGAATGATAATGTCAGTTTATTGAGTCCATTAAACGCAAACCCGTCTTTACAACAGTTTTTACAAACCATGGAAAATATGTATCTTTAGAAACAAGAACATATGTATCCCAAAATTTCATAAAAATATAATATTGTTCCATAAATTCTTTGAAATACTTTGCAGGAAGAAACCCCTCCACTGATCAAGACATGCGCAGACTTACATATTTATAGTCAGCTTTTCATATTTCCCTTTAAATACCTAAATATCAATCGATTTTATTCGGCCAGATTCCTTCAACTCAAGAAATTTCTCTGTTGTCCTGTAAATCGTGGGTTATGTCTATGCTCGTCTTGTTGATGTGTGCTGGTCGTTTGGTATTGTCAGCATTAATTACCTCACAAGCATTTCGATGGTGCTAAAGCGCCCACACGTCACAGCAATATCATGTAGCCAGACACAGAATGTTATAACGTATTTAGTCGGCACTGTTTGGGTCAAGACTTGGATAGCTTAGCGGTAACGTAGTCGCTGTGCACCTAGAGCTGCGATCTATGGTTGAATCCCGGTTCTGACCCGTGCAAGAGCATATGATCGTCCAATTTAAGATCATGGTTTCCTTCGGGTTCTCGTTATCCTCGACCAGATCACTTCACGTCTAGATCTGAGAGTGCGCACTGTATAAGTTATATACATGTAAGTTAATAAGTGCCTCGCAATAGACATGAATGTTTCAGTTATTGTTTTTTATTTTTTAAAACAAACTGGAAGCTTAAATTTAAAGATAAGTGTAAAACTTCATAATTATTTAGAATGCAAACCCTTAAAGTCTATAATTCCCCTTTCACCTAACATAAGAGATGTTTAATGCATTATAAAGATATCAGTAATGCGTTAACGATTCGTATGCTTGAGAGATTAAACATGAGATATTGAGATATGATCTGTCAATGATCTGATGAAGACAGTGAATTATTTTGAGACTGCTGACAAAGAATTAACTTTGATTAAGTGGACGACTACCATTTTTAATGCCCTTATCGACCTTAAAAGTCCCATAAGAACTGCACAAACTGAAGCTTATGCTTTATGGTAATCAACAAAATTAATGGACCCTTTATATGTGCTCCAAGATATCACTGATGGGCTGTTTATATGTGCTCCAAGATATCACTGATGGGCTGTTTATATGTGCTCCAAGATATCACTGATGGGCTGTTTATATGTGCTCCAAGATATCACTGATGGGCTGTTTATATGTGCTCCAAGATATCACTGATGGGCTGTTTATATGTGCTCCAAGATATCACTGATGGGCTGTTTATATGTGCTCCAAGATATCACTGATGGGCTGTTTATATGTGCTCCAAGATATCACTGATGGGCTGTTTATATGTGCTCCAAGATATCATTATTAGGCTGTTTATATGTGCTCCAAGATATTATTAATGGGATGTTTATATGTGCTACAAGATATTATTGATGGGTTGTTTTAATGTGTTCCAAGAAATTATTTCAGCAAAGGAAAAATTGTTTCAAAGGCAGGAGTAAAGACTGCAGATTCTTCGCTATTTGCAAGTTTTTTTTAAAAATACGCCAAGTATTTCTCAAGAAGAAATGGAGAAGCGCGTCAGGTCCAAATGATTCTTTAAAGAACGGCCAAGTTAACTTTTTCCGCAAATATTGCACGATTTATTCTAAAACAAAATTGCATCCAATCAACTCGTTACTAAGCCAAGTCAGAATGACGTTCAAAACATTAACATGAGATAGACGGAACATAATTGTAGAGTTGAGAGTGATTGGGAAACCATTTATTGCAGCATAAAAAGACAATATGCTTTGCTGGAAACAAGGAAACACAAGTTTGTATGGTGCGTTTGGTAGGTATACATGAATGAAAATGATTCAGTATTTTAGTGTATTAAAAGTTACCTGTATTGGACAATTCGACAATAGAAACTTTAGTACTGTTAATATTTGATGAAACACGTAGAACACATTTTTTAAGTTCAATCTATGAACTATATATCACAAACTATCAATAAAATACGCCTTACATTAAAAAAATGAACAACAAGGGTAGTAGATCAATAAATCAATGTGCAATTCACGTTGTATATTATCGACAGCGTTAGTTGAAAGGACAAAAGCTTTGGATATAATGGCGCTGCTGTTATTCGAGTATAAGAAAAGAATAAACTCAGTC
The DNA here is from genome assembly GCA_029931535.1 of Margaritifera margaritifera. Lineage (NCBI taxonomy): Eukaryota > Metazoa > Mollusca > Bivalvia > Unionida > Margaritiferidae > Margaritifera > Margaritifera margaritifera. The sequence continues at coordinate 145,314 of JAQPZY010001667.1, forward strand.
AATTCGTAAAGCTTAAATTTTCATCTGTACTCTATTCTAGAGCAAATATATGAAATACAATGGTTCTAAATCACAATTAATGGTTTTAATTCTGATTGACAATCATTATAAAGAAGGGAAAAAAGAAAAAAATAACAATATTATGCAGATCTAATCATCCCATCAAGTTTAACTCGTGTTAAGGCAGTAGTTGAAAACATCTTAAGCTTTATTGTTTGATTTATTTGGTGTCATTTATATCCTCCCAAAAATATTTTCCTTAATTGATCATCCTCAAAAGTATTGGAAATTAATCGCCTAGAACCACATTACTGGCATATCTCTGGTGTATTACCTAGTAAATATATAATCAAAGTCTTTCTGGTGTATTACCTATTAAATATATAATCAAAGTCTTTCTGGTGTATTACCTACTAAATATATAATCAAAGTCTTTCTGATGTATTACCTAGCAAACATATAATCAAAGTCTTTCTGATGTATTACCTAGCAAACATATAATCAAAGTCTTTCTGATGTTATTTAAAGATGATAATAACATCTTATCTAATGGATATAGTGTTACACACTGAAGATACAACAGCTATGTCCGAGGTTTTATATATATATATATATATATATATATATATATATATATATATATATATATATATATATATATATATATATATATATATATGTTAAGGCTATTTACATTAATGTTGTTCTTATACTGTCCGCGCGGTTAACACTCTAGACGAGGAAGCCGTTATGCTATATCGATTTAAAAAATCCCGAAATTTCATAACAATGTACGACAGTAGCTGCTACAAATATTTAGTTTAATGCTTTAAACTGTATCTTCTATTCATGTAGGTACTGTTTTGATACGAGAAATAAAGTGAATATTTTTCGTTAAGACATATCTTGATCCTATTGATACCGTAAACGTTGTTGGGGTGGATGTACACATCCTCACAGAGCAGTCGAATCCGACAGATTTTGTGGCGTAACATCGTTTATTTAACGTAATATTTTAATGATTGTTTGTTTATTTGTTATTGTTTGCGTATTGTTTTGTTATTTTTGGATTCAAACGTGAAGTCTATGGACTTAAGAAGTTGGTAGTCTACTTCGATGACAGATGCTTCACACAAATTTCGATAGTCTCTTGATTTTAATGTTCGATCAACACACTTTCATGCCCGATTTGTCCAGTGCTTACAAACATGAGCACCAGCGTCATGCCAATTAAAATAGCTAGTTAACCAAGTTTTAATATTATATTTAATGGAGAATTTTTCCCTTAAACTTGTATAGTTTGTCGTAGTGTTTATGATGAATTTTGACAACAGTCTAGATAACACTGAATATTGAATAGAAGCAAATCAAGGTAAGTTCATTCAGTGACAATTTGCATCATTCACTTGGAATATTATTTGTAACGACTAATATTTAAAATGCACCTGATGTGGTTTGGATGGATTTTTTTAAGCATTTTGACTGGCATGTCCTCATTCTTTAACCATGTATTCATAAATATAGAGTGTATGCACATTTTATGATCTGTTCATACTGTTGAGAGAGAGAGAGAGAGAGAGAGAGAGAGAGAGAGAGAGAGAGAGTTATGCAGTAATTTACAGTCTCAAATATATTCCTACACAACCTCGTATGTATTTCTTGAAAAATTGAGGTCACATATCAATGAAGAAATGAGGATAGCAAATATATCTTAATATGAGCCCTACAAACTAAGGACAGCCTAAACTAAACAGACGGGTTCTCATCTCGAACTAAGGAATAAATCCTCAGTCAAAGCCCATATCCTTTCAGGGGCACGTGATAACAAAAGAAAGGATGTATGCGTTAATTACTAATACTGAATTTAATTCGTTTGTGATGTACTTGTTATATTTCATCATGTAGTCGTTCTTAATAAGTATGCATATGGTATTACGTTACATAGAAAATTTGTGGTCACTTGTATGAATCAATTAGCTTTTGTCTCTATCTTAAGATGATCCAAACGGAGCATGCTTACAGTAATTTAACTCCCATTGTCGATAGCTTTTGTCTCTATCCTAAGATGATCCATGCTTAGAGTAATTTAACTCCCATTGTCGATAGCTTTTGTCTCTATCCTAAGATGATCCATGCTTAGAGTAATTTAACTCCCATTGTCGATAGCTTTTGTCTCTATCCTAAGATGATCCATGCTTACAGTAATTTAACTCCCACTGTCGATAGCTTTTGTCTCTATCCTAAGATGATCCAAACAGAGCATGCTTACAAAAATTAAATTAATCTTCTTGATTTGCCATATCCCCTCAGTGGTTGGCATGCCGGACCTATGACCTAAAGGGGTAGGTTCCGTATCCTACCATCAGATCAGCCAGAATCGGCTACCGTGGCGTGTCCTTGAACAAGGGATTACTCTAATTTGTGTTGCTGTGCCGTAAAACACCAAACCAACCAACCAACCAATCATTTTATGTTTCGACAAATAATCGTTTTCTTAAAATGCAGTTTCAAAATAGAAAAAAAAAAAAACAACAAAAAAACCCCAAGAAAAAACAGGGTAGAATTGAAAAACTGCAAGATATCATTGAATTCGACAGCAGAGTACCAGCAGAGTACCAGCAGCGTACCAACAAACGTGTGGAGAAGTGACGAACATATAAATTTAACAGATTACTAGGATTATTGTTACTAGTAAAAGGATTACTGTTTTACAGTAGCTATACATATATAAAAATCAATACATTTATTATGATAGGAATGTCGATATATCTCCTTATTATGATAAGATGTTGATGCTTGGCCACTTATCTTCACCACTTATTATTAAAGATTTTCTATTTGTCAAAATTTATTATGAACATTTGACGTTGCTACTTGTTGTAAGGGAATGTTCGTCCAGCAACACTTGTTAGGGTGTTTGTCACACCAGATTGATAGAAAGAGAGAAAGACTTCTTCCGACTTCCCTTTGCGGAGGTGTCACTCCTTTGGATTGTTTGCTGGTTACATCGCTGGGGTGCGAGAGGTGTACCGGGTTCGAACTGCAAAGGAAGTCAGAACTCTAAGATGTAGAGGCGTAGCAACTATTCTCTCGAGGTGCGCGACCGCTTATATGCAGTTCTTGGTTAAGGAATGCGTATCCTGCTCTATAAAAGACTATGGGTTAGGGCGAGACAAACTCACCTTCGAGCTCTAGAGCCGCGAGATTTTACGAGATCTTTACACAACGCATTCCTTTTTCCAAAAATGGTCGCAGGTTGGTTAAAGCTCGCGCCCTCTAACATCCGAGTTGCTGACTTGGCTTGTAACCTTGTTGATCTCAGTATACGTGAACGAATTCGCTCGCATAAGCAAAATTTCGCCTGTATGATCTCTGAATTAGCTAGCGTAAGCAGAATTTTGCCTGTTTAATTATAGGACTCAAGTACTCCAAATTCTGTTTTATTAAGAAATTATAAAAATTTGAATTCTAAAACAAACATTAGTCTTTATAAAAATTCCTTGAAAATTCAACGATAAAAAATTATAAAAATTTGAATTATACAAATTCCTTGAAAATTCTATCTTAACACATTCCCATATTTTGACCGTTACTGAATGCAAAGCTCCAGCAAAGCCCCAAATGGTCTCAATTACCCTTGTTCTCACATAACTGTTGTTACTGAGTGCCAAGCTCCAGCAAGGCCCCATACTGCCTCAGTTATCCCTTGATCTCACATAACTGTTGTTACTGAATGCCAAGCTCCAACAAGGCCGACACGGTCTCAGCTACCCCTTGATCTCACATAGCTATTGTTACTGAATGCCACGCTCCAGTAAAATCCCCACGGTCTCAGTTACCCCTTGATCTCACATAACTGTCGTTTATGGACGTGGTTAGAGGCTTAATATTTCTACGAAAAAGTCACATTATCTGATTAGCGACGTAAGTTTAGGTTATACTGAGATGGGACCTATTTGAGAAGTTGTCGGTAATGGTCTTGAACTAACTTTCTCACTGGCACTTTTCTAACAGATTACAAATAATAAAAGTTATCACCGAAAAACAAAATATGTCGCTTGAAACATAACTTCATGATTGCAAATATAAGCAGTAAACGAAAAGAAAGAAAGAAAAAAGACAATTAGGACAGGAGGTATAGTAAGTTTTCAGCTACCTTATTTAAGTTACACTTTTAGTAATTTTTGGACTATTAAAAGTATTTTCTAAATGGTAAAACTAACAGCGATTTTCCATACTCTTTTTTAGTTCATTTTCATTAATTCTCGCTTATTTTCTTTTCTCGTTTTCGTTCGTTTTTGGAATCTTGTATGTCAACTGTAGTTACTATTATTAGATTGGATGTTTAATAATGATACATATAACTAATGAAGACTAAGTAAGCAAGGTATTTTACTTATAGGACAATACTTATTATACTGCTTGCTACTACAGAGAGTGGAGGAGATAACTGGAAATGTTAAAAAGATTATAAATTGCACACCTAAGTTTTGCCTCTTTTGAAAGATGCATTAAACATTTCAGTGATTTTCGGAACCAAAATGATGCTTATCAGCACCTTGTTACAAGGGAGACTGTGTTGATATTAGGGGGCTTAGACGAACTCACACCTCATCTCCCCCAACCCACCCACCCCCCAAAAATTACTCGGTAATGAAACATTAAATATAAGGTAAGATTTTCTTAAATTCAAGGATCACGAAAACTGTAGGAAACATTTCAACAAATGCTGTAGATACAGCGTAAAAACTAGTTACTGTATTTCAAATTAACTTACTTGTGAATCAAATGCTAAATTATGGGTATGGAAGAAGCATCTCGAAATGGAGCTTAAACTGAAAATATGTCAGATAAATTTAATAATGTAAAAGAATTTTGGCTTCAATTTTCCTTGATTGACTCCCACGTTAACATGTTGATGGAGTTACGCAAAGTTTCATCGTTGTTGAATCATACTTGTATTATAATTAAGTTAACTGTGGTCATGATCAGGATGAAACAAACATTCTGCCAGAAAATGTCTGGAAATTTGCCAAACGGCTTTTACGTTGAATTCGATGAACTCTCTCTCTCTCTCTCTCTCTCTCTCTCTCTCTGCAATAATCACGAAGGAAGTAACTCGTAATCGAACGTAGACGCGAGATTCATATGGTTACAAACAAGTTTCAATAATCCCATCAACAAAATTGATTTGATTACTTTGTTTTAATATAGAAATACTTTTGTAGTATGTTAGAAACCGTCATGCTGAATACTCAACGTTGCTATGGTGACTCCGATTGATATTAACCCTAAGATAGAGAAGGAAACTACTTATATTCCAAACATCAGCCGAAGTTGTGGGGAGATAACTGTGTAAGTAAATATAATCATTTAGGAATTGAAATATAGAATTAAATCTTATTTTAAGCTTTAATCTCGTCATGTTAATTCGCAATTGAGTGAAAATATTAAATCTCCCATCTGTCTCTCTTTTTCTATCTGTCTCTACCTTCTCCACCCCCATCCGACCCCCCCCCCCAATAAGGTGTGTATCATCGTTTTCAAAGAACTGTTAATAACTCTGGCAAGACAGATGTTGAGAGAAGGTATAAATGCATAAGGCCTGTTGGACAGGATATAACAATTTCGGTATAATATTTCTTCCTTTCTTTCCTAATTTATTGAGACAGATATTTAGGTATTCAGATTTGTAATATTACTTACTTACTTTAAAACTTACTTAATACTTATTCTGCATTTGTGGTGTTAGCAAATTGGACCACTTTATGATTTTCTACACACTCTTGAAATAAAAATTAAATAAGTACATTACCTGTTTGAGTTAGGATAAACTGCTTACCCACAAACTATAACAGAATTTACTTCCTTACCTAAAAATAACTTTGAAAGATGATGTGTGCAGCTTCGGCTGTTTGCGTTACAAGTTGTAACTTTCCTCGATTCATGCATAAACCGTGATGTATCTACGAAGCAGTTATTGGACGAAGCCGGAATGGACCGAATGATGTTCGGAATGTTGCGCAACGTCATTTACACTTGACGTCACAAGTATACCATAGATACCGTTGTCATTTACGTCTTATGATGTACGTGCCGTCGGTGTTGAGACTTTGAATACGATTAGCTATTACTGAACAACATGGAAACTATTTATATCGCAAACATCAGCCGAAGTTGTGTGGAGGCGGTGGTGTAAGTAAATATAGCCTTTCATTAATAGATAGGTAGAATGCAAAGGTTTATTACCATCTTTGGATTAATAATAGATATGTGTGTGTGTGTGAGAGAGAGAGAGAGAGAGAGAGAGAGAGAGAGAGAGAGAGAGAGAGAGAGAGAGAGAGAGAGAGAGAGAGAGAGAGAACGTTATAGCGTAAACTTTTACTTGGTAACACAGTGAATTACCAGCACGTTCATATTACATAACAGTGACTTGCTTTATCTATTCTTGTAAAATATGCAGATCAAAACTGCTTTATTCCATAGAAGATACATTACTGTTTACTAAAAGGATGTCATCCCATGGGTGACATCAGAAAATAGTTTTCTATTACCACATAAATTGACGTGAAAGCATATTGAGGTCTGCCTGCTATTAGCGTCTCAGGCAAGACATTTGGGCGTCATGTGACCATATTACTTGCAATCATGCTCTTTAATTAGGGCTTCCACAATTTACAAGATTTTTCAATTAAGCCAATTGATTTTGGTAATTCGGAAATGGAACGTCTGTTAAAAGAAACACATTGGATTCACCCTCTGGATACTATCTATCCAATAGGCTTAAATTCCAGGATGATATATAAACTACATGGATAAACTTATTGTATTTGGTCACTTCTATTGTCATTGGTGTGTGTCAGAAACATACGCTCAATAACTGACTTGGTTGGGCTGAGGCTGCTTTATAGTATTTTCCTACAAGGGTTTTGGTCATTTATATTTCTCAACAACAACCTATATAATGCAGCCGGTTTCCCTACAGCTTTATATATAATGAAAATTGCCTAACCCATAACAATGGATAATTTTTATTTATTTTTTGTAGAAAACTGACAAAAATATAAATACAGGTGCAATTTAAAAATGTACATTCCTCTCTATATTCTTTCTTTTGAGCTATTTATTTATATAATTAAAAAAAAATGTTGAGGATTATATTTCAAATTTTAAAATCTGATATTATAAAATGTTACAATCTTTAAAACTTTGTACGATACTTGTACAAAGGGGCATAATACTTGTACAAAGGGGCATAATACTTGTACAAAGGGGCATAATTCAACATTAGTTATAAAATGGAATGTCTTATAAAAGAAATATTGTATTTCACTGTTTGGATAATGTTAGACATATCTAAAAGGTTCTAATTATAAGATTATTTATCATCTTCATTGATAAATTCATAATATTTAATAAATTGTAAATATTTAAAGGGAAATAAAACCGAACTTGTATCCACCTTCACCTCTTCCGTTGCCGAGCAGTTTTACTTACAATATGTACGAAACACCTCAGCTCACTATATGCAGTGCTGCGTATGCTCAACAGTTCGCATTCAGCGAAGAAAGGTGAAGGGAATCTGGTTGTTTTACACCCTGTTAGAGGAACTATTTTGTGTATGTAGGCAGTGGTGTAGCGAGGGGGGCGAAGGGGGCGGTGGCCCCGGGCGGCACTTACTAGGAGGCGGCAATTTGGTAATAGTACCATATATATCATAAATAATACGAATTGAGTGGGGGCGTAATTTTGGTAGTTGGCCATGGGCGGCACTTTGCCTCGCTACGCCACTGTATGTAGGCTACTCTACTGAATTCACAGGGTGTGTGACGGAACAAGATTCAAGTACTACATTCTATCTTTTTGTGCACATATGAGAAAGACAGTCCAACTATGAAGTACTCTTCTAATTGAAGAAATAAAAAGACTATGAAAAAAGGAAAAAAAAACCCCAAAAACAACAAATGTAATAAATCTTATTTCAAGCCTTAATCTCGTCATGTGAATTCACAACTGAGTGAAAATATTAAATCTCCCATCTGTTTCTCTTTTTATCTTTCTGTCTCTCGCTCCACCACCACCAGAATAAAGTGTGTATCATCGTTTTCAAAGAACTGTTAATAACTCGGGCAAGACAGATGTTGAGAGAAGGTATAAATCCATAAGACCTGTTGGACAGGATATAATAATTTCGGTATAATATTTGTTTCTTTCTTTCCTAATTTATTTAGACAGATAGTTAGGTATTCAGATTTGTAATATTACCTACTTACTTTAAAACTTACTTCGGTGGCACTCTCCAGTTTCTTACTTTGCATAGAGTTAGATTTTTAAATAAAAAGAATTACGCAGGTTTTCCTCACTGGTTGTCCTGGCTATTTAAAAAAGACCTTGTATATCTTAGGTATTGTTAAACGAACTTTGAATTCCCTTAATCTTGGTGTATGATTTATGAGTGCAATTTGGTTATAGAGTATACAGCTTGGTCTTACTTAAGATGTGCACCTCTCAAAAAACTGCTAGCTCCGCTTGGTCATTTTCACTTCCTGGACTTCAAAGGTAAATTTTAAAAAAAGAGCCGATAACTATTTTTTACTTGTTATATATTTTGTAATTCATTCATTGTACTTTCAGAGGCTGGTATTGCCTACTCTGCAAAATTCGTTTCCATATTTTAATAACTGCTGAAAATAGTGTACTTTTGACTAATTCAGGCTGATTTTTCGAGTGCTTTGGAGTGGCCATTTCTGTCTGCTGTGTGCTTAGATCATGTCCAATTTCCACAAGTACAATATGTAAAGAAATGTCAGCCGCAGTACATGAAAGTAGTATAGAGGTATGCCAACATTCTTTCCATTGTGCATGTTGCAAAAGCAAACAAGTTCATCTTACACCTGTCACTCTCTCAGAAGGACGTATTATCTGTAGAGCGCCCCCTTCATACTTATTCTGCATTTGTGGTGTTAGCAAATTGGACCACTTTATGATTTTCTACACACTCTTGAAATAAAAATTAAATAAGTACATTGCCTTTTGAGTTAGGATAAACTGCTTACCCACAAACTATAACAGAATTTACTTCCTTACCTAAAAATAACTTTGAAAGATGATGTGTGCAGCTTCGGCTGTTTGCTTTACAAGTTGTAACTTTCCTCGATTCATGCATAAACCGTGATGTATCTACGAAGCAGTTATTGGACGAAGCCGGAATGGACCGAATGATGTTCGGAATGTTGCGCAACGTCATTTACACTTGACGTCACAAGTATACCATAGATACCGTTGTCATTTACGTCTTATGGTGTATGCCACGCATTTTAATACGTGCCGTTGGTGTTGAGACTTTGAATGCGATTAGCTATTATAGAACAACATGGAAACTATTTATATCGCAAACATCAGCCGAAGTTGTGTGGAGGCGGTGGTGTAAGTAAATATAGCCTTTCATTAATAGATAGGTAGAAAGCAAAGGTTTATTCCCATCTTTGGATTAATAATAGATAAACTGAGTGGATGTTCAAGTAAAGCTCTCTCTCTCTCTCTCTCTCTCTCTCTCTCTCTCTCTCTCTCTCTCTCTCTCTCTCTCTTTGTGTGTGGATGTGTGTACCTATTTTACGTCTTCCAAAACATTCCAGAGCATTTATTTTTAAAATAGGCATAGCGAAATTATTCGTTTTGTCTGTTGAACGTCTCTGCTTCGACAAAAATTAAAATCCAATGAACTTTGTATAGTTGAAATTGCTGACATGTTTAATGCAGCAATAAATCATCGGAAGGCAGAAAGAAAGAGTGACGGAGAATCAAACCTAAATACTCTTCTTCTATTCTCTTTTTAGTAGTCTTCTCCTTTTCTCTCTCCTTCCTCCTCTTCTCCTCATCATAATGACAATGATGATGTTGGTGATGATGATGATGATTATGATGGTCTTCTTTCCTCCACTTCCTTGTTTTCCTCCTTCCTGTCTTCCTGTGAGTCTTCTCTTTGTGTTGTTTCATTTGGTTGTTCTCATTTATGATTGCTGTACATCTTGTATCTATGGATAACAATGCCGAAATAAATATTCTATTTTAGGTTTGATCAGGCTAAACTTTTCGCCAAACTTTCCACAATTCTAGCCCGAGAATGTGGTGATGAGAAAAAGTCCACTTGTTCCAAAGTCTTGAGAGATCTCATCAAGATTCAGGAAACACAAGGTTAGTATTCTTTCTTTTATATTTCCTTCGTCTTTGTACCCAAGAATATAGATCATAGCCAAGCACGATGAAATTCCTACTCTTTGTCAGGCGTAACCCCTGATGAACGAGCTATTTTGGGGACAGAGACAGCGTGCTTCAGTTCGAAGATTAAACTAGATGGTCCGTAGGTTGCGAGCATTAGAGGAAAGAACTTAGTCAATGTTTCTATTCGTTTATGGATTTTCTTTACCTGTGTACTATCTGACCACAAATTGATAGCGAGGTCCACCGTAAAGCAGTTGAGTCTACCTGGTGCGTCCTAGAGTTGACACATGAAGGCATGATCATATAAAGCAAACAAACTTTACTACTATCGATAGGATGTACATGTAGGAAAACAAGGAAGGCTACTTTCGGATTTAAATATGAAGCATTTGTATATATTTCACACATTTTTATATCTACAAAATAAGCCCTCCCTATCTGACTTTTGCTTGAATTTGCTTGAGTAATAATAATAATAATAATAATAATAATAATAATAATAACAATAATATCATCATTACCATCATCTACAACAATAAAGCTAAGATAATAGTTTTAAGATCATTTCTTAAAATTTCATCAACCAGATAAATGGAAAAATGTTTTAGATGCTTACACAATAAGATATTCTTTCATTTCTTTATTTCTTCAGTGGTGCCTCCTGTAACCCTGAAATTGCTGGACGCCATCAAAATTGATGCGTTTGTTGGTTGTAAACCCAGCGAGATATTGGACAAGGATATTCAGATCAATGCAAGTGTTGACAAAGAGGAAATGTAAGTTGGTTATATAATATTCTACGACGATAAATAATTAATGTCTTAAAACAAAATAATGAGAGGGATAACATTTATTTACAAAATTCCTGAATTATTACTTAGATATATAAACCATACTACTTGGCGTCGGTCAATATAAGGTTTACTGGTTCATACAACTTCATATTCACCTAAACAAAGATCTATAATTTCATAACGTATAACGCGCATCGAAATGCAAAACAAAGATCTATAATTTCATAACGTATAACGCGCATCGAAATGCAAAACAAAGACTCAGATATGCCGTCGTATAATGTGCGGGCAGATTAGGTTCCGTGTTGTTCGTTCTACTTATAATTTGCATCAAACAGCTAAGACCCAGATCTGGTGGCGCATTATTCGCCGCCAGATCTCGATTTTACCTGATGGCAATTGGTTGAGGGTTATACAAAGGTGATAACAGTAATATCGTACACACGCATATATGAACGTCTCATTCCGTTTATGTTGGATATTATAAACGTCATAAAGACTGATCGTCGATATCGACATTGTCCTTGTATGTATGTATGTATGTATGTATGTATGTATGTATGTATGTATGTATGTATGTATGTATGTATGTATGTATGTATGTATGTATGTATGTATGTATGTATGCATCTACGTATGTATGTATGTATGTATATGTAATTGATATGAAAAAAACAATCTTAATGTTTTTTTTTTACTTTTCCTAAAAAAGAGAAGAAAAAAAGAAAGAATACTTTAAGATGTATACAATCGCTAAAGCAAGCAAAAGTTACCTGACATGTAACTTTCGCTGAATTTGTGAAAAAAATTATATTTCGTTTTATCGCTCAGAATTCAAAAAGCACACGTTCAGTAACCTGATTAAAGTAGATACCATGGTTTTCGCTTACGTTTTCGCTACATTTTACAACACAGAAGGATAAAGGCAACGCACGGGTGCTCATGTTTGGTGAGTGATTGCGATATAATTCTGACCTAAACATATATCCTCATTCACAACTTCGAGGTCAGTCCTACGGATCATACCTTGAATGTGTGCCGATAGCTACCATTTTGAACTACATCTGCTATTTACAAATAAAGATTGACAGAGAAGTTGCGAATGCATCGAACTAGTTTTTAATTCGCAACTTCTCGGTCATCCTAACGGTCAATCCAATCGTAGAAATAGGCAAAGTGGTCAGAATAGATTGCGTTTTTGTTTTTGTTTTTTTGTGAAGAAATTTCTGACGGATATTTTTGTATCGCAGAAATAGCCGAGGTGGTCAGAATGATAATATTTTTGACTCTATTTGCCAGTGTATACCACACACCGAAACAAACATTGCATGATGCGCCGAAATATCTGGATATTCGCTTTATGTTTTACTGATGATTTTATGCGAACAGCATAGACCCTGATCTGCCAGCGCATTACGCAACAGTAGAACTAGTAATACGCTATTCGTAGCTGGGTGAGCTTTTTTTTTGTTTGTTATTGTTGTTGATAAATGCCATAACCTTCTTACAGATTCCCACCGATGCTTGTTAAGAAATGGAATCAGACAATAGAGAATATGCACAAAACCATCAAGGCCCACCTACAAGTTGCGCAGAAGGTAAAAATAGATTACTGACACGTACCTGCTTACTGATCTGCGAAACTGCTTGCTTACTTAATCACTCATTTACTTACTTATGGTTACTTTCTTAATTATTTATGTACTAACTTTTTTTTATTTAGTAACTAACTAACCTACTTAAACAAACACTTACTTACTTACGGACTTATGTTACTTTATGACTTTCAATTACTACTGAGTTTGGGGTTACAAATAAACGATCGTTAGTAAAGTTACACTAATGATGAACATAAATGGAATGACTATCTTATTTACTTTGTAACAAAAAAACAATTGCGTGAAGAAGTATATAATGCGGCATAAATATTGGATAAATGCGATTAATACATATTTTCATTTTAATATCTTAAACAAAATTACTGGCTTGCATAAAAATTCATGGGTGATGGAGAAAATCTAAAAGTAGTTCTGAAGACACAGGAGACTATTCTATCCAAGAAGAAGAAAAGTCAAAGCAAGCTACAGAAGACAATTGACAACTTCAAGGACAACCCAGGTCAATATTGGTCCATATAATATTGGCAGCTTATCGCTGAGGAAAATAAACTTCGCCAAAATCTAAAACAGGTATATGAGAGAGAGAGAGAGAGAGAGAGAGAGAGAGAGAGAGAGAGAGAGAGAGAGAGAGAGAGAGAGAGAGAGAGAGATATGTCAAACGAGTTATATTTGTTCTGTGTAGAATATTTAGATTTTTTTAAAAGTTCCATACACAAACTTGTATCAGGAACAGAAAGTTGTGGGGTTAATGTTTTTCCTTACTCGAATATGTCTGCCTTGCAAAGCCAGAATCTACTGCGTAGCAAATGACGAATATCTTCTTCATAAAAACAAAAACATTTTCATCTGAAAAAAGTGATTATACTAATATTATCACAAGGAACGAAAAAAAATCTGAATACATTTAAACTTCAATAACTTAGACATCAATCATTGGAATACTTGACACAACTGGAATGACTCCACCAGTCCTATTGTACACATTCTCGTGTATGCGAGCACGGATTACTCGAAACTACCGAAAACTCTATAAAAAAATTTAAAAAAAAAAAAAAAAAAAAAAAAAAAAAAAAATTTGGCCCGCAGCAATTCAACTTTTAAAAGTTCTTCTGTATTTATGAGTTTATTCTCCTAATTCAGCTATTTTGTTTTATATATTATGGCCTTGTAGTTGCCACAAAGGAGCTCCAGAATATTTTTTCTTTCTATAAAGTAGTGTACCATGGGCATTCAAGGACCATGCATGGGTCATTTCAAACAACATTTAGAGCCGGGGTTAACTTTCACCAACCGAACCTAGTCGGCTCTGAAAGAAATGAACTTTAATTTGAAAATTTAACTTAACGATAAACTCAATAAGTTATTTGAATTTGTTATCTATATTTAAACTTTGCTTATTGACGTGAATTATAAAATAGGGTAAAATTGAGTAACTCAAGCACCAGTGACCAGTAAAATAATTGGCATAACTCAAATGACTCGTTCAGTCCCGTTGTAATACGTTTTCATTTCTGTGACCTCGGATAATACGAAACTACAGAAAACTGGAACCATAAATATGGGCCTGTCGTTTCAACTTTGTGAAGTTCTGCCGTGTGTTCTTGGTACTGACTCTATTTACTCTCGATGACACAGATGTTGGCGTTAAGTGGTCTTCCATATGAAGAATTAGAGAACAAAGAGAAAACCATGGACCTTAAAGGAGCGACTCTTACAATCGAGTCGAGTATCGCACAGGTGCACAGAAAGTGAGTTACCGCTGCACTTAACGTAAAAATAGAAGCATTCAAGGGCACATATAATAATATTCAATTTTAATGGAAATATTAAATATTTGATGATTTTTAAAAATATTTTTTTAAACTTCAACTAGGCCGAGGGGGATCTGAGAAAAGACATACAGCAACGCTTAGAATTTGAGATTCAGAAAGGACTAACTTACCAGATGAAGATCTGCCATGCAAAACAGTAAGTTGCACTGCCATAACAATGAAAGTAAGGTGAAATGATTTTGCGAGATAATGCCTCTATAAGTAAAATTTGTTTTTGTTTCTTTTTTTTCTCCTTTTTTTCTCAGTTTAATTTTAATTTGTTATCGTAAGTTTTAGTTTTTTTTAAAAATCTGCACATCGTTTAATAAACCAAGGAATTTACAACAAGATTCGTAACTTTCATTACTTTGATAGTCAGATTCACCAGTTTCCTTAACTCCGTTGTCGGTCCGATACCTTTTACAAGCAAGTTATTCCTTCAAAATAAATACAGTATAAGCCTCATTATAGATAAAATGAATCAAAAGTCTGTTTGTTTACTTTTCTGAACCACCCGAGTAATTTCTCTTTTAATGCTTTGGTCACTTTTGTCCCTCAGTCCAATTCTAATGCTGACTGACGCTACTCTTAGCGACTGACAAATATCTTAATTCATGCCACGTACATGTGCACCACTAACCTGCCCTCCAAGAAAAAAAAATGCAGATAACGGTAGGTTAATGTATTCGTTTAGCAAAAGTCTGATATGTCGTGTCAAGTTTTTATATTTCAGAGAGAGAGAGAGAGAGAGAGTAGCAATGCCACTGTAGATAATAAGTATACAATGTATGTCTGTATGTCCACTGAATTATCAGAGTTTTTTCCGCTGATGACATTACTGTGATCCATTTCAATATTTGTCTATATTTGCTGCTTCTATCATCAGCCATATTTCAACTTTTCTTTGGACAATTAAATTAATTGAATATGACCATCTTGTACAATTTTATAAATTCAATCTTCTTCTTACCACGGTGTAAAGCAGAATATGTTACTTGTTATTTACCTAGAGAAATACTTTCAGATTACTACATACCTGTATTACATATATATATATATTTACAGAATTTCGGAGATTGATTGCAGTAAGGTTGCA
This sequence comes from Margaritifera margaritifera, assembly GCA_029931535.1. Lineage (NCBI taxonomy): Eukaryota > Metazoa > Mollusca > Bivalvia > Unionida > Margaritiferidae > Margaritifera > Margaritifera margaritifera. The sequence continues at coordinate 160,855 of JAQPZY010001667.1, forward strand.
CGTGACATCTTCGATATCACCTCCAATGTGTATGCCATCAAACTTCCACCATCCTCTGTAAGTATTTTCGTACTGCATACAACTTTTCGTAAAATTTCTTGTGACAGTTAGTTTACAATATCATAGTATCGATCGTCTGACTCACACGGTGTTGACCCCGTATTCTCGAACTTTCTGAACATGAAACTCATGCTGAAGCTCGAAGTGACGAAATCCTGACAGTCCGTTATTTTAATTAGAATTTATTTAGAATCACAGATAAGGGGCACAATATATGCCCTCAAAGATGAATGCTGACACTGAGAAAAGTTCGCCATATCGGCTCCATTAGAGTTACCTATTTTTTTAAACACTTTCTCTTCTGTAACTAATTCCTTTCAAACTATAGAGAAGGGAGATGAGGATGGGGGTGGTCATTTCCCAGAAAAGTGGTGCCGAATTCACAAATACTTGAGTACTGAGTATGGAACTCTCTGTTTAACGACGAATCAGAGCACAAATCATTGCAGTTATGCGTTTGGGAATTTTGATACACTTTTTCAAAATATTAGGACCACACAGTTGGCTGGCGTCAGGCCTAAATCGGCAAACCAATAACATAGGCCGGTAACTAATAAAATCTATTTCTCACAATTGGTTATTTAGTGACGTCATTTTCACATTGCTGACAGAATTCTCTCAAAGTCTATTCTAAATCAAGTCAGGACAACACCCATTTGAATTGTATGATTGGTTGGTGGCCTCATCCGGCTCGGTGCTCGTTATGTTTTGTAGAGGAATGCCAGTAATGTCTTCAGTGATAACGGGTTAATAGTTATCTGCGGTCTTAAGATCACCCGAAGTGTAACGCACTAGTCAGTAAAGACCTCAGAGATTTATTCCAAAACAGGCTAATATAGTGGACCATTCGGACCACATAGGCTATTACTGCAAGATAAATATATGCCTCGAATGTATATCAGCGCAGTTATTTACAGAAAAAAATCATTCATTTTATTCGCCGGATTGACCTCGAAGATGCGAATGTATAGTGGACTTTTCTCCCATATTCTCATAGTGGTTTGCCTCCCCTTACAGCTAGGATAACGCCACTGCCACCTCAAGTTGAAATCTGCTAGATACTTGCAGAAAACCTTTTCTTTTTTCGTTTTAACCTAGCTTTCAAAAGAATTTGCTAAAATTACGGATAGTATCGAAACTTTAACGTTTAAACTAGCAGATCGAATGCTGTCATAGTAAATTTAAAGATATTTTTTTGTAAAAAAGTGATCGCTAAAATAAAAGAAGGGACGTTTGAAAACTAGGCTGACCCTGGGTTAAACGGTTTGTGCAGGCAGTGTCGTTTTTTGTGACGTCATATGTGAATCAGTTTGCTTTTCTCCCTCCTTAAATTTCACTGACCTTGTAACTCCACTGACCTTGTAATTCCACTGACCTTGTAATTCCACTGACCTTGTAATTCCACTGCATCATATCTGAATCTGGGATTTTGTGATTGGGCGTGGGTTTCGGACTAAATAAAAAAACAGACCTGATTATTTGGACTGAAATAGTTTTACAAAGGCCTTAAATAACCAAAACAAAAAACAAAAGCCTACACATGCAGAGCTCGTTCTTCAGTCAAGATGGTACGACTGATTCTGTATTTGAGTTGTATACGGGATTTCAAAGCTCTGGTAATTAATAATAATAATAATAATAATAATAATAATAATAATAGTAATAATAACAATAATAATAATAGCTTAATTTTTCTAAAGATGGGGGTGGGAGTAGGGGCGGGGCAATTGCCCAGGGGCTCGGCGATTTCTAAAGGCCCCCCATTAACTCAGTTATAAAAAATACATTAATCTTTGTAGTAAATATTAAAATTTGTTCCTTGCAAGAGTCTAAATTATGGTAGATTACTACAGGTTTATATGCAAAATTGTAGACAGGTTTTTATATAGAAAAAATTATACTAGTTTTGGGGCGCATGACTGCTCTGCCTAGGGGCCGGAATTTCTGTCGGCGGGCCTGAGATTATACGTTTGGTTCAGAATCAACAAATCTCGCATGTAGTCCTCAAATAATAGAATATTAAAACTATAAATGCAATGTATATGTACATATAAAACTATTACTTGCTATATTGTCTGACACATAAGCTCATCTTTAGGTATAGGAAATTCAGTGCTTTTGGTAATTTTTTGGGCAAGATGTTGATATGATGATGATGAAGATGATAATGAAGATAACTTTGTTGTTGCTGTTGTTGGTGATGATGATGATGATAATAATAATAATAAGAAGAAGAAGAAGAAAAAAAAGAAGAAGAAGATTAATCCAATACAAAAAGTACTTAAATTGCTTTCACAAGAAATGGTAGAAAACGAGAGAAATACTGTGTCTGTAGGTGAAACAAACCATCAACAACTTCATACACTTACAAATTATTTACATGTTATATCTTTTTCACAGGGCTATTTTAGCAAGCCAACTCTGCCACCATAAATGTTCATCCCTTCTGAAGAAAAAAGTGAATTCGCACTGGTCTATGGACCCAGCTATCGTTCGGCACGACGCAGAAACCTTGGATCATCAGAAAACATTTATGTTACCTGCGTTAGAGCCACAAAGACAGGAACATTAGGACATCTGAATATCAGAGAAGGTAGGCACAAGACAATCTGAATTTAATTGTGAAAATAGGTACATCTGCATGCATCAATATTTACCGCAATTGTCATGGAAAATGACTCGTTTTGTTGAAAATGAAAACTGGTCATTTTAGCATTGCTATTATAATCTTGATTTTGGCTTAAAAACGTTTAAAATAGAAGAATAATAATACACATTTGAAATGATCGATCTTCATTTTTTTCACTATGGGTCATTTTTTGTTCAAAACGCAATACACGTGTAATGAATTCTGTCCAGAATAAAGATATTCTCTCGTATATTACACACGTTTTTAAATTCATTATTATTATTATTATTATTATTATTATTATTGTTGTTGTTGTTGTTAATGCACCCATTGTCTTTGTTACAGGACAAATGATCAAGCAAAAACTTGTTTCAACTGACGGGAAACTGGGTTTTGGATGGTGTAGAAACAGAAAGTTCTCCCCAAAACGCTGGGGATTTTACCCTACTTCCTCGGTCTCTGGAGCACCCAAGGGGGACGAGAATGACAGAACCTGTAAGGACTGAGCTTTCCTTTTCATTAGAATAAATCGTGATCCATTATCACAATAGAAATTTAATTATTGACAAGATGTTGTGCAAGGACATTAGATGTTGAATTTCTGTCACATTGTCACTTTTACTACTTTTTTTGTTGGAATCAACTCTGATTCATAAGGAATGATAATCTTTTAAAATAATCATTATTGAACTGTTTTCTATGAAGAAAAATAAGTAGTTTTTATAATTATTGGTAATTTTGTAAAGAGATACTGCGACATGGTTTTTCAATTTTTTTGTACACACTCGTATCACAAAGGATACCATCATCATCGCTGTTGTCGTCGTCATCATCATCTACATTTGGTCATTGTTTCACAATGCGGTTTTTGTTGTGTTTAAGAGAAAAAGAATTGTTTTATTTTTTTGGTCTTAAAGGAAGACTTTTGTTAATTGTAAAGTTTAATATGTTTCAAAAGCGTGTTAAAATTTACAAAATAGACTTCTTACTCTTCTCATCAGAAGAGTTATTTCCATTGACTCATCTAACTTTCCATCCTTAAGACGGCCAGAAACTATGGCAACTTTCCCAATAGCTGAATGTTATTTTCATGAAAATAGTAATTTTATCATAATCAATTAGTGCTTTTTCTTTGGACGAATTTCAGAGCTTATCAGATCGTAAACAAGATCCTTTTCACCATCAGTCATATATCATTCAATTTTACCACACTTACAAGTTCTCAGGTGCAGTTGAACCGTTGACGAGAATGATATCATTTAGTCTCGATAGTGATTGAGTGGATGGATGTAAGAGCTTGGACCAAACTTCGCAAAAAGAACACAAGTTTGGCACATCAATATCTTTTTGTTTATTGCAGGACACTAAACTGATGCATTTGAAATATTATTTTTAATTCATGCTGTCGATACAATTACGTGCGTTTAAAATAAAGCAACTATATTTTTGGTCTTTTGTTTCATTTTACATTGCAGGTCCATTACTTTCTTGAAATATAATTGCCCCTCTCCAGTCTTGTAAATTAATTTGCTGTGTTATGCTTTTCGTGCAAAACACCTTAAAGCGGGCTCAACCCAACACAATCAAACCAGTTATTTTTATGCGTTTCCGACGCACATCACTAACCTCATCTTGCCATAATAAATGACGGAGCTGTAGCTTATTGGTTAGCATGCTGGACTCGTACGCATGAGTACCGGGATCGAATCTCAGACCAGGAAAGACATTTTACTCTCATTGTCCAACACAAACTAGGCAAAGCCAAAAAGTGAAACACGTTCAAGCGGTCTTCGTCCACCCAAACATGTTTTTTGCTTTTCTGATGTAAACCAATCATTTTTCTCGCCGTAACAACCAACTACACATCTCATGTTTTTGTATTAGAATGTCAGTGTTACGTGGAATATAGATACAAGTATATACCTAAATATTATTTGGAAGCATCCAAATATGGTCAAATTTATGACCTACTTTCAAGTAATAATGAGAAGATTATATGAAAATTTTAAGCAACTTTTGAACTTCAGAAAGAATTATTGAGGTTTGCTCCATATTCTTTCAATGAATTTATTAAATATTTAATAAAGTATATACTCATCTTTCAATGAATTTATTAAACATTTAATAAAGTGTATACTCATCTTTCAATGAATTTATTAAACAGTTAATAACGTGTTTACTCAACCTGCCTCAGTCAACGACTATATAAGATGATAGTTATATATTTATACATTTATTGCTTTAACTGCTTCTGTTGCTGATAATGTACTCACTTTTACCTTTTCTTTTCAATGTAATTGTATTTTCCTTCCTTCTTTCTTTGTTGCTTTTTTTTCTTCTTATTTTTCTTATCCAGATTGTTTGTTAGTTAGTTCATTTGTTGTAATTAACATAGATTCGAGAATCATAATGAGTCATATTTTGACGCATAAGTCTAAAGTTTTGGTTATGATTCATAATTTTCATTTTTAATTACATTTTGTGATTTGAAGATACCGATTTATATTGCATATTGTTCGATATGTGTCTATCATTACTTCACTCTGGTATTAATTAAATTTTTGTTTTTATTATATTTGCAAAAGGCCGATAGGTTTATATGTAACAAAGCTTCTAAAGACATCAATTTCTTCGTGCCCAATTACGTTTAGGTTAAAGCTGTGACTTTTCAATCACAATAGCTTGTAAAGTAGATGGTATCATGTATATGCACTTTTAAATATTAAAAGTAAATTCTGCAAACCAGTCCACTCATTTCAATTGCAAGAAATATAGCATGGTAGGTATACAGTACAGAGACAAGGACTGCAGCTTGCCGTCAACTTTGCCTCAAACCCATCCCTGTCCACTGCAAACCGCCCGTTGAGGACTCATATAATCTTTCGCATGCGTTCGCATTCATTAGTGAAGGATTGAAAAAATTTCACCCGAGGGTCAGAATTTTGCGTCAGAATCGAGGTTTTACAGATTGTCGATACAAATTTCTGATCCGTCCTCAGCCGAATGTCTAACATAATTATCTGATCCCGATGATGGAATCTTCCCATTCTGCACTCTATACATAATAAAGGATCAATTTGTCTAACATTCCTCGCAGAAAAGTGTAGGTTACAAACACAATGGCTCCCCATTCGTAAAAATAGGAAAACATATCCATTCAAAAGTTTTGAACTTTTAGAAGAACTTATAATGTTTAATTTACACTGAAGTATTTTGTAAATGTTGTTAAAACGCAGATAGATTAGTTGAATACTGAAATTCAAGCGATAGAACAATATACTGATCATACATGTTTTATTTTTAAACATTTCTTCTTCTTCCCCGGTATCAACGTTTTCCGAGTTTTGGGGAATGGGGGGCGGGCATCGTGGTAGCCCAGAATCGTTCTGATGAATGGACAAGGACTCTCAACTAAATCCCTAAATAAATTAGAACTGGAAGAATTTAAATTATTGTTTCAAAATAATGATATGATTCGTTTTACTGAGTTTTGGACAAATGAAGTTTCAGAAATATTTGTAGCAAATTTTAGCGTGTTTGCATTGCATAGTGCTCAAAGAAAAAACTTAAGAGGGATTCTGGATAATTACTATTTTATTTCAGGAATTCTATTGCAGAAAGAATATAATTAGTTCATACCGATTCAGATGATTTATTATGTGTTAAATTAAGATTTGACATTTTTTAAAAACAATGATAAAGATATTTACATGTAGCTATGTTACACTGTACCTGAAGGCTCAGTTCGTCAAGTAACGATTGGTATAAGTGCATTTGAAAGACTGAATGAGCATATAACACCTACTGATAGTTCAAAGAAAGTGTTGGTATTGATTTTGCGAGGTCTTTAACGCTAGAACTAACACAAAGCTTGACTAACACAAAGCTTGATTTTGTAGCAGACCATAACAAGTTACCAGACGACTACATGCGTGGTCATTTCATGCACCGAGTCTCACGGGACAAACTTGAAGTCAACGCATCGGGTCATGCACTTTTAGAGCTCTGTAAGAAAACATCACTTAGAATGGTTAACGGGCGAGTTTGCCAGGATTCTGTTTTAGGCGAATTTACCTTTGTAAACACGTGATGTAGAAGTGAAGTCGATTATGTTTTATGTAATCAGTCACTGGTTCCCTTGTTTGATGATTTTTCTTCTATTTGTAAGCCCACCGAGTTCTTATTCTGATCAATGTGCTATAATTTTTAGTATGAAAGTAAATAATTGTTTTGTTTATTATTAATACTTCTGAGAATTGCACTTGTACTTTTGACTCACAATATACTTGGAAGTTTGAGGTAATTAATGAATTTATTGCTAAATTAAACTCCTAATCAGTAAGAGAGAATTTCGATAAAATGCTAAAAAATATCTAAATAAAAAACTATTAATCAATCGATTACTGAATTCTAAGAGGTAATTAGTTCGGCAGAAAAAGGTTTATTTCGAAAACCGCAAATGCCTGAAAATAGCCATAAGAACAGACATTCGAGTTTGAGTCCATTTTGGTTTTTGATGTTGAATGTAAAAGTAAACAAAAATAATTTTATTATTATAATTTAAAAAATCAATCAGGAGAAAATTGAAAACGTTTGATTGAGATAAGCTCATTCTATAAGGCACATGCTAACAAATTTTGGGGAAGATCTTTAGGTCGCCGAACGAATAAACTACTATAAACTCATAAGCATAATATTAAGGAATATTGGTAGCTTTTGAGGAAATGTATTACTGAACCAATATCTGCTTTATCAGTAAATGAATTTGAAGCTTTTATAAGTGTGATCCATTTATTAGTGCAGATGATGAAGAAATATACTTCTATAATGATTATGTACAAGTTGACGTAACAATTTTGTTTAAGGAATTAAATATTGCTGTTTCAATAGGAGAATTGAAAAGAGGAATTAAAGAGCTAAAGAATGGTTAAAGCATTGACCCTCATAATCTTTTTAATGAGGGATGTGCTAACAATATCCATTCTATATTTTTAATGTCATTTTCAATACTGGTTGCAACCCAGACAATTGGTCGGATGGAATTGTTATACCTATTCATAAGAAAGGTTATGTAAATAACATAGAAAATTAATAAGCTATTACGCTTCCGAATATCAATAGAGTTTGGGAAAATTGACACTTTTAGAAGTTTTCTGATAAACAGACATATTCAGCCTTTTTTACGAAAAATGACCCATAAATGATAAAAAAATGTTTCTATGGGGACAAGGCACATATTGCTCATTGTTTGGTTATGGATGTTATACATTACGGAAGTTATATTTTTCATAATATCAGCAATAATTTTTTATTTCTCTTCGAATCTTTGGAAGAAAATTCACAATGTATTGACGATTTTAGCTTTCTGATATAGACAACTATGCGAAAATGCCACGAATAGAATGTTTTTATTTGAACAATTGCGTTGTGGAAGTTATGTTCTTAAATGTCACAGCTTAACGCCAAGTAATTTTATATGTTTTGAGCGAAATCCGATCAAAATAATTGTATAGAAGGCATGATTTTACTTTGTAAGTATTAATATGTAGTCCATACACATTTTCTATGTTCTTAATTAGATACGGTGAAATTGTTAAGCAACCAACAGAAGAATGTTATGGATGTTATAGGCTATTCAACGAGAAAAATAAAAGTGAACAAAATATTCAAAAAACATACATAGTGACTGTATAGGGCGTTTAAGAGATTCCAAGATGGTATTACATCGCAAAAACGTCAAACAGACGTGTAATTTATGCCATTTAACAAAGCATTTTTATTCTGAAGTGCTGTAGTTGCTGATGCGACAGGCAGAAAATGCAATATTTACAACTTTTGATCTGCATATAGAAAAGATAAATAAAGTATACATTTTATTGTATTTAAAAATATTATTAAGTACCATAACTTTCATTTAAAAGTTAATTTATGACAATATATTCTATCACTTTTTTTGTGCAAACGAAAACCATCAGTGACAGAATAAAACCTTTGTTGGACCATTTTTCTTGGATTGGGTGATATATCTTTGTGAAGTTAGTTGATAATGATGGGAAATTGTGGAGAGATTATACATTCGCATAACTTCTTTACTTAATCTATTGTTGTAATTAGACTTCAAGAAGATATTAAGTATATTGACAAAGGTAACATATCTACAAGGTCATACTAATCTTTTGAAGTGTACAATAGTATGTATGTATGTATGTAAGTATGTAAGTATGTATGTATGTATGTATGTATGTATGTATGTATGTATGTATGTATGTATGTATGTATGTATGTATGTATGTATGTAAATTAACCATACAAAACAAAGATAAAGGCGAAAAGGGATATTTTTACAAATATAAACCTCACTATTTAAAAAGTGCCAGACATTCTCACACGAGGAGTTGCGGTGGATCAGTGATTACCGTGCCGTACTAGCGATCGAAAGGGTTTAGGTTCAAGTCCTACCATCGAATCAGCCGAGATCGGCTTCCGTGGACAAGACACTTTACTCTATTTGCCTCGGTATTAAATAATCCATAAGTGTTGCTGTCCACAGACACACCAAGCCAACAAACCCAACTTTTTGAAACAACTTTTTGAAACGGAACGTCATCACTGGACGTATCCCAGGGCAATGGCATGCGGGGGTTGTATTGGACTTATCTACATCACTGAGTCCACTCGCTTGGGGAAATGTACAATGGTCCCAAGTATACTTCTTTCGTATATAAGATTAATTTACAACCTTCGGCGTGGTGGTGGTGGTGATCGTCCAATACCTCCAACTCCGGTGAAAATGTGTCTCTCTCCCTCTCTCTCTATATATACACATACAGTAAGACGTCAATTATCTAGACGCCTATTATCGGATTATTCTCTCGTACGGACTGCCACCGTGACCCCCGACATTTTTACTTATTGCAGTGTACATTTAAAGAAAGCGAATTTGCCGATAATTACGCCAACATAGAATAGAGTATCCATACCCTGTCAGGACAGGCTTGCTTCCCTTTCTTTCCTGTAGCCTTCGTCTGAGCTGCTGGCATTACGTCAAAAAGTGTGAACCTCAAGCTGCTGGCATTACGTCAAAAAGTGTGAACCTCAAGCTGCTGCTGGCATTACGTCAAAAAGTGTGAACCTCAAGCTGCTGGCATTAAGTCAAAAAGTGTGAACCTCAAGCTGCTGGATGACTTTTATGGACTTCAAAAGCGGAAAGTTAGATGCAGATGTTACTTCGAAGTGATGCGGTCAGCGGCCCAGTTCCAACTGCCAAGCCTGGGATCCACACATCCATACTCCATTGTTGTATTTCAACCCTTAATTTCATAAGACTCTTATATTTCATAAGAGACCTATTTAGAATTGTTATATGTGACTTGTGAACTTTTGAAGATTGTTCGTGGAGGCGGTGATAAGGTACAACATTTACACTTATCTCTTTAGGTAATGAATGAATATTGACTAGTAAACACATCAGTTTCTTTATTTGTAAGCTTTACTCGGAATTTTGTTTTAAAAATTCATATATGAGCTCTTTGGTTGAATCTTAGTGACAATTCAAAAACTGGCAGAAGACATCTACAATTCTGAGCAAGAAAATTATGCCACAGCAAAAGGAAATAAGTTGTCGCCAAATTCCAGCTTTCATTTTAATTTGTAACTGACCTAGGTTGTGTAATTGTCAGTAAACAGTCTGGGCAATATATGTATAATTAAAGTGGTACAAATGAGCTCCCCATGGGTTATTATACAAAAAAAATGAAACACCATCTCCATCTATATATTTTATTTATCAATGAATGCCTGTCACACACAGGGTTCAGAAAATATTAGATCTGAAGAAGATATTAAATATATTGACCAAAGTAACATATCTACAAGGTCATACTAAGCGTTGGGGGCTCAAATATAACAATAGTACGTATGTTGTATGTATGTACGTATATATATATATATATATATATATATATATATATATATATATATATATATATATATATATATATATATATATATATATATATATATATATATATATGCTTGTATGGGGTTCAATGCTAATTCTTTAAATAAAAAGTCAATTTTTTTATATAAATCCAAGACCTTCTCAAATGGAACACCATCAAGCACGCATCCCACGTAAGAAAGGTTGCCCTCATCAGTGTCGCCTCTTATAACATGCTGGAGGTCGCAACGGACCTATTTTAAATTCGCGAGCCCGCATTCAAAGGGGTGGGGTGGGTTATAATAGTTGCAAACATACTTCTTTTGCATGATTGATGTACAACAGGACGTGGAGTCACCCTCACGTTCCTCCATCCCTTGTGTGTATGCTATCTATTTATATTTTATTTAAATTTGAACACTCAAGTACTTGTATTAAGAGTTTAAAATATCTGGTCTTGATTAAAGGCTACTAAATCTTTGTATATTGAACCTCGACTGCATTTATTCGGGACCGCAGTACTTCATTTTTGGCAAATGGACTGGAATTGGTTTGGCGAAAATATTTGGCCTGTACTTTGTTTAAAAGAATAATATGGGTCTCACTACCGAGGGAATCATACAACTTCTGCGTGAGTCTGGCTTTGATAGTCCATGTTTCCCTTATTTTCAAGGATCATAAGACAATAGTCGTTGTCAACTAAAAGGTTCTTAAACACGTAAACACTACAAATAAGTTTCCTCTAATCACCTAATGACCACACATAACGAAACTCTAATTTCACACTTGCATGGTTTTTCTTGTTTCGCATTTGTGTGTTTCCTCAGTAAGCCTTTCCAAGCTAAATATGAGTACTTCAAACCATGCAATACAAAACACGACCCAAACACACCTAACTTAAAGAATTATTCTTATCTCAAATTACTAAACACGTATACCTAAAATATTTAGAGAATTCCATATGTTAAGAAATTTGGGAGGGGGGATCCATTTTACGAAACTAATCCATGCTGTCATAAAGTCTCGTGAATGCTGGACATTATGACGTCTGCTATTAGAAATTGGCTAATTACTCGGGTTGAGAAATATCTTCCCAACACCGACTCCCTATAATTAACAAATAATCACTAAAATCTAACAAAGCTATAAACGCAGACGTAAGAACAAATAGTATATACCCTAGGTTTATTATAATATATATATATATATATATATATATATATATATATATATATATATATATATATATATATATATAAATGAGCTCTTTGTTATATATTCAGCTTGAAGTAAAATGTCTTCCTCCTCTACTCCCACACCTCAATTAAATTATAGGTGCCTTGTTCAAATAAAAGCTGAGTGAACCACGTCTAGCTTCGAAATGCGCTGTCCTGTATGCTACTTGACAGTGATAATACAGATGAATATAAATTCTTCTCATTCTTCACGTCACCGCCATCGCTGCACATATTTTGCGTTCGAAATATGCAGCCATAGATAGTGGTCTTGGCTGAGAAGAAATAAAAAAAAAAGAAAAAAAAAAGATTCCATTAAAATCTTAGAGAATATAATCTTAGAGAATATCATAATCATTATCAGCTTCTTCTTTGTCGTCTTCAATATAATCATCATTATTAAAGCATCATCATCAGCAACATACTAATGAAAACTGTCGATGTCATCTGCAATATCATTATCATGACATCATCATGTTATTATAATCAATGTCGTCATATCGCCGTCTTCGTCATGGTCTATGTAATATATCGAAAACTTCTCTTTTTCACCATCATTATCAGGAGCAGCAGCGTCATCATAGTCATTATTATCGTTATCGTTATCATCATCGTCGTCGTCACTACCACCACGATCATCATCGTCGTCGTCACTATCTTCATCATTGACAGCAGGTAGTGTAAGAGTAGTTTTCTGGTAACTGGGAATGTTTTGTTGGAAACATTTATGTAAATTATAGCTATTACGAAATAACTGTGATATGTTCTAATCAAATGCTATTAATGTTATTTCAGTTTTTCACGGCCATATATTTGTCGACTTTATCAACGATGAGCTTAAACTCTTCTCCGGAGACCGCGTTGTTGTGGATCGCCTTGGATATGTAGTTGGATATTGTTTGAGTTTTCTATCGGCGAGGACGCGGATTTCGTCGTGCTTTCTAGCTTTCAGGCAGAGCAGCCTTCATTACGCAGGTTTGGTGATTGCTTGTTTTCTGACCAAGTACATATCTTTTTCGAAGATTAAACGGGGTTTTAGTCTGGTGAGACGAGTCATAGAGGGCGTTAATTGCACCAACAAAAAGCTTATTGCCGAGGCCGTTTCGCAAAATACCACATCGGCATTGTAGTAGCAATCGGCATTGTTGTAGCAATCGGCATTGTTGTAGAAATCGGCATTGTAATATCAATCGGCATTGTAGTAGCAATCGGGATTGTAGTAGCAATCGACATTGTAGTTGCAATCGGCATTGTTGTAGCAATCGGCATTGTAATATCAATCGGCATTGTAGTAGCAATCGGGATTGTAGTAGCAATTGACATTGTAGTAGCAATCGGCATTGTGGTAGCAATCTGCATTGTAGTAGCAATCGGCATTGTGGTAGCAATCTGCATTGTAGTAGCAATCGACATTGTAGTAGCAATCGGGATTGTAGTAGCAATCGGCATTGTAGTAGCAATTGGGATTGTAATAGCAATATGCATTGTAGTAGCAGTTCGGCATTGTAGTAGCAATCGCGCCAGCGACCACCGGAGGACAGTACCTGTATAATTTGTTTCTTCTGCAGCGAAAGCACAATTACACCAAGGTGACCAGGGGTTAGCTCAGTGTGCTCTGGGTGGCCCCAGTGCTCAATGTCTATCTGCTTTTCATCCTCGTCCTATCTTAATGTGAACTGGGGCATGCCAACCCCATGTTGGTGCATATACTCTTCTATTCGGGGTTTGTATTCCCTGTTGATGTCAGACGCTTCTTTTGCGAGCTGCTCCAATACTCCATCATCGTCCACTAATGCGTGATCGTCAGGTGGCACCAATGATTCGTGTTTCTCGTTTATGCCTGGTTGCTCGCCCATGTCCTGTTTTTACCTTTAAAGCGATTTCTAATTGCTACTCAAGATCAGGCCAAAGATGGTTAGGGTAGTTGAGAATCCAGTCGGCTGTGCGTTGGCATTGAAACCCTTGTACTTAATGGTGTCTCTGGCGGCAAGCGTAGACGCAAAGCTAGTTGTAAGGTTTTCGTATGAGGCGTTATCTGGAACGGCAGTACAACCATTAGGTGCCATTAAAGCATTGTTTACACGGATTCCTATCGAGGCTCACGATCCGTCACCCCGACTCCAGTGGATGTTAATGAAATAAAACCCCGCGCCAAGTACGGCGATAGTGTCGTTGTCGTTGCTGAGTGTTAAACCACCAACATTTTGAAAGTCTTGCATTGAATCTCGACGATACAAACCGGACACATTTATCTCCTTAATCCCACCAACTATCATGATTCTGTCGGCCGTTAAGTACACAACATTTACCTTGTCAAAAAAAGGAATAGAGACCTTTTGGAGACATGCAGGCGCTGATGCCGCCAGCTTGTTCCATGTCAGATACTTTGCGATGTCGGTCTTTGTTATGTACGCCGGCGTTCCGCCTGCAAAGCGGGTGTCGCCACTAAAGGGAAGCGATGGCCCAGAAGCAGCGATGAGCGCGGCGTCGCCGTAACCAAAGACCACATAGACTGATAATGTGCCAGCGGAACTCCTACTAGTGCTAAATTACAAGAGTGATAGTGCACCCAGATATACTAACTGGTGTGTTTTTCATCTAAAATACGTATTGTGAGCTCATGGATGCCGCCTTCACGTAATCTTCGCCAATGCGGTTTTCCATAGAAACAGTACGCGTGTCCCCACAGGACTCACCTTCCACAGGAATAACTTGTAGCAGTGTACTGTGTTTCCATCAAGAATACTCCCAGTTGTGTTTATCTGATCGAGATGGACATAAAGCCGCCGAATGTTGACGAATGCAGGTGGATTGGACGCTGCGATTGTAGCTTATGTGTTTGCATCGAGACCCATGTATCGTTCGAGTCAAAATAAGCTGGATAGCTGATAGGGGAGATATAAATTGCTTTTTGGGTTAGTGATCGTGATGGTGACCCGCCCAGTTGCCTCGTGATAGCTCGCAGTCGTTACAGGCAGGGCAATCTGAATTACTTTTTCTAGCGTATGTAAGTTATAATACCAATCCGGAATGGTAATGGTTTTAATTTGGTCGCTTTTGGGCGAACTCACATCAATTTTATTGTTACCAAGTGCAGCCGAAATGTTGAGCCGTCCTGGACTGTACGAAAAGTCCTGGAGCGTTACTGCGATTTTGAGTCAGTGCATTTCAAACATTCTAGAGCCACAGTCCCAACTAGTGGATTGGTCAGTAGAACATACATTGCCAGCACTGTGTGAAAGCGATGGTATTACCTGATGCACTTCGTTTTAATTGCGCCGCAAAGTATAGCGTTGGTGGTTTCTTTAACTACAGAGAGACAGAGAGAGAGAGAGAGAGAGAGAGACGATTCACAACTTGCTGCTCAACCTCTACATGTACGTGAGAGACGACGCTTTCTTTAAGACAAAAATTTACTGACATGGTCAATAACTATGTGATGCCATACGTCAAGTGGGAACAAAATTATAAACAATTGGTTTTCCGAAAATGCTGACGTTGAAATGCAGTTTTGGCAAAACCAGGTAAATTTTTCCTTTTGGTTTCCATACGGTTCCGAAGTAGCCCATTTCAAGATGGCTGGAAACTGAAATTCTCGTGGAGCCCCAGAGTGCCATTTTCGGCCCAGAGAGCTTACCGTAACTAATGCTATTGATACTATGAAATCTATTGATGTATGTATATTGACACCGACAAAATATATGTATTTCAGTCCATCAGCAGTTTCACACAAATCCATTAAATAGCCCTTACCCCTGCAAATCCGCAAAACTGTAAGAATTCCATATTTTTAAGAACATTCCGCAACTGCTGACCCCTCTAACGTGATGTACTTCATTCATACATATTTGATACAGCCACCCGCACTCGTCTTATCTCTTCTCCCCCTCCCTGAATGCTGGCTCTGGTAGATGGGCAGGGCTAACTGTAGACCAGATGGCGCCCTAGGCGAAGAGCGTCTTCGGCCCCCCCCCCTCCATTTGATCAACTTTTGAATTATATATTTTTTATTGTCCGACGCCCAAGGCGGTTGCAAGCCCCTAAATCCAGACCTGTCGATGGGTGTGTGTTGTGGGAGGATGGGAGATGCGGAGGAGGGGGATGATACCCTTCATTTGAATGCGTGTACATGCCCACGTATGCGTGCAAATATATATATATATATATATATATATATATATATATATATATATATATATATATATATATATATACACGCACACACATTAAAAATAACATGGGTTTTGAAGTGTTGGTATAAAGCAATTTGATATACCAATATTGTTATTATGACTAATTCAGTTTGTAAGACATGTCTTTAGTGCATTTCGGTATATCTGACAAATTATGTAAAACATAGTTAGGATCGTTGTGATATTATCATAGCACATTTACATATGTGTACATGGTGAAAAAATGAATAATGCAACCCGACGTACTTCCTGGACATGCGCAAATGATGGTTTGTAGGCTCTACATTGACTAAGAAACTATGCAGTAGCATATAAACTTGAAACGATGCTTCTTTAAAATAAAATGTAACACATTAAATGTCCTGTTAATGAGCATGTTTTTGAAAGCTAAATGTAGTTTAAGGAATGTTTTGTCAGTATTATCAGTAAACTAACCTGACGTGTAACGTACGATAGAACCAATTCTCGTCATCTTCGCGTAATTCCTAGCGATGCCACATTCTATGTAGAAACCATACATTTTTTTTAGAAAAGTAATTCTTTAAGAAACAAATTCTACCAAACAGTCCAATCAAGCAGAGATGTGGAAGTATATCATTTAGTTGGAAATGGCAGTTACTGCGTGACTGACAGCTACATGACATGCACGTTCGTTTATACGGTTACTGGTTTTGTAAACGTTTACAGCTTGTAAACTAAACTAAGCCGTTTACACATATAAACGTACAGTCTTACTGGGCATGAAGGTAAAGAGTTCACTTTCTCCGTCAATAAACAGTTTTCTACCATCTACGCCCCTGTTACAGCTATAAAAAAAGCTCCTGACGGCGCCCCATCGCCCGGTGCCCGGGGACAATTGCCCCCCCTCGCGCCGCCACTGACTATATATATATATATATATATATATATATATATATATATATATATATATATATATATATATATATATAATGAATGCAAATGTGGTACATTTCAAGCACTAAATATGAATAACAAAGAACATACACAAAAGTTGCAATTTGTCCAACCATCGTTGTTCAACCGAGGCAGCTCAGTAGACTCGTAAATCAAGGTCGCATATTCAATACCTGTCCTGGCCAGCACGGGTCGGCTGCCTCATTGTGTTTTTGGGACAGGCACTTACCTACCATTTCCTCGGCATCATATAGTGATTCATGTCTTAAATATGCCGTTAAACCCAACAAAAAGCACAATAAATCATTTGTTCATCATAAACTTTGGTAGTGGCACGAGCGTATCACTGGAATTACACATGTTAAGGTATACAATTGCACATTGGCAAGCTCTTGAACATGATTCATTGATAAAATAACAAGTACACAAATGGTTTAGTAGTCATGACTAGTGATCTTGAAATACGAAGCATACCTATATGTGTCAAGGTAGGTAACATTTGGTGAGGAATTTGTAAAGGTATTTAACAACAGAATAAACTTGTTGACGGATTTATCATGTACGCATACTGATATGACACCTAATAATATGAGGTCGCTTTCTGGGTGAATTGAAAATTGGGAGTGCTAATAACACGTTGTTTGACCTAATTATTCCCACAAATAATTGTCTGTAATTTAATGTAATTATACGCCCTGATAATTGTTTGTAGATTAGTGTAGGTAACGTTTGTACAAGGACAGAGCGCTTTTGAGCTACATCTTTTCTACATAACCTTGATTTACAACCTTGATATGTAGGATTAACCTAGGCTGCTTGTGTATGTATGTATGTATGTGTATGTGTGCGTTTGTGTATGTGTGTGAGTATGTATGTGTACTATTTATGTATGTGTATGTGTGCGTGTGTGTGTGTATGTATGTATGTATGTATGTATGTATGTATGTATGTATGTATGTATGTATGTATGTATGTATGTATGTATGCGTACTATGTATGTATGTGTATGTGTGCGTGTGTGTATGTATGTGTGTATGTATGAATGTATACTATGTATGTATGTATGTATGTACGTACGTACGTACGTACGTACGTATGTATGTATGTATGTATGTATGTATGTATGTATGTATGTATGTATGTATGTATGTATGTATGTATGTATGTATGTATGCGTACTATGTATGCGTACTATGTATGTATGTGTGCGTGTGTGTATGTATGTGTGTATGTATGAATATGTGTTATGTATGTATGTATGTATGTATGTATGTATGTATGTATGTATGTATGTATGTATGTATGTATGTATGTATGTATGTATGTATGTATGTATGTATGTATGTATGTATGTATGTGTATCTATGTGTTTATGTATGTATGGATGCATGCCCTATCTTTCTCCCTATATATAACTATAAATAAATATATATACTTGATCAGTCAATGATTCGTATGAAATCTTTTTAACAAAAATCGTTTTAAATGATAATTTACTGAATCTTGAGGAACTTGCCATTTAATCCTAGTACTTTTCTATGCCTTGAGAATGGTGTATCTTCATCCCTCTTTCCCCCGTCAAAACGCCTCATATTAAAAGAGGAAAACTCTCTCTCTCTCTCTCTCTCTCTCTCTCTCTCTCTCTCTCTCTCTCTATATATATATATATATATATATATATATATATATATATATATATATATATGCTTTATTGAATTAGAAGCTACTCACAATATGTCTTGCCGCCAAAAATGCCTTCTGAATCAATATTATTTTACATCAATAAAAAAATAAACGCCTAATTTTCATATTCATGACGCTGCTGCAACCACTGTCGCTGTCGTGAAGGTTTTATGTATGTCTCACCAGCTCTTTGCGCATAAGTATTTTATCAGAATCTAAGGGTATATTTCTTTGTCCCCTCCTTTTCATCATCATTATTAATGCGACACTATCATCGGCATTAGTTGATGAAAACTAAATGTCATCATTATGACTATTACATGTTATCTTCAGCAAAGTCATAAGTCATGGTCGTCGTAATACACATCTTATTCTTCATCTCCATCTCCATCTCCATCTCCTCATTCTCTTTCTCCTTCTCGACAGTGTGTAGCCTGGGCGTTGTTTGATGGTGACTGGGAAAAGTTTTGTCATAAAGATTGAAGTAAATTGGAAAATAATGAGAAACGATTTTCCAGTTGAAATCTATTACCTTGAAAGAAACATGAACCCTTTGTAAATATGTATAGTCATTTAATTCACATTTTCATGAAACGGAGAAGTTCCACTTTTGGATATGCTTAGTACAAAATTAATAATTTTATCGATCAATCGATCGATCGTTTGAGAGAGAGAGAGAGAGAATTTGAGTCGGATGAAAACTTTGAACTTGAACTTACACAAAGTGAAAGGGAGAGTCTAAACTTACTACGCAGAAAAAGTTTATTACCTATTCAAAATTTCCAGGAATAGCGTGTGCTCTTTTTTTATCAATAGAAAATATAATTATAGCTCCAAGGAGGGCAAATTTGTGTACTACATTTGAAAAATACCGTTTGTTCTATTCACATGAAACGGCCAGAGCTATATCACAGACTTCACACAGAACTTGGAAAGAGACTGGTAATAGTTTTTAATTTGTTTATTAATATCGAATAATTATAATTTATAAATGCACAATGGAGAAAATTTATTTTATTCTGGTTTTAATCATAAAAAATTTCAGGTGATAGCAAATATTAGAAACCTTACATGTATCTAACGGACGTAAATTCAAAGTGCGGAATTCATAATGTTTTTCTCAGTTGCAAGCGGAAAGGATAATTTTGCGTCTTCCTTAGCGGTGGCGTGAGTCGCGAAACGTGGGTTGCGGTTTCGAATCGTGACTAGACCAGCACGGGTCGGCTGTCGTGAGGTGTCTCTGGACAAGGCACTTTACTTCCATTGCTTCGGTACTAAATATTCTTTCATGTGCTGACGTGCCATTAAATAACAATCAACCGACCAAAAAGCTGGAGATATAGCTAATTTGCTTTACAGTTACTCAACTTGAAACGATACTAATAATTTGAATTCTGTCTTCATACATATAGTTCATTCGTATTTTCAAGGTAAAACAAGAAGAATACGCACGGAATATGGAATTCGTATGAACTTAAACGAATCATTGGAAAGAAATAGCACTTTAAATATCTTGAGATCTTTCAGTTCTGAATCTTGTCCTGGAATCTTAGATGGTCACGGTGTTGAAGTACCGTCTATACTCGCTTATTATATCGAGTCCAACTGCAAACTGCACAGACCCAGATCTGCCGTCGCATACTGCTCCGGCAGATCTGGGTCTATGCCGTTTGATATGAGTAATCAGTAGAATAAACGACATAGACCCTGATTTGCCGGCGCATTGTCCGACTGCAGATCAGGGCCTATATTGTTTGCAGTTGGACTCGACTTAAAAAGCGAAGTCACGATTCACAGAAGGAAAGTAAATGTTTTGAGGGGAGGTAGTAAGGTTTTTGTAACATTTTCTTCGTTCAAGTATATTATATTTAATCAACTTTGGCAGACCAGTTCATTCCAGTAGCATGTTAGGTACGTAACAAATCCAAAAGTGTTAAAACTTGTGTAGGTTAAAACATAGGTACAGACACTGTCAGGCGCATTTTGTAATTGAAAATTTAATTTGTTGTTCTTTTTCGTAATTACTTTTTTATTCACCTATCACATCTTTCTATCTATAAAGAAGGAACAGTTAAAAACAAGGATAACCCAGCTCTAATAATAGTAACATCTGTTCACTGTTGGTAGGCTGGTACAATGATTAGGTTCCGCTCTGCTCTACAATGGATATCTTAAAAGTGCCAGGCATAACATTTTGGCATTACTTAGTTAATCCACCGAGCAACACCTGTGCGGTAATTCCGCAAAAGCTGTCATTTAAGAACAGTTACAGTATTGCATTAAGCACAAAAAATGTAACCAACAACTTCAAAAAATATCGAAAGATATAGAGTTCGTACATACAATAACAACTTTAAAATTGAGTTGATTTACAATTGTCTGACATTGTACAACTTTGTAACATTTTCTGACATTTAAAAGCTTGATTTTTGTTAGGGGGGGAGGGGGCAGGGGGATTTAGGTTCAGCAAAGAGACTATCTAAAATTTAACTATAACGTCATAAACAACATTCAACCAATAAGAAACAGCTATTTAGATTTGCTTGTTTATTTGCTTTTATTTACTCGGTATTAATCCATGCAGGTCATCTGATTTTGAAGACGAATAAAATCCTTTTAGATTATCATTTTTGCGGTACAAGTAAATAATTATCGCAAAAAGCATGACAACACTTATTCCCGAGCTTTTGCAAGGTTTATTTTGCAAAATTCTGTGAATATAGTATTTGAGAATTCGATTAGGGACTCACAGCACGACTTGAGTAACCGAATCTCTTCATCCATCGGAATCAGTACTCCAACCAGTATGTATAAATCATGGATACATCTGGCCTTAGTGTTGCTATATAAAAAATAGACTTAACGCAACTATTCATCTCTTATGTTGTAACTCACTGGTATAAAGATCAGCTGTGCAGGAGAAGTGTAAGGACCGTCACCCCTCTCACCTTTCCTTTCAAAGGGAAATGATTGGCAGAAATGGACCACACAAAGGTTTACTTTTCTAAGCGACTAAATATCTTATTTTTAAGTTGTGCCCATGATATGATATATATATATATATATATATATATATATATATATATATATATATATATATATATGTGTGTGTGTGTGTGTGTGTGTGTGTGTGTCTGTGTCTGTGTCTGTGTCTGTGTCTGTGTGTTCTAAATAACAGTTCAGTGACATTTTGGCACCTTATTGTTATTTTTAAAGAAATTATATCACAAACAAATCATCTGAACCATTCCCAGTCACCAATGGAGTCAAGCAAGGCTGCGTGTTGGCCCCAGCCCTCTACATTATGATGTTCTCTGCCATGCTTACTGATGCCTTCCGTGACTATAACACTGCCATTGACATCAGATACCGGACTGACGGTAAACGCTTCAATCTGAGGAGACTACAGGCAAAGACGAAGTTACAGGAAGTGACTGTTCGTGATCTCCTATTTGCTGACGACTATTCTCTGAATGCCAAATCTGAGTCTGACATGCAACAGAGTATGGACCATTTATCTTCAGCTTGTGACAATTTCGGTCTCACAATCAGTATCAAGAAGACAGAGATGATGCACCAACCTGCATCAGGAAAGCCTTATGTAGAGCCTACCATCACAGTATATGGCCAAACCCTCCTGGCATTAGACAAGTTCACCTATCTCGGCAGCACACTGTCACGTGCAGTCCACATCAACGATGAAACCAACGCCAGAATTGCCAAAGCAAGTGTGGCCTTTGGCAGACTACGTGCAAATGTGTGGGAGCGCAGAGGCATCAGTCTACAAATAAAATTTAAGGTCTACAAAGCCATCGTCTTGCCGAACCTGCTGTATGATTGCGAAACCTGGACAGTGTACAGACGCCATGCCAAGAAGCTGAACCATTTTCACATGGGCTGCCTGAGGAAACTGATGAGGATAAGATGGCAGGACAGTGTCCCAGACACTGAGGTTCTCACACGGTCAGACATTCCAAGCATCCACTCTGCTGATGAAATCACAGTTGCTATGGGCAGGCCACGTTACCAGGATGTCAGAAGAGCGACTACCAAAGAAGAGCCTCTACGGCGAGCTGAAGGAGGGTAAGCGATCTCAGGGTGGTCAGAAGAAACGCTTCAAAGATTCCCTCAAGTCATCCTTGAAACATTTCAACACTGACCCTGAGTCTTGGGAAGATCTCGCACAGGATCGCTCCAACTGGCGCAGTCTCATCCATACTGGAACTACAGACTTAAAACGGAGGAGAATTGCGGAGGCAGTGCAGAAGCGCGAGCAGCGTAAATCTCAGAACTGCAACACGTCCTCTATTGATCAAGCAAACCCAAGCGACACCTCCTGTCAAGTTTGCCACAGACAGTTCAGAGCACAAATTGGCCTGATCAGCCACTCACGTACTCACAGAAACCAAACCAATTAGTGATGTCATGGTCATCTTCGAACTCGAAGGACGAACAACAAAATATGACAAACAAGTTAAACCTGCACACACTGTATTACGGCCACGTTAAAAGTATTTTCCTCCCACTGTATGAAGTGTAAGCGCCATAGCTGAGAAGTCTGTGGAGTTGACCTCTGAAACAAGAAGCTGTGGGTTGGAATGAACAGCAAGATAATGTGCTTTCCCTGAACATGAATGAAAAATTGAGTTTTGAGATCCACAAGAACAATAAACTCTTGGTTGTCAAAGACATGTGTAGTAGCCGCAGGTACAAAAGGAGGAATGGTGGAGGAAGAAAAGTCTGTTTTTGGTTTGTTTTCAAGACTCAGCTTTCCCAGGCACAAACGTTCTCAAGGCTGAAATTATCAGTTTTGAAGTTCCTATTAATTACAGTTGATTCATGACATGGTTAATACAGATATGTTTTAGATTTTCAGCTGCTTTTGTTGTTTTCTTCTTAAATGTTCTACTCTTCATCACTTCCATCATTTGTAAAATACATATACATAAAGCGTCTATCTATATATCGTTTTACACCGGTGATGAGTCTCCTACACCATGAGCCCTATCATGATGACGGTTAGTATCCTGTTGTTATTAAAACATACATACTATATTTAGTGGCGTTTAAAACTCCCCCAGCAGCGAATAGCGTCGACCCGGATCTGCCGTCGCCTTATGTAACGGCAGATCTGGGTCGACGCTGTTAGTGTGGACTGAGCTGGAATAGGCAACCCGTATTTCACGTGCGACACATGTCGCTAGTCAAACATCGAAAACCAACACTAAGAATTCGACAATGTTGTGGGTCGTATACTTGTCACTAACCCGAGAATAAGCGAGTTGCAAAATGTCGACCGCTGAAGTAAGCACATGTACTTAGCTCTGCACTAATCATTTTGACTATTCGTCCTAGTTTTTAATAAAATTAATATTACAAATATATGTTGATTAGGCATTTATAAAGCATAATTGCATTGTCCTAATGCCTAAAAACACGAATGGTTCACGCGATTGACTAAATATTATGGAAGAAATAATACAAGCTCAGTTTGTTATAGAGACAGTCATGACGAGTTCTGTTAGTTTCTATATTAGCCGCATGATTTGCTCATAAAATTTCAGCTTAATGCGCATGCTTATTCTCCTCACGTCACGAGAGATGGACTTATCGAATAAGTTCTTGAAGACATATGCAAAGCGAACTGTAGAGATCCTGATCTGCAGGCCCATCTGCGTAATGGGTATAAGCCGTGTGCAGTGTTTAATGGACGTTACACAACATGTAAATTAAACTGGGCAGTATTGCAAAAAAACAAGCATGTGTGTCAGGTATTTATAGTGCTGGGATAAAATTTCACGTGAAGTGTTATGAGCTATGTTTATTTTCACTTCATAATTAGTATTCTATTGTATTTTTTTTCTAAGTCATTTGCAAATCGTACATAACAGCACTAAGTGTGCTAAGTGTGTGTGTGTGTGTGTGGGGGGGGGGGGGTGCTGGGCTGTTATGCGATATGATTTCGAAAGTACTTTCTACTTATCGATCAAAAGTTACACTACACCGTTTGCTCTGATTTCCCGAGGGGTGAGTGGTGCATTGTAATGATCCCTATTATCATTCTATGTTTATTGGTGGATAAAGTCCGATGGCAACAAACTAATTATGTACCATTCAGTTAGGGAAACAAATCAATTACCAAATATTTATCTTATATGTGTTTAAATTTATTTTATTATATTTCTCAACAAATATTTTATGAAATATTCTATGTAAGAAAGAAACCGTTCTTAATTTGTATTTACCTGGTATTGCATTTGTTCAGTTGAGGTAATTTTGAATTCATCTGCACAAGACATATTGAACAAATTTATATATATATATATATATATATATATATATATATATATATATATATATATATCTGTAGAGAGAGAGAGAGAGAGAGAGAGAGAGAGAGAGAGAGAGAGAGAGAGAGAGAGAGAGAGAGAGAGAGAGTAGCATTGCCAGTGAGTTCATACAGGGTTGTAATTTTATCCAAGCCTTAATGAGTAATAATAGTACCAAAATCAAGTACAAAAAGAACAAGGTGACTAACAACAGACCTTGGTTTTCATAGACCTATGTGGTCACCGGTAATAAATACAGAGTACTTTTCATACTCTTCTTCCGTCTATCTGTTTAGCTGCATGTCTGTCTGTGTATGTATGTATGTATGTATGTATGTATGTATGTATGTATGTATGTATGTATGTATGTATGTATGTATGTATGTATGTATGTATGTATGTATGTATGTATGTATGTATGTATGTATGTATGTATGTATGTAAATATATACATGTATGCAAATTATTCATGCGACTAGTTGATAAATATTAAATTACTAGTATGTATGGTATGTGTGTTGTCATAATTATGTTTGATAGCTGACCAATCTTTAATCTTCTTCAAGTTATTATTTCCGATGTGTTTGCATTTTGACATATTCACAGTAATTAGATAAATTGTACTTGGATACTAAATACTTTGTTTCGCTTTTATCCATGATAATAGACTACGATGGAGAAAAAGGGAATTTACAGAGAGAGAGAGAGAGAGAGAGAGAGAGAGAGAGAGAGAGAGAGAGAGAGAGAGATGTCGCAGACGTAAATGTTGAATTATTTCAATGTAGAATACAAATAATCTCTTTTTTTCTCGGCAGAATGGGTTTACTTTGCTATACAGAAACATGATCTTCAAAGCAACTTAATTTATTACTGAAGTAAAATATATATGTGTCAATTTTGATCTAAAAAATATTACCTGTGTTCAATATTTCAGTCGAGTCATGGGAATTATTAAATATTTGTATAGGCACATCTATCAAAAAATCATATGGTGCTAATTTGTTTTGTGTTATATTCTATGAGGGGATTATGGGGTCTGCTAGCGTATGAATACAGTATTGAATATCAAATCATTAACATTTTGTATTATGTTTTAAATGCAAGCTTTGAAGGGTGCGCTTCACCAATATGCTGGTAATATAAACAAGGAATATGTATTATGTATGGGTTTATATAAACTAATCTGACTTTAGTTAATATTTTTAACGGGAAATTTCTAATAATTTCCACAGTCTCCTATGGTTCAATTTAGAACGGCATTTATATATGGCAGTCAACATTATTTGGCGACATCTGGGAACTCCAATTCTGATCTTTAAAGGAGGGGTTTACCGTCGTCAGACGACACACAAGAAATAACACTTTCTCTATTGTATGATAAAATGATATATTAAACAACGCACAGTACCCTTGCATACCATTTTGTGTGCTGACAACTTGTATATTTTAACTTACTGAACCGATAAGTACTCACGTAAACCAATTTGCGTACTCTATTATTGCTGACATGATGTCGTCTGCGTTTTAAAAGTGGACCAAAGTATCGTTGTCGACCAGTACATAGTGATAAATATACTTAAAGTTTAATCATTTTATATTTCATACAGTATATTGTACAAATGATGAGACTGAAATAGACTGCAACATATTTTAACCACATTAATAACATGGTGAAGAAGAAGCACATGAACGTATTTCATCCCACTCGTGTTGTTTCGCTGAAAATTTGGGCCGGTGACAAAGAGGAAATTTCCCCCCGAAACATCCCAGTAGGAAAATTTTCCTACGGCAACTCCCCCCTCCCCTACTCCGCCAAAGTGGCAGTTTTCTCCGACGGAAATACTTGTCAAAAGCCATTTTCCCCCTATATGATAACATACAAACCAATATTTTTGCCTCGGAAAAAATGGCCCAAAAGTAAACCCTTACCCCAGGAAATTCTCATCTGGGTCATTTTTCCCTTGCGAAAAAAGGTACTCTAGGGTCTTTTCTTCCCAGAGGAAAAGTCGCTGAACGATTATTTTTCCCAGTTAACATTTTATTCAGATATAATTATCCCAAAGTTACAAAATATCGACTGTACAGGTTTTGAGAGATTTGGTTCAGCACATCAATATTCGGCACATACATCATCACGCACAAATGTGTATGCATCACATTTAATCAGCATTTTTTAAAATAACAAGTGGTTGATAGATTTCAAGGAACAATGTGTGTGTGTGGTGGTGGTGGTGGGGGGGGGGAGAGGGGTGTTAATTGATACTAAAGTAAAACTTCTGAGGTGGAGAAATTATGTTGCAGACGGAAATATAATCATAGAACGACTTTACCACGCTGGAAAGTAAACTCTAGAGCAGCATTCACTCGGGGAAAATTTACTTCAGAGTAGAATTGTTGTGAGGAAGTGTACTATTGGGACATTTTTCCAGAAGATCGGCTCATGGGAAAAACTACCCCGCGAGAATTGCAAGTGCTTTCATTCACGTTAAATTTGATTTCATATTGACACGCTGTTTAGCTTGCCACCATAAATAACGAGTCTGCTAACAGCTTAGTGGACTTGAAAAGTGATTTTTAAAGACGAAACACACGTTCATGGCTGTAGGTAGGTAAAACCTTTGGTGAGGAAATTTTAGAGGTCTTTGAAAAGATTATAAAATTACTTTAACACTTGATTGGTCATTATTCTCGAAGCTGTACTGATATAACACTTAATAACATGTGCTTTCCCAGAAACATTAAAAACTTGGAACATCTATGGTTAGTGCGGATTCGGGGTCGTAAAATAGTGACCCGGATGCAGTAATCGGAACAATTCGAGTCTTTTCTACTAAAGATCCACCTCAGAAAAAAGCCCATGCTCTTTCAGAAATACGCTGCCGTAAGGCTGTTTTGACCCTTGTGTCATCAAAACTTTAGTATATAGGCTCAACACATCAATACACGAGCATGTTGATTGGATACTGCTTTACTTATCCTAACATACATTAATATCCAATCACAATGGAAAAGAACTAGACTATGTATGGCGGCTCAGATGCGATTCATTGTCACGTAATTGGTATATTGTGACGTCTGTTGCTTTCTGCCCTGTAATATCACCATCACTGTGCTCCATTGCAGCAAATAAAGAATTCCTGATTATTATTCTCCTTACGTATTTGGCAAAATCTTTCCATTCTGCACTAAAGTCATTGCAGAGAAAACATCACATCAAATGCAATTTAAAGTTAGTGTGATGCAGTTATCAAAGCGTACGGTATTCTCCTGCTTGCATTTCACCCTCGAATTTACAGCGTTGTGGCAGTGGAATTATCATACCCAAGGTAGGTAACCCACTGTGAGGATTTTGCCTCGGAAATACTTCGATTGAGTGAGACTGCGCTAAAACGGGGAATGACCAGATAATGGCGGAGATCTCAGTCATACGATGAAGTACGCTGGCAAAATAGAACCATGTCAAAGACTGTATGATGCGTTTCTTGAATTATTTGCACAAATTCAGTGAAAGAAAGTTTTTTAATAAGTTCATACTTAAAAAAGAAAAACAAATTGGGAATGTTTTAGCCAGTAATAGTTCATCCACCGCGGCTGCCGCGTGCATATGGATAGGAAATAGTTTAATCTTATACTTGGTGAAGCAAGGATAAAGTTGTTTCATATAAGATGAATTTAGTTGCCCAAATGTATGTGTATGTTCGTTTACTTTTGTCCTCTCTCTCTCTCTCTCTCTCAAAATTATTTGTGTATCTGTTAATCTTGCTGTTTTTCCCAGGTCCATCTGTATGCCTTTCCTTTGAAATTTAAACGTAGAACTTTGTTCCTTTTCAAATGCAGAATCTGTCTTTATCCACAATATATGGTTGATTTATGTTTTGATGTGTAGTATCAACTATTCACATCCTATTTCTTCGAAATAGCAAAGTTCTACATACGATTTTGAATGTTTCTCTGTGTACTAATTTTTTTTTTTTTTTCCAGAGAAAAATACTTCAGAGGAAATATGAGGCGAGTCTTGGGTCTCTTGGGTATGTTTAATCATTTTTATAATCAACATTGACAAACTATAATCCCAAAACCTATCTACCTACATTTGAAACTCTTTTATCTTCCCAGCCCATATATATATATATATATATATATATATATATATATATATATATATATATATATATATATACACACACACAAAAGTTCTGAATATTTTTTAATACTTTCTTTGAATCTGTCAATAAATTTAATGCCAATCGATAGACAAAATTAACGTTTTATAAAATAATCTGCAGCTGCACGCACAGCACGCTAGACACCTGCAGATATATGTGTGTGACGTAATATAGGTAATATAGATAAATGACAATGACGTAAAAATGTTGGTGAAGGAGAACAAGTCTGCTAGTGAGAAAAGATCATATAGTAACATCCGGGCGCTCATAGGGTACTATCTGACTGATATCAAGGCCGACTTGGATAAAGTTTAACGATGTAGTTCTATGTCATATCCTACAATTCTGAGGTGGTTTTATCGTTTAAAAGATGTTCGCAAATCCATGGAAGATGACCCAAGTTCTGGAAGACCGTTGTCTGTGATTGGTAATCTGGAAGTGACTACTGTGAAGGGGCAATTGATGAAGATGCTCGGTACACAGTGGAAAATATTTTTATTATCACGTGCATTAATTTGTCAACTGTTTTTAATGTAATGAAGAATCATCTGAAGCTCAGAAAGGTTTGTGCAAGATGGGTCCCACATTTGTTGAAGGCTGATCAAAAATAGACTCGGGTTGAAATCGACAAACATTTACTCACAAAATATGAAAGAGTGACCAGAAACGTTTGAATGAGATTGTCACATATGATGAAACATAAATTTACTTTTTGACCCCGACTACAGAGAAAAAATAATAAAGTTTGGATTATAGAAAATGAGCAGACACTACAACCCGCTCGACGTAGCCGGACTGTCGAGAGCATTTTATACGCATTATTTTTTAATGCAAAAGGCACGGTCATCCAGGTACCTGTGGCTGACTCTGCTAATCTCACTGGACATTTTTATGCCTCCAGAGTGTTGCCAAAAGTTGTGGAACACTACAAAACCACCCGTCCGCGCACCGGTATCCGAAGTATCCATCTACTCCATGATAGCGCACCGGCGTATACATCCGCCGTCGTAACTAACTTCTTGAAGGAGCACAGCATCCAAACCTTGCCACATCCTCCATACAGCCATGATTTAGCTCCAAGCGATTTTTGGCTGAGGGGCAGACAATTTGAAAGACGCCATGCGGTTGGAAGTGCAGTTTTCCAGTGAATGAACAACATACCAAAGAGTGGATACAAAATTACATTTAACAATTGGATAATCAGACTAGGAAAGTGTGTACGGGTGCATGGAGAGTACTTTGAGGGGTTGCTCTGACATAGTGTTCACTAATAAAGAATTTATTGTATGGGCACCAATATTCAGAACTTTTAAAATACCACTCGTATATATGCCCGGGTGACTCAGTTGTTCGCATGCCAGATTCGCTACCAGAAAGGTGCAGGTTTGAATCTGGCCGACACCAGACTGGGTCGGCCGCCTTGGTGTGTTGCTGGGCAAGATACTTTACTCTCATTGACTCGGCACGATATATCCTTTGATGTGTTGATATGCCGTTAAATACCAATCAAGCAATGAATATCTTTCTACCAACATGATACGTTGCTACCATAATGCAAGGCAGAAGCCATTCGTGTAAACCTCCTTCATCTGAACACCCCCATCCCCATCCCCACTCCCATCCCCCACCCAGGGGATCAACAAGCACATTTACCATGACTTCTATAATTATGTACTATTGTCTTGAACAAGTCTAGTGTTATTAACATATACGAATTCGAGAGACTCATTTTACAAATCAGCTTGGTTTAAAACTTGTTAAGGTTATGTTTAACATGTTGGATTGCATACTTTGAAAGAATCATATGTAAGAAGACCGTCATAGTCGCGCTCAAAAATGTGTCCATATTGTGAAAATAAAATAAGGAAGTATGAACATCGCCTTCTATTACAAGGTAAATAAATGAGGATCACGTCGGAGAAAAGGCGTCACTTTTATTATCTGAACTTATTCCAAGACAATGAAAAATTCCTGATGCAATGGGCTAGGAAATTACTTCCAATCTGTATTATCATTACGTTTGAATGTCACTGATTACTTAGATATAATGTCTTTTTTCAGTTGATATCACACATTCAAATCAATTTGCCCTGTAATCGTTGCTCCTATTTAGTATCCGTCATATATATATATATATATATATATATATATATATATATATATATATATATATATATATATATATGTAGCCACGTTTTCAAACAAAATCTAATAAACGAGTATTACTTTTATTGATTCTAATTTGAAAATGTTATATTTTTACTGATTACAATGACATGTATTTTATTTTGAAGGCAAAATGTAGGGCATTTTCTGATGCAAACAGCATGCATGTATATAACAATATTGTGGAAAGCTAAAAAGTCCGAATATACGGATGGAGAGAAAGATTTTCTTATAACAGAAGGTATAATGATTGCTTGTTTTGGTTCTGATGACGCTGTCGAGGTCGATGCCAAAACCTGATTACCCTCTGATGTTTGTGCTCTTCTTCCATTTCAGCCCTCTGCGCCGTGTTAACCTGCTGTAAAGGACATGGGGTGGATATTACGAAACATGTACGTCAGTAGAGTACAATGTCTCTAGCTGTCTGGCCTCATACGACCTTCCTTCATTTGATCTTCTAGTCTACGGTTCCAACATAACAATACTGCAAGTCTTTTGCAGGTAAGCTCTGTCTATGAAATATGTAAATGTAATTTTTATGAATCACACTCCCCCACCCCCTCCACACACACACACACACACACTGTAAAGAGTGTTTATCACATTCTTGGATACAACGTTTTTTCTGTTAGTACGTTCGACTTTAAGTTACCCGGCAAAATTCCTAATTACTATGTATTCCAAAGGCTTTGTTATAGAGTTTGAGTTGTGTGGTGCGCCAGAAAAATGAGCTCAATCATAACGTTTTTATCACCGGACGCGCCGAAGCTAGATAAACAATGGCGATCGTTTAAATAACAAAGGCGTCATAACATAGGCGCCAGGTAACAAAAGCAAAAGCGGGATAACCACACATCATTCATAATCAGTAAATATCAAAAACCTATCAAAGACGCCAGGTAACAAAGGCGTGATAATCACACCTCATCCATAATCGGCACTTTAGAATCACCGGTTGCTGATTCAAAGCAATCAAAGCATGGAAAGAAATGTTTCTGTTTTGTGCTTTTTGACTAAATAATTCAGAAATATCCTTATCTGTTGTTCTATACCTGTATGCTGACTAACTGAGTACATCTTGAAAAAAATCTCTTTGGTGTTCATTTTGAATTCTGTCTGTTGTGAAAATGGCTGAAAATTCGCCGCTCAGAAAAAGAAAAAAAAAGTCT
The DNA here is from genome assembly GCA_029931535.1 of Margaritifera margaritifera. Lineage (NCBI taxonomy): Eukaryota > Metazoa > Mollusca > Bivalvia > Unionida > Margaritiferidae > Margaritifera > Margaritifera margaritifera. The sequence continues at coordinate 193,339 of JAQPZY010001667.1, forward strand.
CTTTAGACACGAAGTTACAAATAATAAATATGAGCAATCGCTACTCTAATCCAAAAATACCTCGCGAGCCTTGACAAAAAAAAAAAAAAAAAAAAAAAGCGTGAAATAAATGTACTGTCCACAGTGAATATGATTTATCGTGTATGGCGTGATGTTTCCACATATAGTGTTGCAAACTGTTTTGTTAAGGCAGGGTTTAGTGAGCAGACATAGATATATGTTATTACCAGTGATAGCGATGCTGCTGATGATGTTCCCCTTGCTATGGTGCGTGACGCCTAATTTGGTCTGGTAACGAGGACGTTGATTTTTTGTATTATGTTAATTCTGATAGTGACACTGTCAAACGTGTGATACCATCATATGGAATGTACATTTGCTGTACCATCAAGATTTTGTTTGTTATATTAGTGATCGCCAGGAAGTAACCGAGTTATTGAGCAAAGACGATTTCACATAAAAGTAATTTTTATGATTCACCGGCTGGTACATGTGCATGTATGTTGACACTTTCATCGAATGGTAGAATTTATTGGTTTATTTATTTATTTTGTTCATGGTAGCATGTATTTATACAAGTGTATGTTGTTTGAAAAATTTATTACCATTACATGAATTCTGACAGTAATCATACCAGTATAAATTGTTTACCATATGTATGTCCGACGTCATCGACAATGACAAGTACATAAACATTTTGAAGAAAAAAAACCCAACCAGATGAAATTGGATATAACGTTTCTCGATTATAAGGTTCTAAAAATCCCAGTCCCCTGTGAAACATTATAAACAATCTTAACATATATATATATATATATATATATATATATATATATATATATATATATATATATGATTTATTGAACATTCTTTTTGCTGTTCTACATAGAATAAGAAACAAACAGTTCAAGAGCACCTCTTTGTCGCGGCCGACAGCTCTCTTTCTAGGCATACAATGGATTGCGGTTTCAAACAGTACCCTTAAAGTGACTCTAAACTGAATTGTCTGAAGTCTTTCGTAATGTAGAATTTAAGAAAACTGTTTCAACGAAAACCAAGAAGGCATATTTCCCCCATCAGAACACAACTAAAACGGAGTGTATTTGCAATGGACTTTAGAAATTTGTTTTGGGAAGATATATGAACAACGTGCAAATGAAACTCATACCTAGTTCTCTACAAATATATTCTTATGCTCTGGTTTAAAATTATTTCGTTGCCCTCTCTGTAGTTAGTCAGTTTATACATAATTACAGCCAATATTTTGTAGCAAATTTAAAATAAAGAGAATGAAAAGTTAAAGGCATGAGTCGACTATTTGTTTTGACACAGTACGAATTAGAGTAAAACATGCTCAAGTGGAAACCTCCATACAAAGAACACATGCTTACAGAGGACACCATTTATAAACCCCTTCCAAATCACCATATTCTCCGAGGCGACGTAAGAGTTACTTTTTTTGTAATAGGTCAATGGTCATTAGGGAACACTGCATTACTCCCAATGGGTGTTCATTCATAGGCTTTACAAACTTAGAAACATACAAAATATGCAAAAATTTGGTTCCATTTTACAGTAAGCAGAAACTTTTATGAAACATATATAAAATTTTGTTTATTGCAGAGTGCATTTCCTAAAATTGCTTCTATACGTAGATCGTATTTTCCCAGGTGAATTCTGACCTATTACAAAGGGACGTAACTCTTACAGATTGTGCAGATTGGTCTATATCATTTCAATTTCTGACCTCTGTATAAAGAACATGAGTCCAGTGAGTGTCCTGAATGTTCGGGTTTCACTGCCTGTTGTGAGTGTCCTGTATATTCTGGTTTCACTGTCTATTGCGAGTGTCTTGTATGTTCGTTTTTCACTGCCTATTGTGATTTTTAGTGCATGATTTTTGTAATGATTATTCATGATTAAAAGTCACAGATAAATCTGTAAACTTGGTCCAAAGCGCAACAAAAACAACTGACAATTTAATATCTGTAAGAAAGGAAACAGTTATTGGATACTTATAAATATGTGTTGTCATCATTCAGAAGGAAGATATGTTTAAATAAAGGGACGGATATGCCATGACTGTATAATGTCTTCTTAGAATGTATTGACAACAAATATAATTTCACTGGAAACATGATATTGACTATATAGAATTACACAGATGTTTGTTATAGAATTACACAGATGTTTGTTATAGAATTACACAGATGTTCATTACTGTTTGTTTTAATGTGGTTTACAATTATAAGCCTACATAGATCTGATGCCACAATGTTTAATAACTTGGGTGAGTCTATGTTGTTATAAGCAGGTGACTCGGTTGTAAAGAAAATATAAACAGAAAATCCCAGTCACAAACAACACGGTTGCACTACGAGTTACTTGTGCAGTCTGTATTAGCTTAATTTGCCAGAGCTTTGTATAAACGAGTACCTTAACATTGCGTATACTAATGATTGGAAACTATGCCAGCTAACAACCCTATTTCTAGACCAGTCCATGTTTTGTCAACATAAACATTTCCATTTATGCAGATCCCGTATATGCGATGAGATCATTGTATTCCTGTAGCTTTATACTTTTTGCACAATCTCTTGATTACGACATGTGATTTTTGTGAATTAAACGTTATGATTATTAGAAAAACAAATGAGGCCACATCTTATAACCGAATTGACGTTAATGTAAGTGAACAAAGCAATACAGAACCAACTACTTGTAATCTTGAAATAAGAATCTCAGCTGCTGTTCCACACACAAAAGTGTTATCCTAACACACAGTTTTCAATATATATATATATATATATATATATATATATATATATATATATATATATATATATATATATATATATATATATATATATATGTATTTATTAATTTCAGGAATGTTGATTGCATACTGGAATGTCTCAATCAAGCCACATCCAGGGTCAGATACGAGTGTAGCGTTGAGTATGACATTTCCACCTACAAGACGGTGTTTCGCCATGTCTGCGTCAATATAACTAGCAAGTTACATTATTGTTATACGCACAGAAAGGAGTAGCTTCGAGATATATATATATATATATATATATATATATATATATATATATATATATATATATATATATATAAACCAATTGTTGAAATGCGTACTTTAGAAAGTAGTCTTGAATACAGATAGTATCTTGCCTTCTGAAAACTTAAAGCTGTAATTAATGTTATAATTCGCTGCTGATTAATAAAGAGTCCAAATTTTGAAAATACCTTAGCATTCTAAAATATTTTGTTTAAAGGTCAATAATGGAGATTTCAAATTAACTTATTTTTGAATATTCGATGCCAGAAATCCCTATATTCGTTGTTATTCTAAATTTCTATTGCATCTGTTACGAATATTTTCGTTTGAAAATATGACTCTGACAAAAGTTGCCCCTGATATGTATGCGTTAGTGACGTATTGCAAGAATAAAGAACTCGCTCAACGAAAGATTATAGTGTACGCAATTTGCGATAGGTCATGAAATGAACAGTGATCCTGTGAAAATTTAGGAAATTCATATGACCAATGCTACAATTACTGTCAATACTGTTAAATTGATAGACCGAGAGCAAAAAATCGAAACAAATGATAACAATTATTGGAAAGAACTACGAAAATACTGTGCATTTAAACTCAGAAGCGCGATCTTGGCCAATTTCTAACTTATTTATTATATAAGCCAAGTTGAGAACAAGTACATCAGATCCTTATTTTTTGCCAAAAATATTGACATTAACTCTTTGAAAATAAACTGTCCTTCAAAATTATACAAGACACATTTTAATTTTAACCCATTATCTGCTAACAATACAATTTTGCCATGTCCCACTTGATATCTGATGTTCTTATTTCTCTATCGTGCGTATATACACACACACACACACACACACATATATATATATATATATATATATATATATATATATATATATATATATATATATATATATATATAGTGTACGGAATTTGTGATAGGTCATGAAATGAATGAATGAATATATATATATACATACAGTGTTCAAAGAAATAAAAATTCAGACACAGGGCCAGGGCTGGTGCCTTGAAAAAATTCACAAGCCCTGACTCAAAATCCACAAGCCCTGACTCCAATACCATGTGCCCAAAAGGACCCTATATTTTACTATTATTTTTCACACGACATTGCACGTTGCAATTGCTGTTCTTTAACCAGCCAGAGCATCTGTAGCCTTTAAATCAACTATATCAATCAAATCGGTCTTCACTGTACCGTCATATTTAATTCATATTTACATGGCATTTAGCATACCAGCAATTTGAGTAACATATAAAAAGAGCATGTAATGTACACATTATTATTATTATTATTATTATTATTATTATTGATGTTGTTGAAAATACAAATAATTCCTAAATATAAGTGTAAATGTCTGATAAACGTATAAATCATTATTATTAAGATTATTTATTTTACAATCTGATTCAATTTCTTAATTTTAAAATTGTGATAAAAAATATCAGCATTATTATACAATATTATTTCTATTTTTATTTGTATTCATTTTTGATCTGTGAAAAAAGTATTGTCATCTGAATATTTAATTATTATTTTAATTATTATTTATTCTGCAAGCATGTGTATATGTTTTTGTTTGGGTTTGTTTTGGTCTTCTATAATAATAATAATGTCTAAATTACTACTTACTCTTTTAAATCTACTTAATTATGATTTTTACAAAATTATTATAATGCCATTTTTATTCAGACTGCATTATTTTGGAATGTGTGGCATATAATTAACAAAGAAATGATAAAGTCAATATTCTACTTATATTACATTTTTATGATTCAGACCTTTTTCACTATAGTTTCGTAGCCTTTATTTTAATATTACCGAGTATAGCGGATGGTATTGTGCACGTTTTATACAGTATAAATATACCGACTTTTAGTTTTACCTGCGCGTGGATCCGCGTCGCAAACATGCACCTTGCGACGTGTATTTGGCAGTGCTTTACTATAAATAGCAGTTTCTTTAACATTGCACTCGCCGTTAGCAACTTTATTTTTCCAAATTAAAAAAGTTTGTTCAGACGGAACAAGTTTTGATTTCAAATTTTGTAAGGTATAAAGGGATTAAATAATCCTCAGCTAGAAAGTAACTGGCCCAAGTAAACACTTTCGAAGACCGAAGGTGGTGTACGATTCAGAATGGAACGGGCCCATACTATAGTAGAAGCGTGAGTAAGGGGCAGCTCAATTATTATTCCTTAAAGCCAACTGAGCACCAATTACACTGTTCTACAGCCAAAATGCTTCCGCAATAAATGGTGTCAAACTTTATTAATTCTGGGTCACTTAGAACGAAAATGATACTTAAATGGTTGATTGGCTTTAGTTGTAAAGATATTATACTGGGTCAGTATATACGACCCTTGACTTGGGAATGGCGGAGGATAAGTGAGTTATAAAGTGAAGGGATCTCAGTTTAAATCAGAAATGACTAAAATACATCTTTGACTGGATCTATGAATAAATCTATGACTGGGTTTGGACAGTACTTGCTTTTTAGGCAAAACAATGAATGATGCAATCTGAAGCTGGTATTGCGTCATACATAATATAAATTGCATCATGTTATTCCTAGAAGTCATGGATGATGCAATCATAACTAAGCTTACATCACTCTGCTGAAGAAATTGCCCTATATTAGCTCTACAAATCATACAGTGTCGTGCTCTCTTATTTGTCAGTGTTTGATTTTGCAAAGGGACACATTTCTGTTTAGCCAAAGTGAGCAGAGATGCCTCGTACTTGTGTGAACAATGCAGATAACTTCTGCATGTTTGTGGTGAAGTGACTTTTGCATCACAAAAGCGCAGTATAACCACTATGGTTAAGAAAGCCTATCAACTTTAATTTGGCTGCAAAATTGGAGATCAGGACAAGATGTGGGCCCCACACATATGCTGCAACACTTGTGCAACAAATCTTCTCCAGTGGTTGAACATGAAAAGGAAATCTATGCCTTTTGCAGTGCCAATGATTTGGAGAGAGCCAACAGATCATATCAGCAATTGTTACTTCTGCATGGTGCCTCCAGTTGGGAAAGGTGTGTTAAAGAAGAAAAAGTGGACTGTGCATTATCCAAATATTCCGTCAGCTATACGCCTAGTACCACACGGAGAAGGACTGCCGGTTCCTGATGCACCAGAATCATTCTCACTTGAGTCAGACGAGGAAGAGGAAGAGGATGAAACTTCTACTCCTGAACCATCAATGTCACATGACCCATATTTTCTCCCATCCTCCTCCTCTGAACCACACCTCATAACACAAGGTGAACTGAATGACCTTGTCAGGGATTTGGAACTACCCAAGAGTAAGGCAGAGCTGTTGGACTCCAGACTACAGCAGTGGAATCTCCTGGCAGGGGATGTTAGGGTTTCCATGTTCCGTGACCGTCAAAAGGATCTTGTCCCATTCTTCTTCATGGAAGGTGATCTTGTAGCCTGCAACAACAATGATGGTGTGATGGCAGCCCTCAACATCGTTCATGATCCAGATGAGTGGAGACTGTTCATTGATTCATCGAAGACGAGTCTTAAAGCTGTTTTGCTGCATAATGGCAGTGTTTTGCCATCAATTTCAGTTCGTGATGCAGTCCATATGAAGGAAACCTATGAAAACATGAAACAACTTTTGAGGTGTATAAACTACGACCAACATCAGTGGCAGCTTTGTGGCGATTTCAAGGTTCTTGCTCTCTTGCTTGGTCTGCAGACTGGATACACAACGTACTGCTGTTTTCTCTGCGAATAGGATAGTCGTGCGAGAGATTCCCACTACATCAAGAGAGATTAGCCACTCCGACAGTCATTGAAGCCTGGGATGAAAAGTGTTCAGCATCTACCATTTGTTGAATCAATCAAGATTTTGTTACCACCCTTGCACATCAAGCTTGGTCTGATGAAGAACTTTGTCAAGGCCATGGACAAAACACAAACAGCTTTCAAGTATCTCAGTGGAAAATTTCCAAGGTTAAGTGAAGCTAAGATAAAGGAAGGTGTCTTTGTTGGTCCTCAGATTCGTGAACTTCTTCGAGATGATGCATTTCACCGTGCACTGCATAGCAAGGAAAAGACGGCACGGAAAGCCTTCCAGTTAGTGGCAAAACAATTATCGGAAACAACAAGGCAGACAACTACAGTGAGTTGGTGGAAAACCTCCTCAAGGCATACAAAAGCCTTGGTTGCAACATGTCACTAAAGATACATTTTTTGCACTCTCATCTAGATTTGTTTCCACCGAACTGCGGAGCGATGAGCACGGCGAGCGTTTTCACCAGGACATTGCAAGAATGGAGAAACGCTATCAGGGCAAATGGAGCCCATCAATGAATGCAGACTATTGCATGACAGTGACAAGAGATGCTCCATTTAATTAATACAAGAGACAAGCCAAGAAGCGCCGAGTAGACACTGAATAAGGACTAAAATATGTACTTATATATACATAATAGTTTTTTTTACTTTTGTTTCAATAGATTTTTTTATTTATATAACCCTTTTGCTGTTTTTTAAAGTGTTACATCAACAGGACAGGTGAAATATTATCATGTAAAGCAACCATAAACACATGAAAAGACCTAGGTTTAAAATTTATGATTAAAACTCTACTATGTACACAATATACATAGACGTAAAATGTAAAAACTTAAATATCTTGGAAACAGTAGTCAATCAGTTGTTTTAATTGTCATATTTGAATTCAGCACATCGAAATCCCTAATAAATAGCACATTTTATCTCTGAAGCAGACGACTTCGAAAAAATTGTAGACCAGTGAATTAATAGGTACATGTAACCCCGGGCAATCTGATCCGGATTCATAGGTCACATGCTTCGCGTTGTACACAAAGTTTACAGCTTTCTATAGAATTACGGTCAGTAGACGAACTTCAAATGACTTTTTTAAAAAAAGTCTGCATTTAGTTAGCGAGATTGAAGTTTTCTCAGGCAAATTTAGATTTTTTATTTTTGACAAGCCCGACGGGCTTTTCACTTAAAATATAGGAGGGTCCCGATCTGAAATCAGAGCGGCCCCGGGCATCGTGCTATCGGATTCGGATATATATATATATATATATATATATATATATATATATATATATATATATATATATATATATATATATTAAAGCAAAGGTTTAATGAAGATACGCGATTGCAGTTCAGTTGTCTGTACCGTACGAAAGGGGACGACATATTGTGCAACACTTTTCTTCTTCTGTTCTCTCTCTCTCTCTCTCTCGCTTGCCTATATGATTGCCTAAATGATATGTCTAAATCCATTTTCCGCCGTTTAGAAATATTTGTGAAGATTTCATTGTAGTATGTTTGGAAAATGTAGAATGACAAGTTTAACCTAATCGGAAAGCCTTCTATAACACTTCTCAGTTGGACATATAATAAACGGTCGATCCCATCTTCTTGCGTAATTGCGTAATTTGAAATTATTAAAACAATGACAACAATGGCCTATTTCCGTTTTCTATCTCAATTTTTGAATACTGTCTACAATCCGTCATTATTACTTGATATGACGGTGCAATGAATACACTTCTACATTAGTGGCTAGTCGGTTTGTTCTAGAATGACGTCACATATAGCAGCAAACTGATACATAGTCAAGGGAGGTTATGCAGTCGGCAATTAGGACAACCTAACTCTTCATTAATTCTAACATTGAAACTTTGGGAATTAAGCGGGTGTAAAATTTACTTCAGAAATGGATATTTGATCTACATATAACTGAACTCTTTAATAATGGAAGTCGTTTTAAAAACGTCGACACTGCATTATTTGTCTTCATGTTCATGAGCTCCATGAAAAAGTAATATTTCGGATTGTGATGGTCTTCCAAATCGTTTAAAGATCCGGACTTCTGTTGTTGGAGACGAATTGTATATTCAGCAGCAACGATATCAGAAAGATAATACAAGCAAAAATGAGAGAATATAACGTGCTAAACAAGAGACACACGGTCGAACATATTGAATACAATCTGCCATTTTGAAAAAAGTACCATTCTTAAGCTGATTCACAATTACACCGAATGCAAGATAATCAAACTACATTGTTCACCAATTTCCTTTTCAGTGACAGAATCAGCTGTTAACAACTGTGCATATGCCTTCTACTTGCGGTACACTAGCTGTCAACCTGAGCTGAGCAATTACTTGACTAACAGTTACTACTCCTTCCATTACACTTCCGACACGTATGAATATGTCATGAACACTTGCAGGTATTTGCTCTATTGATAGATATCTTTCTTTTCTAAGATATGATGGTATTAGCAATCACATTTATTTGGATGTAAAAGCCAAATATATCAGAAATTCAGTACCAGATCAATCCGTCAAAAACATTACTGAAGATTTCGAGTGGTTAAAGTTGCTCTAGAGCTGGAAATCTTACTCATAATGGACAAATGCATTTTTTATAGGTCTACCCTGAGCTGTTGAAAGTTAAAGGACGGCAGCTTCGTAATGGATGCATATTATTTGGAGGAATTAGTTTTTACCTCAGTGGGCGGTTTACGTTTTGCAACTTCCCTCCTTGGCCTCCTCTTAATATTTCTAGTTCAGTATCATTTCCACCTGGGAAAGCAGTACAGATGTACAGTAGCCAGGTAGTTCCGATGCAGCACATGCAATATCGTTTAAAGATTAGTTTTGAACAAGTCTTCAATTATTAGTGTGTTTTGTATCTTTTAATAAATCAAGTAGTTTGAATAAGAAGAATTTGCACCAAGTCCCTACCCATAAGACTCAACTTTCGACACAAGCTGGGAAACAATATAAGGGACATGATGGATATGTTTGTGTGAGTGAGATGGAGCGTTTATAAGAGAAATAAAACGATAGCCTCATTGAATTGCCGTCAATTCAAGTTAAGTTGAAGTGAAGTGGGAATTTGCCAATGTATTCATAATCTTAGGTTGATTTCTATGCATAATTGGTAGCAGTAAAATGACTAGTACCTGCAGCACAGAGACCTCTTTATATAATTACATTGTTTTCTCATTTGTTACAGAGCTAAAGTGAATTTTACAAATTGCATGAAGCTTTCCACGGATGGATTATATTCATGGCCCTGTAGAGGGACGGAGGCCATATTCTACAATGACGCCTTGAATGCTACCTACTCTTATCCAGTGTGCGGACTAACTTCTCCACTAGTGTATCGATACAACATGTCGATTTCTTGTAATAGTTCTACCACTTCTGACTGTTCCAAAGTGTCCAAGAGTGTGAACTCCTGCTTCTCCAAATATGGTCTACCGCCATTAGACCTACCCACCTATGCAACTAATATAAGCCTGCTTAGAACCGTTTGTGGGTATGTCATCTATTGTATCCTTCGAATGTTTCTCTTCAAATGTGCACTGTAGTTGTTTGAAATGAGAAAGATGACAAAGTTCAGTCGCTGATCTTAAGCTATCTGAACGTTGGTACAAAAGCTTTAATATATTTGAAACTGAGACTGAATGTGCGTCTGCAATACAAATGGAGTCAGTCAAGGACTCAATAAAAATGAAAAATAAAAGTGATGTATTATATGAAAATTAAAATGATATTAATTTCTGGAATTTAGAAGAATGGACAGATGCTATTTTTTCTGTCTAAATATAGGTCGGACAATACTCTTTTCTTGAAACTACCAAATCGTACCTTTGATGTAGAAGAGTACACTGTGTAAATTGCAAAGTGAAATACTTCGATATCTGAACCTGTGAGTTCGCACAACAATAATCGGAACGACAAATGAATCCGAAACAGAGCTGCAACCATATTTGTACTTTGAGCAGTTCTCTTGGTTATTGACAAAACACTACATATAATTTAAATATTGACTGAAAAGGATTTGTACCTAGGGGTTTAAGTCTTGCTTTTGAACATGCGATGTAAGTTTGACGTTTGATATTGATCTCGTTGACTGCGGGGTATGAAGGCAGACATTTCATTGTCATCATTGTCTTTGTTTAAAAAGAAGCTTTAAATTTCAAACGATAACGGATATGACTATACTATTTTGAACATGATAAATAAATAAAAACGACAACAAAAACTGAGTTGTTGATTGTTGTCTGTATGCCAGAGTGAAATTGAAGATAATGAACATCTGCATACAAAAGGCTCCTTCTAATTATGGATTGTGTGGGATAAAATTCATGGGAATAATCATGTTATTTACTTTTATGTAGCATTCCTGAAACAATTTTATAGGGGATGACGTCCTGGATAGGACAATCCAGCATTCTTGATACGTCTTATATGGTAAGATTTTCCGTCTTTCTGGTGACAATCTTTTCATTTTTCAGGAACATCGATTGCATTTTGGACTGTCTTTCTCAGGCTACCTCTGGCAACAGCATGTTGTGCAGTGTCGACTATGACATAACGACATACATCACTGTATTTCGACATGCCTGTGCTAATTGGACATGTAAGTTTGAGATGAGAAAGGATTCTTTCCCCTATATAAATGAAAATCTTGAAATGTCCTCCGTCGTACAGAGGACAGCGTATATGGATCTACAATGTAAATACATACACGCAAAAATATTTCCATTTCAATTCAAGCCGTTTGGTTTTCTTTGTGAATTTTCTTCTATTCTTGTCTTGTTCTGGGCCAGAGAACAGTGTGCTTTCTTCGAAGGAAAACTATCTCTCGAATAAACGAAGTATTTTCAAATGTTGGCATTCAATGTTGTATCGTTATGTTTTAGAAGACGATGGAGAAAGGAATATTTCGGATTCGAGTCGGTCTTTGACCTCATTTGAGCATCTGAATATCTGCTGATACAGACGAATTATGTATTCATCAGTAACGATAATATACAGAAAGTATATGCAGAATTTCGAGAGTAGGCGTGGCTACGTGCACATTACAAGAGGCATTGGGACAAAGAGATTGTATGCAAACTGCCATTCTATATGCAAGTTTCTTATTGGGAGTTAAATATTTGTCGTCATTTTGGATGTAGATTGACAATCAGTACCGTACGGAAGATGAATAAACTGAAGCGGTCATTGCTTTCCTTTTCAGTGACAGAATCAGCTGTTAACAACTGTGCATATGCCTTCTACTTGCGGTACAGTAGCTGTCAACCTGAGCTGAGCAATTCCTTGACTAACAGTTACTACTCCTTCCATTATAGTTCCGACACGTATGAATATGTCATGAATACATGCAGGTATTTGCTCTATTGATAGATATCTTTCTTTTCTAAGATATGATGGTATTAGCAATCACATTTATTTGGATGTAAAAGCCAAACATATCAGATATTCAGTACCAGATCAATCCGTCAAAAACAGTACTGAAGATTTCGAGTGGTTAAAGTTGCTCTAGAGCTGGAAATCTTACTCATAATGGACAAATGCATTTTTTTAATAGGTCTATCCTGAGCTGTTGAAAGTTAAAGGACGGCAGCTTCGTAATGGATGCATATTATTTGGAGGAAAACAAAATGCCCCAGTGGGCGGTTTACGTTTTGCAACTTCCCTCCTTGGCCTCCTCTTAATATTTCTAGTTCAGTATCATTTCCACCTGGGAAAGCAGTACAGATGTACAGTAGCCAGGTAGTTCCGATGCAGCACATGCAATATCGTTTAAAGATTAGTTTTGAACAAGGCTTCAATTATTAGTTGTGTTTTTGTATCTTTTAATAAATCAAGTAGTTTGAATAAGAAGAATTTGCACCAAGTCCCTACCCATAAGACTCAACTTTCGACACAAGCTGGGAAACAATATAAGGGACATGATGGATATGTTTGTGTGAGTGAGATGGAGCGTTTATAAGAGAAATAAAACGATAGCCTCATTGAATTGCCGTCAATTCAAGTTAAGTTGAAGTGAAGTGGGAATTTGCCAATGTATTCATAATCTTAGGTTGATTTCTATGCATAATTGGTAGCAGTAAAATGACTAGTACCTGCAGCACAGAGACCTCTTTATATAATTACATTGTTTTCTCATTTGTTACAGAGCTAAAGTGAATTTTACAAATTGCATGAAGCTTTCCACCGATGGATTATATTCATGGCCCTGTAGAGGGACGGAGGCCATATTCTACAATGACGCCTTGAATGCTACCTACTCTTATCCAGTGTGCGGACTAACTTCTCCACTAGTGTATCGATACAACATGTCGATTTCTTGTAATAGTTCTACCACTTCTGACTGTTCCAATGTGTCCAAGAGTGTGAACTCCTGCTTCTCCAAATATGGTCTACCGCCATTAGACCTACCCACCTATGCAACTAATATAAGCCTGCTTAGAACCGTTTGTGGGTATGTCATCTATTGTATCCTTCGAATGTTTCTCTTCAAATGTGCACTGTAGTTGTTTGAAATGAGAAAGATGACAAAGTTCAGTCGCTGATCTTAAGCTATCTGAACGTTGGTACAAAAGCTTTAATATATTTGAAACTGAGACTGAATGTGTGTCTGCAATACAAATGGAGTCAGTCAAGGACTCAATAAAAATGAAAAATAAAAGTGATGTATTATATGAAAATTAAAATGATATTAATTTCTGGAATTTAGAAGAATGGACAGATGCTATTTTTTCTGTCTAAATATAGGTCGGACAATACTCTTTTCTTGAAACTACCAAATCGTACCTTTGATGTAGAAGAGTACACTGTGTAAATTGCAAAGTGAAATACTTCGATATCTGAACCTGTGAGTTCGCACAACAATAATCGGAACGACAAATGAATCCGAAACAGAGCTGCAACCATATTTGTACTTTGAGCAGTTCTCTTGGTTATTGACAAAACTCTACATATAATTTAAATATTGACTGAAAAGGATTTGTACCTAGGGGTTTAAGTCTTGCTTTTGAACATGCGATGTAAGTTTGACGTTTGATATTGATCTCGTTGACTGCGGGGTATGAAGGCAGACATTTCATTGTCATCATTGTCTTTGTTTAAAAAGAAGCTTTAAATTTCAAACGATAACGGATATGACTATACTATTTTGAACATGATAAATAAATAAAAACGACAACAAAAACTGAGTTGTTGATTGTTGTCTGTATGCCAGAGTGAAATTGAAGATAATGAACATCTGCATACAAAAGGCTCCTTCTAATTATGGATTGTGTGGGATAAAATTCATGGGAATAATCATGTTATTTACTTTTATGTAGCATTCCTGAAACAATTTTATAGGGGATGACGTCCTGGATAGGACAATCCAGCATTCTTGATACGTCTTATATGGTAAGATTTTCCGTCTTTCTGGTGACAATCTTTTCATTTTTCAGGAACATCGATTGCATTTTGGACTGTCTTTCTCAGGCTACCTCTGGCAACAGCATGTTGTGCAGTGTCGACTATGACATAACGACATACATCACTGTATTTCGACATGCCTGTGCTAATTGGACATGTAAGTTTGAGATGAGAAAGGATTCTTTCCCCTATATAAATGAAAATCTTGAAATGTCCTCCGTCGTACAGAGGACAGCGTATATGGATCTACAATGTAAATACATACACGCAAAAATATTTCCATTTCAATTCAAGCCGTTTGGTTTTCTTTGTGAATTTTCTTCTATTCTTGTCTTGTTCTGGGCCAGAGAACAGTGTGCTTTCTTCGAAGGAAAACTATCTCTCGAATAAACGAAGTATTTTCAAATGTTGGCATTCAATGTTGTATCGTTATGTTTTAGAAGACGATGGAGAAAGGAATATTTCGGATTCGAGTCGGTCTTTGACCTCATTTGAGCATCTGAATATCTGCTGATACAGACGAATTATGTATTCATCAGTAACGATAATATACAGAAAGTATATGCAGAATTTCGAGAGTAGGCGTGGCTACGTGCACATTACAAGAGGCATTGGGACAAAGAGATTGTATGCAAACTGCCATTCTATATGCAAGTTTCTTATTGGGAGTTAAATATTTGTCGTCATTTTGGATGTAGATTGACAATCAGTACCGTACGGAAGATGAATAAACTGAAGCGGTCATTGCTTTCCTTTTCAGTGACAGAATCAGCTGTTAACAACTGTGCATATGCCTTCTACTTGCGGTACAGTAGCTGTCAACCTGAGCTGAGCAATTCCTTGACTAACAGTTACTACTCCTTCCATTATAGTTCCGACACGTATGAATATGTCATGAATACATGCAGGTATTTGCTCTATTGATAGATATCTTTCTTTTCTAAGATATGATGGTATTAGCAATCACATTTATTTGGATGTAAAAGCCAAACATATCAGATATTCAGTACCAGATCAATCCGTCAAAAACAGTACTGAAGATTTCGAGTGGTTAAAGTTGCTCTAGAGCTGGAAATCTTACTCATAATGGACAAATGCATTTTTTTAATAGGTCTATCCTGAGCTGTTGAAAGTTAAAGGACGGCAGCTTCGTAATGGATGCATATTATTTGGAGGAAAACAAAATGCCCCAGTGGGCGGTTTACGTTTTGCAACTTCCCTCCTTGGCCTCCTCTTAATATTTCTAGTTCAGTATCATTTCCACCTGGGAAAGCAGTACAGATGTACAGTAGCCAGGTAGTTCCGATGCAGCACATGCAATATCGTTTAAAGATTAGTTTTGAACAAGGCTTCAATTATTAGTTGTGTTTTGTATCTTTTAATAAATCACGTAGTTTGAATAAGAAGAATTTGCACCAAGTCCCTACCCATAAGACTCAACTTTCGACACAAGCTGGAAAACAATATAAGGGACATGATGGATATGTTTGTGTGAGTGAGATGGAGCGTTTATAAGAGAAATAAAACGATAGCCTCATTGAATTGCCGTCAATTCAAGTTAAGTTGAAGTGAAGTGGGAATTTGCCAATGTATTCATAATCTTAGGTTGATTTCTATGCATAATTGGTAGCAGTAAAATGACTAGTACCTGCAGCACAGAGACCTCGTTATATAATTACATTGTTTTCTCATTTGTTACAGAGCTAAAGTGAATTTTACAAATTGCATGAAGCTTTCCACCGATGGATTATATTCATGGCCCTGTAGAGGGACGGAGGCCATATTCTACAATGACGCCTTGAATGCTACCTACTCTTATCCAGTGTGCGGACTAACTTCTCCACTAGTGTATCGATACAACATGTCGATTTCTTGTAATAGTTCTACCACTTCTGACTGTTCCAATGTGTCCAAGAGTGTGAACTCCTGCTTCTCCAAATATGGTCTACCGCCATTAGACCTACCCACCTATGCAACTAATATAAGCCTGCTTAGAACCGTTTGTGGGTATGTCATCTATTGTATCCTTCGAATGTTTCTCTTCAAATGTGCACTGTAGTTGTTTGAAATGAGAAAGATGACAAAGTTCAGTCGCTGATCTTAAGCTATCTGAACGTTGGTACAAAAGCTTTAATATATTTGAAACTGAGACTGAATGTGTGTCTGCAATACAAATGGAGTCAGTCAAGGTCAAGGACTCAATAAAAATGAAAAATAAAAGTGATGTATTATATGAAAATTAAAATGATATTAATTTCTGGAATTTAGAAGAATGGACAGATGCTATTTTTTCTGTCTAAATATAGGTCGGACAATACTCTTTTCTTGAAACTACCAAATCGTACCTTTGATGTAGAAGAGTACACTGTGTAAATTGCAAAGTGAAATACTTCGATATCTGAACCTGTGAGTTCGCACAACAATAATCGGAACGACAAATGAATCCGAAACAGAGCTGCAACCATATTTGTACTTTGAGCAGTTCTCTTGGTTATTGACAAAACTCTACATATAATTTAAATATTGACTGAAAAGGATTTGTACCTAGGGGTTTAAGTCTTGCTTTTGAACATGCGATATAAGTTTGAAGTTTGATATTGATCTCGTTGACTGCGGGGTATGAAGGCAGACATTTCATTGTCATCATTGTCTTTGTTTAAAAAGAAGCTTTAAATTTCAAACGATAACGGATATGACTATACTATTTTGAACATGATAAATAAATAAAAACGACAACAAAAACTGAGTTGTTGATTGTTGTCTGTATGCCAGAGTGAAATTGAAGATAATGAACATCTGCATACAAAAGGCTCCTTCTAATTATGGATTGTGTGGGATAAAATTCATGGGAATAATCATGTTATTTACTTTTATGTAGCATTCCTGAAACAATTTTATAGGGGATGACGTCCTGGATAGGACAATCCAGCATTCTTGATACGTCTTATATGGTAAGATTTTCCGTCTTTCTGGTGACAATCTTTTCATTTTTCAGGAACATCGATTGCATTTTGGACTGTCTTTCTCAGGCTACCTCTGGCAACAGCATGTTGTGCAGTGTCGACTATGACATAACGACATACATCACTGTATTTCGACATGCCTGTGCTAATTGGACATGTAAGTTTGAGATGAGAAAGGATTCTTTCCCCTATATAAATGAAAATCTTGAAATGTCCTCCGTCGTACAGAGGACAGCGTATATGGATCTACAATGTAAATACATACACGCAAAAATATTTCCATTTCAATTCAAGCCGTTTGGTTTTCTTTGTGAATTTTCTTCTATTCTTGTCTTGTTCTGGGCCAGAAAACAGTGTGCTTTCTTCGAAGGAAAACTATCTCTCGAATAAACGAAGTATTTTCAAATGTTGGCATTCAGTGTTGTATCGTTATGTTTTAGAAGACGATGGAGAAAGGAATATTTCGGATTCGAGTCGGTCTTTGACCTCATTTGAGCATCTGAATATCTGCTGATACAGACGAATTATGTATTCATCAGTAACGATAATACACAGAAAGTATATGCAGAATTTCGAGAGTAGGCGTGGCTACGTGCACATTACAAGAGGCATTGGGACAAAGAGATTGTATGCAAACTGCCATTCTATATGCAAGTTTCTTATTGGGAGTTAAATATTTGTCGTCATTTTGGATGTAGATTGACAATCAGTACCGTACGGAAGATGAATAAACTGAAGCGGTCATTGTTTTCCTTTTCAGTGACAGAATCAGCTGTTAACAACTGTGCATATGCCTTCTACTTGCGGTACAGTAGCTGTCAACCTGAGCTGAGCAATTCCTTGACTAACAGTTACTACTCCTTCCATTATAGTTCCGACACGTATGAATATGTCATGAATACATGCAGGTATTTGCTCTATTGATAGATATCTTTCTTTTCTAAGATATGATGGTATTAGCAATCACATTTATTTGGATGTAAAAGCCAAACATATCAGATATTCAGTACCAGATCAATCCGTCAAAAACAGTACTGAAGATTTCGAGTGGTTAAAGTTGCTCTAGAGCTGGAAATCTTACTCATAATGGACAAATGCATTTTTTTAATAGGTCTATCCTGAGCTGTTGAAAGTTAAAGGACGGCAGCTTCGTAATGGATGCATATTATTTGGAGGAAAACAAAATGCCCCAGTGGGCGGTTTACGTTTTGCAACTTCCCTCCTTGGCCTCCTCTTAATATTTCTAGTTCAGTATCATTTCCACCTGGGAAAGCAGTACAGATGTACAGTAGCCAGGTAGTTCCGATGCAGCACATGCAATATCGTTTAAAGATTAGTTTTGAACAAGGCTTCAATTATTAGTTGTGTTTTGTATCTTTTAATAAATCACGTAGTTTGAATAAGAAGAATTTGCACCAAGTCCCTACCCATAAGACTCAACTTTCGACACAAGCTGGAAAACAATATAAGGGACATGATGGATATGTTTGTGTGAGTGAGATGGAGCGTTTATAAGAGAAATAAAACGATAGCCTCATTGAATTGCCGTCAATTCAAGTTAAGTTGAAGTGAAGTGGGAATTTGCCAATGTATTCATAATCTTAGGTTGATTTCTATGCATAATTGGTAGCAGTAAAATGACTAGTACCTGCAGCACAGAGACCTCGTTATATAATTACATTGTTTTCTCATTTGTTACAGAGCTAAAGTGAATTTTACAAATTGCATGAAGCTTTCCACCGATGGATTATATTCATGGCCCTGTAGAGGGACGGAGGCCATATTCTACAATGACGCCTTGAATGCTACCTACTCTTATCCAGTGTGCGGACTAACTTCTCCACTAGTGTATCGATACAACATGTCGATTTCTTGTAATAGTTCTACCACTTCTGACTGTTCCAATGTGTCCAAGAGTGTGAACTCCTGCTTCTCCAAATATGGTCTACCGCCATTAGACCTACCCACCTATGCAACTAATATAAGCCTGCTTAGAACCGTTTGTGGGTATGTCATCTATTGTATCCTTCGAATGTTTCTCTTCAAATGTGCACTGTAGTTGTTTGAAATGAGAAAGATGACAAAGTTCAGTCGCTGATCTTAAGCTATCTGAACGTTGGTACAAAAGCTTTAATATATTTGAAACTGAGACTGAATGTGTGTCTGCAATACAAATGGAGTCAGTCAAGGTCAAGGACTCAATAAAAATGAAAAATAAAAGTGATGTATTATATGAAAATTAAAATGATCTTAATTTCTTGAATTTAGAAGAATGGACAGATGCTATTTTTTCTGTCTAAATATAGGTCGGACAATACTCTTTTCTTGAAACTACCAAATCGTACCTTTGATGTAGAAGAGTACACTGTGTAAATTGCAAAGTGAAATACTTCGATATCTGAACCTGTGAGTTCGCACAACAATAATCGGAACGACAAATGAATCCGAAACAGAGCTGCAACCATATTTGTACTTTGAGCAGTTCTCTTGGTTATTGACAAAACTCTACATATAATTTAAATATTGACTGAAAAGGATTTGTACCTAGGGGTTTAAGTCTTGCTTTTGAACATGCGATATAAGTTTGAAGTTTGATATTGATCTCGTTGACTGCGGGGTATGAAGGCAGACATTTCATTGTCATCATTGTCTTTGTTTAAAAAGAAGCTTTAAATTTCAAACGATAACGGATATGACTATACTATTTTGAACATGATAAATAAATAAAAACGACAACAAAAACTGAGTTGTTGATTGTTGTCTGTATGCCAGAGTGAAATTGAAGATAATGAACATCTGCATACAAAAGGCTCCTTCTAATTATGGATTGTGTGGGATAAAATTCATGGGAATAATCATGTTATTTACTTTTATGTAGCATTCCTGAAACAATTTTATAGGGGATGACGTCCTGGATAGGACAATCCAGCATTCTTGATACGTCTTATATGGTAAGATTTTCCGTCTTTCTGGTGACAATCTTTTCATTTTTCAGGAACATCGATTGCATTTTGGACTGTCTTTCTCAGGCTACCTCTGGCAACAGCATGTTGTGCAGTGTCGACTATGACATAACGACATACATCACTGTATTTCGACATGCCTGTGCTAATTGGACATGTAAGTTTGAGATGAGAAAGGATTCTTTCCCCTATATAAATGAAAATCTTGAAATGTCCTCCGTCGTACAGAGGACAGCGTATATGGATCTACAATGTAAATACATACACGCAAAAATATTTCCATTTCAATTCAAGCCGTTTGGTTTTCTTTGTGAATTTTCTTCTATTCTTGTCTTGTTCTGGGCCAGAGAACAGTGTGCTTTCTTCGAAGGAAAACTATCTCTCGAATAAACGAAGTATTTTCAAATGTTGGCATTCAATGTTGTATCGTTATGTTTTAGAAGACGATGGAGAAAGGAATATTTCGGATTCGAGTCGGTCTTTGACATCATTTGAGCATCTGAATATCTGCTGATACAGACGAATTATGTATTCATCAGTAACGATAATATACAGAAAGTATATGCAGAATTTCGAGAGTAGGCGTGGCTACGTGCACATTACAAGAGGCATTGGGACAAAGAGATTGTATGCAAACTGCCATTCTATATGCAAGTTTCTTATTGGGAGTTAAATATTTGTCGTCATTTTGGATGTAGATTGACAATCAGTACCGTACGGAAGATGAATAAACTGAAGCGGTCATTGCTTTCCTTTTCAGTGACAGAATCAGCTGTTAACAACTGTGCATATGCCTTCTACTTGCGGTACAGTAGCTGTCAACCTGAGCTGAGCAATTCCTTGACTAACAGTTACTACTCCTTCCATTATAGTTCCGACACGTATGAATATGTCATGAATACATGCAGGTATTTGCTCTATTGATAGATATCTTTCTTTTCTAAGATATGATGGTATTAGCAATCACATTTATTTGGATGTAAAAGCCAAACATATCAGATATTCAGTACCAGATCAATCCGTCAAAAACAGTACTGAAGATTTCGAGTGGTTAAAGTTGCTCTAGAGCTGGAAATCTTACTCATAATGGACAAATGCATTTTTTTAATAGGTCTATCCTGAGCTGTTGAAAGTTAAAGGACGGCAGCTTCGTAATGGATGCATATTATTTGGAGGAAAACAAAATGCCCCAGTGGGCGGTTTACGTTTTGCAACTTCCCTCCTTGGCCTCCTCTTAATATTTCTAGTTCAGTATCATTTCCACCTGGGAAAGCAGTACAGATGTACAGTAGCGAGGTAGTTCCGATGCAGCACATGCAATATCGTTTAAAGATTAGTTTTGAACAAGGCTTCAATTATTAGTTGTGTTTTGTATCTTTTAATAAATCAAGTAGTTTGAATAAGAAGAATTTGCACCAAGTCCCTACCCATAAGACTCAACTTTCGACACAAGCTGGAAAACAATATAAGGGACATGATGGATATGTTTGTGTGAGTGAGATGGAGCGTTTATAAGAGAAATAAAACGATAGCCTCATTGAATTGCCGTCAATTCAAGTTAAGTTGAAGTGAAGTGGGAATTTGCCAATGTATTCATAATCTTAGGTTGATTTCTATGCATAATTGGTAGCAGTAAAATGACTAGTACCTGCAGCACAGAGACCTCGTTATATAATTACATTGTTTTCTCATTTGTTACAGAGCTAAAGTGAATTTTACAAATTGCATGAAGCTTTCCACCGATGGATTATATTCATGGCCCTGTAGAGGGACGGAGGCCATATTCTACAATGACGCCTTGAATGCTACCTACTCTTATCCAGTGTGCGGACTAACTTCTCCACTAGTGTATCGATACAACATGTCGATTTCTTGTAATAGTTCTACCACTTCTGACTGTTCCAATGTGTCCAAGAGTGTGAACTCCTGCTTCTCCAAATATGGTCTACCGCCATTAGTCCTACCCACCTATGCAACTAATATAAGCCTGCTTAGAACCGTTTGTGGGTATGTCATCTATTGTATCCTTCGAATGTTTCTCTTCAAATGTGCACTGTAGTTGTTTGAAATGAGAAAGATGACAAAGTTCAGTCGCTGATCTTAAGCTATCTGAACGTTGGTACAAAAGCTTTAATATATTTGAAACTGAGACTGAATGTGCGTCTGCAATACAAATGGAGTCAGTCAAGGACTCAATAAAAATGAAAAATAAAAGTGATGTATTATATGAAAATTAAAATGATATTAATTTCTGGAATTTAGAAGAATGGACAGATGCTATTTTTTCTGTCTAAATATAGGTCGGACCATACTCTTTTCTTGAAACTACCAAATCGTACCTTTGATGTAGAAGAGTACACTGTGTAAATTGCAAAGTGAAATACTTCGATATCTGAACCTGTGAGTTCGCACAACAATAATCGGAACGACAAATGAATCCGAAACAGAGCTGCAACCATATTTGTACTTTGAGCAGTTCTCTTGGTTATTGACAAAACTCTACATATAATTTAAATATTGACTGAAAAGGATTTGTACCTAGGGGTTTAAGTCTTGCTTTTGAACATGCGATATAAGTTTGAAGTTTGATATTGATCTCGTTGACTGCGGGGTATGAAGGCAGACATTTCATTGTCATCATTGTCTTTGTTTAAAAAGAAGCTTTAAATTTCAAACGATAACGGATATGACTATACTATTTTGAACATGATAAATAAATAAAAACGACAACAAAAACTGAGTTGTTGATTGTTGTCTGTATGCCAGAGTGAAATTGAAGATAATGAACATCTGCATACAAAAGGCTCCTTCTAATTATGGATTGTGTGGGATAAAATTCATGGGAATAATCATGTTATTTACTTTTATGTAGCATTCCTGAAACAATTTTATAGGGGATGACGTCCTGGATAGGACAATCCAGCATTCTTGATACGTCTTATATGGTAAGATTTTCCGTCTTTCTGGTGACAATCTTTTCATTTTTCAGGAACATCGATTGCATTTTGGACTGTCTTTCTCAGGCTACCTCTGGCAACAGCATGTTGTGCAGTGTCGACTATGACATAACGACATACATCACTGTATTTCGACATGCCTGTGCTAATTGGACATGTAAGTTTGAGATGAGAAAGGATTCTTTCCCCTATATAAATGAAAATCTTGAAATGTCCTCCGTCGTACAGAGGACAGCGTATATGGATCTACAATGTAAATACATACACGCAAAAATATTTCCATTTCAATTCAAGCCGTTTGGTTTTCTTTGTGAATTTTCTTCTATTCTTGTCTTGTTCTGGGCCAGAGAACAGTGTGCTTTCTTCGAAGGAAAACTATCTCTCGAATAAACGAAGTATTTTCAAATGTTGGCATTCAATGTTGTATCGTTATGTTTTAGAAGACGATGGAGAAAGGAATATTTCGGATTCGAGTCGGTCTTTGACCTCATTTGAGCATCTGAATATCTGCTGATACAGACGAATTATGTATTCATCAGTAACGATAATATACAGAAAGTATATGCAGAATTTCGAGAGTAGGCGTGGCTACGTGCACATTACAAGAGGCATTGGGACAAAGAGATTGTATGCAAACTGCCATTCTATATGCAAGTTTCTTATTGGGTGTTAAATATTTGTCGTCATTTTGGATGTAGATTGACAATCAGTACCGTACGGAAGATGAATAAACTGAAGCGGTCATTGCTTTCCTTTTCAGTGACAGAATCAGCTGTTAACAACTGTGCATATGCCTTCTACTTGCGGTACAGTAGCTGTCAACCTGAGCTGAGCAATTCCTTGACTAACAGTTACTACTCCTTCCATTATAGTTCCGACACGTATGAATATGTCATGAATACATGCAGGTATTTGCTCTATTGATAGATATCTTTCTTTTCTAAGATATGATGGTATTAGCAATCACATTTATTTGGATGTAAAAGCCAAACATATCAGATATTCAGTACCAGATCAATCCGTCAAAAACAGTACTGAAGATTTCGAGTGGTTAAAGTTGCTCTAGAGCTGGAAATCTTACTCATAATGGACAAATGCATTTTTTTAATAGGTCTATCCTGAGCTGTTGAAAGTTAAAGGACGGCAGCTTCGTAATGGATGCATATTATTTGGAGGAAAACAAAATGCCCCAGTGGGCGGTTTACGTTTTGCAACTTCCCTCCTTGGCCTCCTCTTAATATTTCTAGTTCAGTATCATTTCCACCTGGGAAAGCAGTACAGATGTACAGTAGCCAGGTAGTTCCGATGCAGCACATGCAATATCGTTTAAAGATTAGTTTTGAACAAGGCTTCAATTATTAGTTGTGTTTTGTATCTTTTAATAAATCAAGTAGTTTGAATAAGAAGAATTTGCACCAAGTCCCTACCCATAAGACTCAACTTTCGACACAAGCTGGAAAACAATATAAGGGACATGATGGATATGTTTGTGTGAGTGAGATGGAGCGTTTATAAGAGAAATAAAACGATAGCCTCATTGAATTGCCGTCAATTCAAGTTAAGTTGAAGTGAAGTGGGAATTTGCCAATGTATTCATAATCTTAGGTTGATTTCTATGCATAATTGGTAGCAGTAAAATGACTAGTACCTGCAGCACAGAGACCTCGTTATATAATTACATTGTTTTCTCATTTGTTACAGAGCTAAAGTGAATTTTACAAATTGCATGAAGCTTTCCACCGATGGATTATATTCATGGCCCTGTAGAGGGACGGAGGCCATATTCTACAATGACGCCTTGAATGCTACCTACTCTTATCCAGAGTGCGGACTAACTTCTCCACTAGTGTATCGATACAACATGTCGATTTTTTGTAATAGTTCTACCACTTCTGACTGTTCCAATGTGTCCAAGAGTGTGAACTCCTGCTTCTCCAAATATGGTCTACCGCCATTAGACCTACCCACCTATGCAACTAATATAAGCCTGCTTAGAACCGTTTGTGGGTATGTCATGTATTGTATCCTTCGAATGTTTCTCTTCAAATGTGCACTGTAGTTGTTTGAAATGAGAAAGATGACAAAGTTCAGTCGCTGATCTTAAGCTATCTGAACGTTGGTACAAAAGCTTTAATATATTTGAAACTGAGACTGAATGTGCGTCTGCAATACAAATGGAGTCAGTCAAGGACTCAATAAAAATGAAAAATAAAAGTGATGTATTATATGAAAATTAAAATGATATTAATTTCTGGAATTTAGAAGAATGGACAGATGCTATTTTTTCTGTCTAAATATAGGTCGGACCATACTCTTTTCTTGAAACTACCAAATCGTACCTTTGATGTAGAAGAGTACACTGTGTAAATTGCAAAGTGAAATACTTCGATATCTGAACCTGTGAGTTCGCACAACAATAATCGGAACGACAAATGAATCCGAAACAGAGCTGCAACCATATTTGTACTTTGAGCAGTTCTCTTGGTTATTGACAAAACTCTACATATAATTTAAATATTGACTGAAAAGGATTTGTACCTAGGGGTTTAAGTCTTGCTTTTGAACATGCGATGTAAGTTTGACGTTTGATATTGATCTCGTTGACTGCGGGGTATGAAGGCAGACATTTCATTGTCATCATTGTCTTTGTTTAAAAAGAAGCTTTAAATTTCAAACGATAACGGATATGACTATACTATTTTGAACATGATAAATAAATAAAAACGACAACAAAAACTGAGTTGTTGATTGTTGTCTGTATGCCAGAGTGAAATTGAAGATAATGAACATCTGCATACAAAAGGCTCCTTCTAATTATGGATTGTGTGGGATAAAATTCATGGGAATAATCATGTTATTTACTTTTATGTAGCATTCCTGAAACAATTTTATAGGGGATGACGTCCTGGATAGGACAATCCAGCATTCTTGATACGTCTTATATGGTAAGATTTTCCGTCTTTCTGGTGACAATCTTTTCATTTTTCAGGAACATCGATTGCATTTTGGACTGTCTTTCTCAGGCTACCTCTGGCAACAGCATGTTGTGCAGTGTCGACTATGACATAACGACATACATCACTGTATTTCGACATGCCTGTGCTAATTGGACATGTAAGTTTGAGATGAGAAAGGATTCTTTCCCCTATATAAATGAAAATCTTGAAATGTCCTCCGTCGTACAGAGGACAGCGTATATGGATCTACAATGTAAATACATACACGCAAAAATATTTCCATTTCAATTCAAGCCGTTTGGTTTTCTTTGTGAATTTTCTTCTATTCTTGTCTTGTTCTGGGCCAGAGAACAGTGTGCTTTCTTCGAAGGAAAACTATCTCTCGAATAAACGAAGTATTTTCAAATGTTGGCATTCAATGTTGTATCGTTATGTTTTAGAAGACGATGGAGAAAGGAATATTTCGGATTCGAGTCGGTCTTTGACATCATTTGAGCATCTGAATATCTGCTGATACAGACGAATTATGTATTCATCAGTAACGATAATATACAGAAAGTATATGCAGAATTTCGAGAGTAGGCGTGGCTACGTGCACATTACAAGAGGCATTGGGACAAAGAGATTGTATGCAAACTGCCATTCTATATGCAAGTTTCTTATTGGGAGTTAAATATTTGTCGTCATTTTGGATGTAGATTGACAATCAGTACCGTACGGAAGATGAATAAACTGAAGCGGTCATTGCTTTCCTTTTCAGTGACAGAATCAGCTGTTAACAACTGTGCATATGCCTTCTACTTGCGGTACAGTAGCTGTCAACCTGAGCTGAGCAATTCCTTGACTAACAGTTACTACTCCTTCCATTATAGTTCCGACACGTATGAATATGTCATGAATACATGCAGGTATTTGCTCTATTGATAGATATCTTTCTTTTCTAAGATATGATGGTATTAGCAATCACATTTATTTGGATGTAAAAGCCAAACATATCAGATATTCAGTACCAGATCAATCCGTCAAAAACAGTACTGAAGATTTCGAGTGGTTAAAGTTGCTCTAGAGCTGGAAATCTTACTCATAATGGACAAATGCATTTTTTTAATAGGTCTATCCTGAGCTGTTGAAAGTTAAAGGACGGCAGCTTCGTAATGGATGCATATTATTTGGAGGAAAACAAAAGCCCCAGTGGGCGGTTTACGTTTTGCAACTTCCCTCCTTGGCCTCCTCTTAATATTTCTAGTTCAGTATCATTTCCACCTGGGAAAGCAGTACAGATGTACAGTAGCGAGGTAGTTCCGATGCAGCACATGCAATATCGTTTAAAGATTAGTTTTGAACAAGGCTTCAATTATTAGTTGTGTTTTGTATCTTTTAATAAATCAAGTAGTTTGAATAAGAAGAATTTGCACCAAGTCCCTACCCATAAGACTCAACTTTCGACACAAGCTGGAAAACAATATAAGGGACATGATGGATATGTTTGTGTGAGTGAGATGGAGCGTTTATAAGAGAAATAAAACGATAGCCTCATTGAATTGCCGTCAATTCAAGTTAAGTTGAAGTGAAGTGGGAATTTGCCAATGTATTCATAATCTTAGGTTGATTTCTATGCATAATTGGTAGCAGTAAAATGACTAGTACCTGCAGCACAGAGACCTCGTTATATAATTACATTGTTTTCTCATTTGTTACAGAGCTAAAGTGAATTTTACAAATTGCATGAAGCTTTCCACCGATGGATTATATTCATGGCCCTGTAGAGGGACGGAGGCCATATTCTACAATGACGCCTTGAATGCTACCTACTCTTATCCAGTGTGCGGACTAACTTCTCCACTAGTGTATCGATACAACATGTCGATTTTTTGTAATAGTTCTACCACTTCTGACTGTTCCAATGTGTCCAAGACTGTGAACTCCTGCTTCTCCAAATATGGTCTACCGCCATTAGACCTACCCACCTATGCAACTAATATAAGCCTGCTTAGAACCGTTTGTGGGTATGTCATGTATTGTATCCTTCGAATGTTTCTCTTCAAATGTGCACTGTAGTTGTTTGAAATGAGAAAGATGACAAAGTTCAGTCGCTGATCTTAAGCTATCTGAACGTTGGTACAAAAGCTTTAATATATTTGAAACTGAGACTGAATGTGCGTCTGCAATACAAATGGAGTCAGTCAAGGACTCAATAAAAATGAAAAATAAAAGTGATGTATTATATGAAAATTAAAATGATATTAATTTCTGGAATTTAGAAGAATGGACAGATGCTATTTTTTCTGTCTAAATATAGGTCGGACCATACTCTTTTCTTGAAACTACCAAATCGTACCTTTGATGTAGAAGAGTACACTGTGTAAATTGCAAAGTGAAATACTTCGATATCTGAACCTGTGAGTTCGCACAACAATAATCGGAACGACAAATGAATACGAAACAGAGCTGCAACCATATTTGTACTTTGAGCAGTTCTCTTGGTTATTGACAAAACTCTACATATAATTTAAATATTGACTGAAAAGGATTTGTACCTAGGGGTTTAAGTCTTGCTTTTGAACATGCGATGTAAGTTTGACGTTTGATATTGATCTCGTTGACTGCGGGGTATGAAGGCAGACATTTCATTGTCATCATTGTCTTTGTTTAAAAAGAAGCTTTAAATTTCAAACGATAACGGATATGACTATACTATTTTGAACATGATAAATAAATAAAAACGACAACAAAAACTGAGTTGTTGATTGTTGTCTGTATGCCAGAGTGAAATTGAAGATAATGAACATCTGCATACAAAAGGCTCCTTCTAATTATGGATTGTGTGGGATAAAATTCATGGGAATAATCATGTTATTTACTTTTATGTAGCATTCCTGAAACAATTTTATAGGGGATGACGTCCTGGATAGGACAATCCAGCATTCTTGATACGTCTTATTTGGTAAGATTTTCCGTCTTTCTGGTGACAATCTTTTCATTTTTCAGGAACATCGATTGCATTTTGGACTGTCTTTCTCAGGCTACCTCTGGCAACAGCATGTTGTGCAGTGTCGACTATGACATAACGACATACAGCACTGTATTTCGACATGCCTGTGCTAATTGGACATGTAAGTTTGAGATGAGAAAGGATTCTTTCCCCTATATAAATGAAAATCTTGAAATGTCCTCCGTCGTACAGAGGACAGCGTATATGGATCTACAATGTAAATACATACACGCAAAAATATTTCCATTTCAATTCAAGCCGTTTGGTTTTCTTTGTGAATTTTCTTCTATTCTTGTCTTGTTCTGGGCCAGAGAACAGTGTGCTTTCTTCGAAGGAAAACTATCTCTCGAATAAACGAAGTATTTTCAAATGTTGGCATTCAATGTTGTATCGTTATGTTTTAGAAGACGATGGAGAAAGGAATATTTCGGATTCGAGTCGGTCTTTGACATCATTTGAGCATCTGAATATCTGCTGATACAGACGAATTATGTATTCATCAGTAACGATAATATACAGAAAGTATATGCAGAATTTGGAGAGTAGGCGTGGCTACGTGCACATTACAAGAGGCATTGGGACAAAGAGATTGTATGCAAACTGCCATTCTATATGCAAGTTTCTTATTGGGAGTTAAATATTTGTCGTCATTTTGGATGTAGATTGACAATCAGTACCGTACGGAAGATGAATAAACTGAAGCGGTCATTGCTTTCCTTTTCAGTGACAGAATCAGCTGTTAACAACTGTGCATATGCCTTCTACTTGCGGTACAGTAGCTGTCAACCTGAGCTGAGCAATTCCTTGACTAACAGTTACTACTCCTTCCATTATAGTTCCGACACGTATGAATATGTCATGAATACATGCAGGTATTTGCTCTATTGATAGATATCTTTCTTTTCTAAGATATGATGGTATTAGCAATCACATTTATTTGGATGTAAAAGCCAAACATATCAGATATTCAGTACCAGATCAATCCGTCAAAAACAGTACTGAAGATTTCGAGTGGTTAAAGTTGCTCTAGAGCTGGAAATCTTACTCATAATGGACAAATGCATTTTTTTAATAGGTCTATCCTGAGCTGTTGAAAGTTAAAGGACGGCAGCTTCGTAATGGATGCATATTATTTGGAGGAAAACAAAATGCCCCAGTGGGCGGTTTACGTTTTGCAACTTCCCTCCTTGGCCTCCTCTTAATATTTCTAGTTCAGTATCATTTCCACCTGGGAAAGCAGTACAGATGTACAGTAGCGAGGTAGTTCCGATGCAGCACATGCAATATCGTTTAAAGATTAGTTTTGAACAAGGCTTCAATTATTAGTTGTGTTTTGTATCTTTTAATAAATCAAGTAGTTTGAATAAGAAGAATTTGCACCAAGTCCCTACCCATAAGACTCAACTTTCGACACAAGCTGGAAAACAATATAAGGGACATGATGGATATGTTTGTGTGAGTGAGATGGAGCGTTTATAAGAGAAATAAAACGATAGCCTCATTGAATTGCCGTCAATTCAAGTTAAGTTGAAGTGAAGTGGGAATTTGCCAATGTATTCATAATCTTAGGTTGATTTCTATGCATAATTGGTAGCAGTAAAATGACTAGTACCTGCAGCACAGAGACCTCGTTATATAATTACATTGTTTTCTCATTTGTTACAGAGCTAAAGTGAATTTTACAAATTGCATGAAGCTTTCCACCGATGGATTATATTCATGGCCCTGTAGAGGGACGGAGGCCATATTCTACAATGACGCCTTGAATGCTACCTACTCTTATCCAGTGTGCGGACTAACTTCTCCACTAGTGTATCGATACAACATGTCGATTTTTTGTAATAGTTCTACCACTTCTGACTGTTCCAATGTGTCCAAGACTGTGAACTCCTGCTTCTCCAAATATGGTCTACCGCCATTAGACCTACCCACCTATGCAACTAATATAAGCCTGCTTAGAACCGTTTGTGGGTATGTCATGTATTGTATCCTTCGAATGTTTCTCTTCAAATGTGCACTGTAGTTGTTTGAAATGAGAAAGATGACAAAGTTCAGTCGCTGATCTTAAGCTATCTGAACGTTGGTACAAAAGCTTTAATATATTTGAAACTGAGACTGAATGTGCGTCTGCAATACAAATGGAGTCAGTCAAGGACTCAATAAAAATGAAAAATAAAAGTGATGTATTATATGAAAATTAAAATGATATTAATTTCTGGAATTTAGAAGAATGGACAGATGCTATTTTTTCTGTCTAAATATAGGTCGGACCATACTCTTTTCTTGAAACTACCAAATCGTACCTTTGATGTAGAAGAGTACACTGTGTAAATTGCAAAGTGAAATACTTCGATATCTGAACCTGTGAGTTCGCACAACAATAATCGGAACGACAAATGAATCCGAAACAGAGCTGCAACCATATTTGTACTTTGAGCAGTTCTCTTGGTTATTGACAAAACTCTACATATAATTTAAATATTGACTGAAAAGGATTTGTACCTAGGGGTTTAAGTCTTGCTTTTGAACATGCGATGTAAGTTTGAAGTTTGATATTGATCTCGTTGACTGCGGGGTATGAAGGCAGACATTTCATTGTCATCATTGTCTTTGTTTAAAAAGAAGCTTTAAATTTCAAACGATAACGGATATGACTATACTATTTTGAACATGATAAATAAATAAAAACGACAACAAAAACTGAGTTGTTGATTGTTGTCTGTATGCCAGAGTGAAATTGAAGATAATGAACATCTGCATACAAAAGGCTCCTTCTAATTATGGATTGTGTGGGATAAAATTCATGGGAATAATCATGTTATTTACTTTTATGTAGCATTCCTGAAACAATTTTATAGGGGATGACGTCCTGGATAGGACAATCCAGCATTCTTGATACGTCTTATTTGGTAAGATTTTCCGTCTTTCTGGTGACAATCTTTTCATTTTTCAGGAACATCGATTGCATTTTGGACTGTCTTTCTCAGGCTACCTCTGGCAACAGCATGTTGTGCAGTGTCGACTATGACATAACGACATACAGCACTGTATTTCGACATGCCTGTGCTAATTGGACATGTAAGTTTGAGATGAGAAAGGATTCTTTCCCCTATATAAATGAAAATCTTGAAATGTCCTCCGTCGTACAGAGGACAGCGTATATGGATCTACAATGTAAATACATACACGCAAAAATATTTCCATTTCAATTCAAGCCGTTTGGTTTTCTTTGTGAATTTTCTTCTATTCTTGTCTTGTTCTGGGCCAGAGAACAGTGTGCTTTCTTCGAAGGAAAACTATCTCTCGAATAAACGAAGTATTTTCAAATGTTGGCATTCAATGTTGTATCGTTATGTTTTAGAAGACGATGGAGAAAGGAATATTTCGGATTCGAGTCGGTCTTTGACATCATTTGAGCATCTGAATATCTGCTGATACAGACGAATTATGTATTCATCAGTAACGATAATATACAGAAAGTATATGCAGAATTTCGAGAGTAGGCGTGGCTACGTGCACATTACAAGAGGCATTGGGACAAAGAGATTGTATGCAAACTGCCATTCTATATGCAAGTTTCTTATTGGGAGTTAAATATTTGTCGTCATTTTGGATGTAGATTGACAATCAGTACCGTACGGAAGATGAATAAACTGAAGCGGTCATTGCTTTCCTTTTCAGTGACAGAATCAGCTGTTAACAACTGTGCATATGCCTTCTACTTGCGGTACAGTAGCTGTCAACCTGAGCTGAGCAATTCCTTGACTAACAGTTACTACTCCTTCCATTATAGTTCCGACACGTATGAATATGTCATGAATACATGCAGGTATTTGCTCTATTGATAGATATCTTTCTTTTCTAAGATATGATGGTATTAGCAATCACATTTATTTGGATGTAAAAGCCAAACATATCAGATATTCAGTACCAGATCAATCCGTCAAAAACAGTACTGAAGATTTCGAGTGGTTAAAGTTGCTCTAGAGCTGGAAATCTTACTCATAATGGACAAATGCATTTTTTTAATAGGTCTATCCTGAGCTGTTGAAAGTTAAAGGACGGCAGCTTCGTAATGGATGCATATTATTTGGAGGAAAACAAAATGCCCCAGTGGGCGGTTTACGTTTTGCAACTTCCCTCCTTGGCCTCCTCTTAATATTTCTAGTTCAGTATCATTTCCACCTGGGAAAGCAGTACAGATGTACAGTAGCCAGGTAGTTCCGATGCAGCACATGCAATATCGTTTAAAGATTAGTTTTGAACAAGGCTTCAATTATTAGTTGTGTTTTGTATCTTTTAATAAATCAAGTAGTTTGAATAAGAAGAATTTGCACCAAGTCCCTACCCATAAGACTCAACTTTCGACACAAGCTGGAAAACAATATAAGGGACATGATGGATATGTTTGTGTGAGTGAGATGGAGCGTTTATAAGAGAAATAAAACGATAGCCTCATTGAATTGCCGTCAATTCAAGTTAAGTTGAAGTGAAGTGGGAATTTGCCAATGTATTCATAATCTTAGGTTGATTTCTATGCATAATTGGTAGCAGTAAAATGACTAGTACCTGCAGCACAGAGACCTCGTTATATAATTACATTGTTTTCTCATTTGTTACAGAGCTAAAGTGAATTTTACAAATTGCATGAAGCTTTCCACCGATGGATTATATTCATGGCCCTGTAGAGGGACGGAGGCCATATTCTACAATGACGCCTTGAATGCTACCTACTCTTATCCAGTGTGCGGACTAACTTCTCCACTAGTGTATCGATACAACATGTCGATTTTTTGTAATAGTTCTACCACTTCTGACTGTTCCAATGTGTCCAAGAGTGTGAACTCCTGCTTCTCCAAATATGGTCTACCGCCATTAGACCTACCCACCTATGCAACTAATATAAGCCTGCTTAGAACCGTTTGTGGGTATGTCATGTATTGTATCCTTCGAATGTTTCTCTTCAAATGTGCACTGTAGTTGTTTGAAATGAGAAAGATGACAAAGTTCAGTCGCTGATCTTAAGCTATTTGAACGTTGGTGCAAAAGCTTTAATATATTTGAAACTGAGACTGAATGTGCGTCTGCTATACAAATGGAGTCAGTCAAGGACTCAATAAAAATGAAAAATAAAAGTGATGTATTATATGAAAATTAAAATGATATTAATTTCTGGAATTTAGAAGAATGGACAGATGCTATTTTTTCGTTCTAAATATAGGTCGAACAATACTCTTTTCTTGAAACTACCAAATCGTACCTTTGATGTAGAAGAGTACACTGTGTAAATTGCAAAGTGAAATACTTCGATATCTGAACCTGTGAGTTCGCACAAACAATAATCGGAACGACAAATGAATACGAAACAGAGCTGCAACCATATTTGTACTTTGAGCAGTTCTCTTGGTTATTGACAAAACTCTACATATAATTTAAATATTGACTGAAAAGGATTTGTACCTAGGGGTTTAAGTCTTGCTTTTGGACATGCGATGTAAGTTTGACGTTTGATATTGATCTCGTTGACTGCGGGGTATGAAGGCAGACATTTCATTGTCATCATTGTCTTTGTTTAAAAAGAAGCTTTAAATTTCAAACGATAACGGATGTGACTATACTATTTTGAACATGATAAATAAATAAAAACGACAACAAAAACTGAGTTGTTGATTGTTGTCTGTATGCCAGAGTGAAATTGAAGATAATGAACATCTGCATACAAAAGGCTCCTTCTAATTATGGATTGTGTGGGATAAAATTCATGGGAATAATCATGTTATTTACTTTTATGTAGCATTCCTGAAACAATTTTATAGGGGATGACGTCCTGGATAGGACAATCCAGCATTCTTGATACGTCTTATTTGGTAAGATTTTCCGTCTTTCTGGTGACAATCTTTTCATTTTTCAGGAACATCGATTGCATTTTGGACTGTCTTTCTCAGGCTACCTCTGGCAACAGCATGTTGTGCAGTGTCGACTATGACATAACGACATACAGCACTGTATTTCGACATGCCTGTGCTAATTGGACATGTAAGTTTGAGATGAGAAAGGATTCTTTCCCCTATATAAATGAAAATCTTGAAATGTCCTCCGTCGTACAGAGGACAGCGTATATGGATCTACAATGTAAATACATACACGCAAAAATATTTCCATTTCAATTCAAGCCGTTTGGTTTTCTTTGTGAATTTTCTTCTATTCTTGTCTTGTTCTGGGCCAGAGAACAGTGTGCTTTCTTCGAAGGAAAACTATCTCTCGAATAAACGAAGTATTTTCAAATGTTGGCATTCAATGTTGTATCGTTATGTTTTAGAAGACGATGGAGAAAGGAATATTTCGGATTCGAGTCGGTCTTTGACATCATTTGAGCATCTGAATATCTGCTGATACAGACGAATTATGTATTCATCAGTAACGATAATATACAGAAAGTATATGCAGAATTTCGAGAGTAGGCGTGGCTACGTGCACATTACAAGAGGCATTGGGACAAAGAGATTGTATGCAAACTGCCATTCTATATGCAAGTTTCTTATTGGGAGTTAAATATTTGTCGTCATTTTGGATGTAGATTGACAATCAGTACCGTACGGAAGATGAATAAACTGAAGCGGTCATTGCTTTCCTTTTCAGTGACAGAATCAGCTGTTAACAACTGTGCATATGCCTTCTACTTGCGGTACAGTAGCTGTCAACCTGAGCTGAGCAATTCCTTGACTAACAGTTACTACTCCTTCCATTATAGTTCCGACACGTATGAATATGTCATGAATACATGCAGGTATTTGCTCTATTGATAGATATCTTTCTTTTCTAAGATATGATGGTATTAGCAATCACATTTATTTGGATGTAAAAGCCAAACATATCAGATATTCAGTACCAGATCAATCCGTCAAAAACAGTACTGAAGATTTCGAGTGGTTAAAGTTGCTCTAGAGCTGGAAATCTTACTCATAATGGACAAATGCATTTTTTTAATAGGTCTATCCTGAGCTGTTGAAAGTTAAAGGACGGCAGCTTCGTAATGGATGCATATTATTTGGAGGAAAACAAAATGCCCCAGTGGGCGGTTTACGTTTTGCAACTTCCCTCCTTGGCCTCCTCTTAATATTTCTAGTTCAGTATCATTTCCACCTGGGAAAGCAGTACAGATGTACAGTAGCCAGGTAGTTCCGATGCAGCACATGCAATATCGTTTAAAGATTAGTTTTGAACAAGGCTTCAATTATTAGTTGTGTTTTGTATCTTTTAATAAATCAAGTAGTTTGAATAAGAAGAATTTGCACCAAGTCCCTACCCATAAGACTCAACTTTCGACACAAGCTGGAAAACAATATAAGGGACATGATGGATATGTTTGTGTGAGTGAGATGGAGCGTTTATAAGAGAAATAAAACGATAGCCTCATTGAATTGCCGTCAATTCAAGTTAAGTTGAAGTGAAGTGGGAATTTGCCAATGTATTCATAATCTTAGGTTGATTTCTATGCATAATTGGTAGCAGTAAAATGACTAGTAAATGCAGCACAGAGACCTCGTTATATAATTACATTGTTTTCTCATTTGTTACAGAGCTAAAGTGAATTTTACAAATTGCATGAAGCTTTCTACCGATGGATTATATTCATGGCCCTGTAGAGGGACGGAGGCCATATTCTACAATGACGCCTTGAATGCTACCTACTCTTATCCAGTGTGCGGACTAACTTCTCCACTAGTGTATCGATACAACATGTCGATTTTTTGTAATAGTTCTACCACTTCTGACTGTTCCAATGTGTCCAAGAGTGTGAACTCCTGCTTCTCCAAATATGGTCTACCGCCATTAGACCTACCCACCTATGCAACTAATATAAGCCTGCTTAGAACCGTTTGTGGGTATGTCATGTATTGTATCCTTCGAATGTTTCTCTTCAAATGTGCACTGTAGTTGTTTGAAATGAGAAAGATGACAAAGTTCAGTCGCTGATCTTAAGCTATCTGAACGTTGGTGCAAAAGCTTTAATATATTTGAAACTGAGACTGAATGTGCGTCTGCTATACAAATGGAGTCAGTCAAGGACTCAATAAAAATGAAAAATAAAAGTGATGT
This sequence comes from Margaritifera margaritifera, assembly GCA_029931535.1. Lineage (NCBI taxonomy): Eukaryota > Metazoa > Mollusca > Bivalvia > Unionida > Margaritiferidae > Margaritifera > Margaritifera margaritifera. The sequence continues at coordinate 230,595 of JAQPZY010001667.1, forward strand.
ATTATATGAAAATTAAAATGATATTAATTTCTGGAATTTAGAAGAATGGACAGATGCTATTTTTTCGTTCTAAATATAGGTCGAACAATACTCTTTTCTTGAAACTACCAAATCGTACCTTTGATGTAGAAGAGTACACTGTGTAAATTGCAAAGTGAAATACTTCGATATCTGAACCTGTGAGTTCGCACAAACAATAATCGGAACGACAAATGAATACGAAACAGAGCTGCAACCATATTTGTACTTTGAGCAGTTCTCTTGGTTATTGACAAAACTCTACATATAATTTAAATATTGACTGAAAAGGATTTGTACCTAGGGGTTTAAGTCTTGCTTTTGGACATGCGATGTAAGTTTGACGTTTGATATTGATCTCGTTGACTGCGGGGTATGAAGGCAGACATTTCATTGTCATCATTGTCTTTGTTTAAAAAGAAGCTTTAAATTTCAAACGATAACGGATGTGACTATACTATTTTGAACATGATAAATAAATAAAAACGACAACAAAAACTGAGTTGTTGATTGTTGTCTGTATGCCAGAGTGAAATTGAAGATAATGAACATCTGCATACAAAAGGCTCCTTCTAATTATGGATTGTGTGGGATAAAATTCATGGGAATAATCATGTTATTTACTTTTATGTAGCATTCCTGAAACAATTTTATAGGGGATGACGTCCTGGATAGGACAATCCAGCATTCTTGATACGTCTTATATGGTAAGATTTTCCGTCTTTCTGGTGACAATCTTTTCATTTTTCAGGAACATCGATTGCATTTTGGACTGTCTTTCTCAGGCTACCTCTGGCAACAGCATGTTGTGCAGTGTCGACTATGACATAACGACATACATCACTGTATTTCGACATGCCTGTGCTAATTGGACATGTAAGTTTGAGATGAGAAAGGATTCTTTCCCCTATATAAATAAAAATCTTGAAATGTCCTCCGTCGTACAGAGGACAGCGTATATGGATCTACAATGTAAATACATACACGCAAAAATATTTCCATTTCAATTCAAGCCGTTTGGTTTTCTTTGTGAATTTTCTTCTATTCTTGTCTTGTTCTGGGCCAGAGAACAGTGTGCTTTCTTCGAAGGAAAACTATCTCTCGAATAAACGAAGTATTTTCAAATGTTGGCATTCAATGTTGTATCGTTATGTTTTAGAAGACGATGGAGAAAGGAATATTTCGGATTCGAGTCGGCCTTTGATATCATTTGAGCATCTGCATATCTGTTGATACAGACGAATTATGTATTCATCAGTAACGATAATATACAGAAAGTATATGCAGAATTTCGAGAGTAGGCGTGGCTACGTGCACATTACAAGAGGCATTGGGACAAAGAGATTGTATGCAAACTGCCATTCTATATGCAAGTTTCTTATTGAGAGTTAAATATTTGTCGTCATATTGGATGTAGATTGACAATCAGTACAGTACGGAAGATGAATAAACTGAAGCGGTCATTGCTTTCCTTTTCAGTGACAGAATCAGCTGTTAACAACTGTGCATATGCCTTCTACTTGCGGTACAGTAGCTGTCAACCTGAGCTGAGCAATTCCTTGACTAACAGTTACTACTCCTTCCATTATAGTTCCGACACGTATGAATATGTCATGAATACATGCAGGTATTTGCTCTATTGATAGATATCTTTCTTTTCTAAGATATGATGGTATTAGCAATCACATTTATTTGGATGTAAAAGTCAAACATATCAGATATTCAGTACCAGATCAATCCGTCAAAAACAGTACTGAAGATTTCGAGTGGTTAAAGTTGCTCTAGAGCTGGAAATCTTACTCATAATGGACAAATGCATTTTTTTAATAGGTCTATCCTGAGCTGTTGAAAGTTAAAGGACGGCAGCTTCGTAATGGATGCATATTATTTGGACTAGTATCTGCAGCACAGAGACCTCTTTATATAATTACATTGTTTTCTCATTTGTTACAGAGCTAAAGTGAATTTTACAAATTGCATGAAGCTTTCTACCGATGGATTATATTCATGGCCCTGTAGAGGGACGGAGGCCATATTCTACAATGACGCCTTGAATGCTACTTACTCTTATCCAGTGTGCGGACTAACTTCTCCACTAGTGTATCGATACAACATGTCGATTTCTTGTAATAGTTCTACCACTTCTGACTGTTCCAATGTGTCCAAGAGTGTGAACTCCTGCTTCTCCAAATATGGTCTACCGCCATTAGACCTACCCACCTATGCAACTAATATAAGCCTGCTTAGAACCGTTTGTGGGTATGTCATCTATTGTATCCTTCGAATGTTTCTCTTCAAATGTGTACTGTTCTTTTTTGAAATGAGAACGATTGCTTACTGATGGTGTCGTCAGATTTGTTTGAAACCGTAAAATAGTGTTGTAAATGGGTCGAAATCGTCGTCTGGTTAAGAATTAGGAGTATTCAAGCACTATAGCTTATTCGTTCCATATTTGTTTGTTCAAATTGTTGTTTTGTGGGGTTAATTTATCAGAAAAGAATGTTTTAATTTTAAAATGAAATATTTGTTAAGCTCATCCACTGAGTTTGCACAGATAATAGCGGTGAAAGTTTGTATGTCTTTATTTTACAACCGCTTGCTTTTCAAAAACTAAAAATTAAGGTCTATGTTCCTGCAATCAGTTGAAGAAATTCAAATAAATGCTACGTCTGATTGAACTTCTTTTAAAGAAAGTGATCACACTGCAAGATGTTGTACTTGTCATAAAAAATTATGTTTGACAAAATCGATAAATATCGCTATATTAAAAGAATTTTCTTAGAGGTGTTATCGATATGCCTGGCCTCGAAAGAGCCTTGTTTCATGTTACATGGAATGTAAATGTTTAATTAAATTATAGGTCCCAAACATGTATTGTACTCATATTGTCATATCTCACTTTGTTAGTTGTGCATCTGGGATGAAAGGGTTAACGATCATTGACCTTAAGTGTGGCGTAAAATTTGTCAATTTTCCACACCTTGCTATTAGTCCCGGGAGCATATGGCGTAACTCTTGATCTGTGTCGTTCCTAGGAAATGTTTCGTCGCTGGTCCGTCGTTCGTTATGATATGCTTAATTTGATTGATTTGGGCCGTTTGTTTACACAACGTTCTGGCATCAAGATCGCAATAGTTTGTGTCAATATTGTTTAATAACCTTTATATGCAATTTATAGTTATGTGATACGAGCTTTACTTCTTATTTCACAGTACGTGTGACACAGTTTGCAAATGTGAGACTGCAATGTTAGATAATCCTGTTACACACGATTACGCTGGATGAAACTAAGTTAAATCAGGATGCGTATCACGTCGCCGACATCTGCAATAGTTCTAGCGATTATCATAGTAAAAGCTATCTAGATGTAAATATTAATGCAAGTTTACAACAATTGCTTAACTTTGCATGCTCTTTCTAATGATGTAACTTTTTATTTGAAAATATACTGTATTCGTATAGTTATATTCGTACCGATAACATTTCAGCCACTACTTTATATTTAGAGATGAGAGGATTAAATATTTAGCATACGTTGTTTAGGATAATGAAATCTCTCCCTCCGGATCAGAGACTGTGAGCCGTAACTCTGCAGAGGCACATTCTTGCGGACAAAATCATACCTTTAGTTGAATTTCCTCAGTCCGAACCAGTGCTTAGCATGGATTTCATTAACTTCACTTAATATGACTTATTTCTGCGTATATTATACAGAAATGTGGAATGTCTTCTGAAGTGCCTCGAGGAAGCAATAGGAAACTGCCATCAGACAGAAGTGTTGGCCATTGAGTTTGACTTCAAGAAGTTTATGGTTTTCCTTCGACATCTTTGTAATGATACGAGCTGTAAGTATGTCAAAATTCTTTACCTCTTTCCACTTTAATTGGTCTTATTTTTTAATTGTCAGTTTCATGCTATGATAGAGTTGCCATTGCAATACACGATTAATATCAAACAGAAAAGCACAAATATTCTAACTTTATAGAGCAACATTACTGACAGTGGTCTTAGCTATAGACAGGGTGCATTCCTCTCCTTCGCCCATCATTCCGCCCCCTTAGGCTCAAAACCCATCTTCTTTGCCCTGTTATGTATGATGTTTATATAATATTATAAATATTTTAGGAAATTATAAATGTTTCTTCACTTTAATATTTGCTTAAATCTTAATGTTATCAGGAAAAACATGTTTAACTAGTGTCCTTGAATTAGGTTGTTTTGATCAATATGTTTTCTCAATTTGAAGGTCAAGGTTGAATTTTGTTTACAGTTAGAATTCCATTAAGATGACGCATATTCTAGAACATTCTGTCATGTGACCAATCTTTATATATACCATGTTTGGTGGACATTTTTTCAGTTTTGACATTACCATCAGTCTTGTAAAGAGCTATTACAGTTGTGAAAATTCATTCCAAATTCTAAGAGAGGAATTATTTTAAATATTCATTGGATTATAACAGTGCTCATAAACTTTTGGATTTTGGATTTTTAATTAATGATTTTGGAATTTAACTGAACTTATTCAGAGATTTTGGAATACTTCATTTTGACATCAGCACATCAAAGATTTCTAGTACATCAGGACTTTGGAGACCATTAGCACATCATAACATTCAAGGACACAGCCGTGAATTCGGAACATTCTATATTTAGGACTTGTGATTAGAACAATCATTCTTATTGGATTATTAGTATTTCAAAACACATTACTGTAAGTGACTTTTTTCATTTTTCATTTTAATTATCTAGTAATAAATTGCTTGTTGATTTTTACTTGATTTGTTGGTTTCACTTTCTTTCTGTTACATTTTTCTTAGACCATAGAGTCGTAACAGCCCTCAGAGAAAACTCTAAGTTCCACTTCAAATCTGCACAATATCTGAAGGGTTATTATAGGTATTACGTCCTTACAGTTCGATGTTACTTGAGAAACAAAAGGTATTGTGTCTCTCAGAACAGCAAAATAAACAAAACCCTGATACAATTTATCATGAAATATAATTCTATTGTGAAACACCTTTGCCGCCACATTCTGTGAGCAATCCAAGTTTAAACTCTTACGTTAGTTGTGTAAAAGACTCTTATTCCTACTTAGGACACTTAGGACACGGTGAATTTGTCACGTCTAACTTTTGTTGTAGTAGAGTTGAAGCTGTCTAATGTGGTCCTTGACTTGTCCCTATTCCTATCAACTGCGGCTGGAAAATTTAGACCGTCTTAACATTGAAGAATGTGGACATGCTACGACATGAGGTGTTAAGCGAGATTAACTTATGGGGACCTCATATTTGTCCATGATATATCTGTCACTGGGGTTCTTGAATTATATTACAGTCTTTTCTGAAACAGGTAATTACAAAAGATATGTGCCTTAATGCCCTCTCCTCTGTTCACAGTTCCCCTCCCCCAACACAAATTTGTCAAGATAAAAAAATAATTCTAAAATCTGTAGGTGTTCATCAAAATAAAAACTGGAAGTATTTCTGCTTGTTCATACGGCAAAAGAGAAATTAGCATATCAGCCTGGACTATGTATAAGCAACATGTACTTACGAATGAAATGTATGCCCGTTTATCACCATAAAATGCCAAAATGGTGAAGGTTGCCTCTCAGCCTATCCATCTGTAAGGATTGCTTGTGGGAAAGCTGACATTTATTTCATGACAAGGTAATTTTATTTGTTGGATTCTATATTTCGTGAATAGTGCATATCGTCGAGACTAACCTTATTTGTAGTACTAAACATATTCAAAATCCAGTTATCTTTAGAAATTTTAATGGAAATGTAACAGTGTTACTCCAGTGCGCCCAATTTAAGTCAGGTAGTGTCAGGGAGCATATCTATAGCACACAATCTATGCACGGCAGACGTATTTCAAGTAAAGAAACTCACTGCAGAACACTGATTTAGAGTAATTTATTGTAGAATAGGGAGAATATTGATAGTTACCAGTACGTGAATTTAGTTTAAAATGTTTTGTGTTTAAGATGTTTTTTATATTGTCAATTTTACTACAGATCACATAATATGTAGAAATTATGTAAATATCTTCCAATACTCTGTTTAAAAGAAGAAGAAAAAAATTCCAAGAAAACAACGAAACTCCCAATATATATATATATATATATATATATATATATATATATATATATATATATATATATAAGATAGATATATGTAAAAAAAAGACGTGTTTTCACTTACGAGATACATTGAAACAAATGTTTGAATTTAGTATTTGGTTTAAACATATTTTATTTGCTAAATTATTCAAAAGGGGTCGAGCTACGAGTTGTGACAACATTATATAAGCCCCTCCCAAATGTAATATCGCAGATGATTCCTAGTAAAGCATTCGTTATTTTCAACATTATTATGATGAAGCACTTGTGTATGCACCATCGATTGCCTCTTCATTCTCGATTATTCACGTTTTAAAATTCATTTTACAGACACCATAAATTTAATATTAATACAGATTTATAATTTTAAAGAAGCGTCTAAATGTCTTAATGTCCCCATGATCCCAGACTACTTAGAAGGCACACAGAGATAAAGGGTATTGTGTATTCATCATTAATCTAATATGAAAAACAAAAATATATATTCCCATGTATCTAACTTTCAGCTAGTCTAGCAGCAGCAAATAATTGTGTAGACGAATTTGCTGCAATGGATCTGGTTTGTTCCCCCGACTTGAGATCAAGAAGTCAAGATGCTTATTGGCTACTTTCAAATAACACAATCAGTCAAGAAACTTTCGTTTCTCTGATTTGCAGGTAAGGGCGTCAGTTATATTCGATCCCATGGAAAAACGTAATCCTTATTCACTCATTCGCTTATCCGCTTATTGATTCAGTACCTAGTTACGTAATGTCTCACGAAATGACTCAATAACAGATAGTGCACTCATCGATTAAATTGCAGAATTAATAACTCAAGAAATAACTCATCACTATTTCACTAGATAATGCAATCATCCATTAAATTGCTACAGGAGCCTGGACGACTCAGTGATTAGCTTGTGGAACTCGCGACCGAAGGGTGCGGGTTTGAATCCTACCAATAGATCAGCCTGGATCGGCTACCGTGGTGTGTCCTTGGGTAAGGCACATTACTCCAATTGCCTCAGCACTAAATAGCCTAGTTGTGTTGCTGTGCCATAAAACACAAAGCCGAATGAAAAAGATTACTCACTGACTCACTGATTTAGTGACACTCTCGTTCAGTGTTTTGGAGGCCAATCTATTGTAACTTACACGGCAATAAATGTATGTCCGTGCTTGTCTTATCACATATGTGCATTTATGTTAAAGCTTTCAAAATGCAAAATATGATTGTATGAATACGACGACACCATCCTTGCTTGTACTTAAAACTGGTGATACCTTTTATTCAATGTGGATAATTTATGTTAGTGGGTAGAATTTGAACACATCGGTTCCTGCTAAATATCTTCAAATCTTGCAGACACGTTCTTCAAGTGCTCACCAAAGAGATCGAAAATATTTCCACAGCAGTCAGACCTCCAAGCATTTGCTGTACTCATAAAACATTCAACAGAAAGTGCTGACAGTACGGTGGCTAACACTTTAAAGCTGATAAATGTTTTACGTTGAGGTTGAAAATAAAGATAGCTGAGGTAGGTGACTGTAGAATGGATAAACCGTCCAGTTACCTCATTGTTAGCCAGACACACTGCACTTGCCTATTGCTTCCTGCACTGAAAAACTATGAACGTGTTTGGGAACGTTTCTATGCTACCGTTTCTTGCCTGTGTATCAAAACATCCTGCGGGCATTCTATTTCCTGAGCTTGAAATCTGAGTATAAAAAAACGGTACGGTTGTTGTGAGTTTTAACGTAGGTTTTCAATTTAGATTTTGTATGCTACATGTATTATGTATTTTTACAAGGTAGGATAATTTCTAACCTGCTATGTCCACAGATTTAGTTTTATTTACTCCTAATATATTACGTTGTTTATCTTACAATGTAGAAAAAGTTCATGGCTGAAGTACTTTGATGGGAATACAACTTGATTGACCAGATAATGGTTAGATAGATTTAGTTCGGATTACGCGAGAATATCTATACAAATTTAAACAATTTTGTTTGGCCCAGACGTATACTTCTGTGGCCGAAACGTGACTGTCCTCACGGTTATGTTTTGGTTTATTTTCCTGAAAGGAACCTATTAAGCCATTCAAACAGCATGGTCTTACCACATGATATCACCAAATAGACTCCACGAAAATTATATCGATAGAAATGTACGGTGCGTTTTCTTTACAAACTTTTCAAATTTTAATTATTTTTTCCTTTTGTCTTTCTTATATGCTATCTTACATATAATTGATGAAATGATAAATATGATTGCACTTGCTACTGAGTTTCAGTTGAATACATATCAGCATGTCTTGTCCATATACCAGTTACAAAATTGAATTGATGATCATAACAAATTTAAAGGCATTATAAAACCTAAATATGGTATTCATCCTGAGAATAAAACACCTCTGGACATATAAGTTTCAAGGCGGTAACGTGTGTCTAACAAAGCGTTCCTAATACACCTAATTTTGTATGTTGTCAAAAAAAGTTTTGATCAAAGACGTAATGTAAATTTACTGACTAAAATAACGGCAAAACACGTCTGAATAGGAATTACTTTTAAAGAAAGGTTGACTTTTCAAAGGCAAGTGCTCTTCACTAAATGAATTTTTTGTCTTGCATATCTTACTGAATCTTCCTGCGTTGATGTGTTTAGAGGCTTCTTCCTCTCGAATATGCCTAAATTAAAAGCATAATTCAATGTCAGAGGAAAAGGACCTTTTGAAAAGGATTGATTAAGGATGTGTTGAAGTCCCCATATATCGTAACACCAACTACTGCACGGCGCGGCGGGGTGGGGGGTGGGGGTGGGGGGGGGGAAGCATTAAGATATCAGAATAAAATAATGACATTCATATACGGTTGTCATAAGTGTTATGGACAAAACTAGGTGTCCAAAGCCAAGATGGATATCATAAGGATAAGGTACAGTTATAAACGGGTTTGTATTGCAGATGAAATAGTTTTCTCATGGTGTTAGTTTCTTTTATGAAAAGTATTTGATGTGGCAAATAACGCTGTATTATATAATCTTTATTTTTCAGCGCCTATGATAATTTTTCCGCATGTATGGTCCTCCCTGTGACCAGTATATGCACACAAGAGTATGGTGCAATATATCAGGAGAAAATCAACTGGTTGTATTCACTGTCCAGATGCAATAAGGAGCCCAGTCTTCTCAGTCAATATCAGGGTCCACTGGAGTGTCAAAACAATACGACAATTTTCTCTTCTGTTAATACAACTACAACCGCAGTTTCCAGTACGGAGCGTTTCCTCTCTGATACAGTGACCACCCTTCCTACAACGGCTGTATCTTTCGATACAAATGTAACGAATATCAGTGCCACACGTATTGAGCCAACAACCTCCGTACCTTTCTATTTTGATGCAATTACTACTATGACTACAACTGTTGATTCACCAACTGCCCTAACCTCTTCCACAGACTTTTTCTATTCGGACTCAAGGACCACCACAACCACAAGTGTTAATGCAACAATCCCGATCACAACACCATCAGAGCCTTTCTTTTCTCATGCATCGAACACCATTGGTACAAATAATACTATGACACTGTCTTTTGATGGAAGTAACATTGCCACCACTTCGATGATTAGTGTTTCTTCGTCTTTTACTGTAGGAACGACTATTGGTACTACGCAAATGATAACGACACTGTTTACTTCTGAGGGCGATTCAAAAGTTAACGTATCAGCAACTTCAGGACTTTTCTATTCAACTGCTGCCATTACCACCGTTGCAACAGCAATGTCCTCAACACATTTATCTTCTTTTGAATTAACCTCTGAGACCACCACATGGATGACTACCACAAATATTTTCTCCACAAGTAGCACGAATACAATAACAGCGTCAAGTACATTTGTAGCCATGGCATCGACAACATCGATGACAACGACAATAACAACTACACCTACGACAACGACAACAGAGAAATCCACCTGTACATCTGTGAACAGTGACATAATAAAATGTATGTCCAAGTATAGTCTACCGAGTTACAACCTGACCTACTATGCTAACAACTCGGAGACTATTTGCGGGTAAGCATGGACCAATTATCAAGTGTTGTAGATTTTTTTTCAGTTTTCATTGTAGATATAGAAAAGTAGGAATTTCGTTCTCTTAAGAAACATAAGGGAAAACATTTAGTTTTAAATATATGTAGTAGATATTTGTTGAGAGTTATGCATGTCAGCCTAATAATGGGCAGTTAGGGAAATGTTTGCTTTCAATAGAACATGATTAATTAGTGGTCTAGTCGCTCTAGGGAAAGTGCCTATCATCTAATACATCCCGGATAAAACGGGTACAACTGCTGACAAACTCTTCAGACTGTCTGTAATGATCTATTTCGATACAAATATCAGAAAATAAGCCGCTTTGTTGCGAGATGATGAAAATATGATTTTTATATGAACATCTAGCCATCCAGTATCTATACACGAAGACTGTCATAGAGGTATTATTGATCGAACTTTTCTACCAGAGTTTGATCTCATAAACATAAGGAAAACATGAATATACGAATTCCAGTCTATGCAAAAGATATAATTAAGGTAGCTTTTAGAGATATCCTGCTTTTGGTATATATATCTATAGAAAATGCCGCGAAGCACACATTTTTGTTAGCACACACTTTTGTTTATTAAGAATGTCTGCACCTACTGCAACCAAGAAGTGCATATGTTGTTTGCTGGGCCATCACGGCATGAAATAGTCATATCTTATCAGATGTTATATATATATATATATATATATATATATATATATATATATATATATATATATATATATATATATATATATATATTTAAGATTGTTTATAACGTTTCAGAGGGTAATGTGATTTTTAGAACGTTATAATCGAGAAACGTTATATCCAAATTCATCGTTTATTTTTCAAAATGTTTATGTACTTATCCATGTCGATGACGTTGGACAAACATGTACTAAACAATTTATACTGGTGTGATTATTGTCAGAAGTCATATGTAATGGTAATAAAATTTTCAAACGACATACAATTGTATAAAGACATGTTATCATGAAAAAAATTATAAACCAATAAGTTTTACCATCAGACGAAAGTGCCAACATACATTTATAATTACCATTCGGCGAATCATATAAATTACTTGTATGTGAAAAAATCTTTCTTCAATAACTTGACGACTAGTAAAGTAGCCTTTTATTTATTTGGATGGAAAGAAATTGTCAATAGTCGTCTGTTTTTTATTAATCTGAGATTTTTCTTTTTATGTTTTTCAATGACATGGTCATAAAGAATATCAGGTGTGTGACACTGACCTTGTAGGTACAGTCTAATGAATGTTATTCTAACTAGAACCCAGCTGACTCTGGGTACAACGGCTGGTACTATATCATCGTCATCATCGTCACTTCCAGTAGAAGAAACATCGGTTGCTTCCTGACAATCGCTAATTTCACAAACAATATCCTCAGTTGTTGGCATCACATATTTGACAGTGTCACTATCAGAATTAACATAATCCAAGAAATCAACATCCTTGTTACCAGACCCATCTCTCCAGAAACAGTAACACATGATTTCTTTTACGAGTACCCCATATAGTTCCAGTCGTTGAAATTGGCAGCTAAAACAAATTAGAAATATCCTTTCGTGAACGCCCTGCTTCTAGTCCTTGTATTATTTGTAGCTTTGTGTCTAAAGAGACATTTTTTTCTTTTTCTGACCAGCGAATTTTCAGCCATTTTCACAACAGTCAGAATTTATAATGAACAATGGAGATTTACTTCAAGCTGTACTCAGTTAGTCAACATGCAGGTATAGAACTTTAGCTAAAGGACCTTTCTAAATTACTTAGTCAAAAAAGTCCAAAACAAAAACATTTCTTTTCATGCTTTAATTGTATTGAACCAGCAACCCGTGATTCTAACGTACTGACTTTGAATGAGGTGTGATTATCCCGCCTTTGTTACCTGACGCCTTTGCTAGGCCTTTGCTAGTTACCGATTATGAATGACGTGTGATTATCACGCATTTGTTATCATGCGCCTTTGTTGTTACACCTTTGTTATTTAAACGACCGCCATTGTTTTTCTAGCATCGGCGCGTTAGGTGATAAAAACGTTATAATTGAGCTAATTTTCTCCTGCATACCACACAAATCAAACGCTACCACCAAGTAAACGTTGTAACAAAGGAACGTTAAGGAATTTGGCTGAGGAAATTAAGCCCAAACGTTGAAAGAGATAAAACGTTATATGCAAGAACGTAATAAACAATCTTTACTGTATATATATACATATATATATATATATATATATATATATATATATATATATATATATATATATATATATATATATTGTCACGACCCTATGGTATAAAAAACGTAACAAAAAGAAAGTGAAACCAAGAATGTTTGTCAAAATCAACAAACAATTTATTTCTAAATAATTAATGTGAAAATTAAAATAATGTAATCCAAATCATCTTTGAGAATGTTCATATGCATCTAAAAGTCCTAAATACAACTCCAAATGTTAGTGAGTACTCCATGGTAACTTCGTTGAATGTTTCAATAAATAATTCCTTTCGAATTATTTATACAGCAATATAGCATTACGGCATACAGAACAACAAGATTTCGACACGGCTAATATTTCAAACATCTGATGATTCCAGGCTGATTTTAAAAACAGATCGTTTCAACGCAAGATTTAAAATTGGAATGCATGTAATTCCTATATCAAGGTCTTTTATACTCCTTACAAATGACCTATTTCACAACAGGAAACGTGTCATATTACGACCCAGAATGCAATAATAAATGCGTCATTTTAATGGAAAAGTACTATATTCGTGGTAAACAGCTCTCACCTTGAACAAAAGGTCAGTAAATACCTTGCTGACATCTTTTTCGAACTTAAAGTGCGACTTACTATTTGACACAATTTTAAAGTACAGTCACAGAACAAACGTTTATAAATTCCATATACAGAATACCGTAACAATATATATATATATATATATATATATATATATATATATATATATATATATATATATATATATATATATAACAAGGATGACAAAGCACTCTGCTGCGTGTCAGTGACTGGCGTTTTCGAGATCTACTGATCCCTTTTCAAGGAGCAGTTCACAAACAACTAACAATTACAGGCTCAAAAACGTAAACAAAAATATATATTTACATACTGTTGGTTATTTAAAGCAAGATCAAGGAATATAATCCTAATATATCATAAAAGAAAAGAAAACTCTATACTTCGGACTATTTACATTTTGGCATATCAGATGCTTCAATTTGGCAAGAACAATTATTTTCGTTTATCTTGCCCACGTGTGACCTATTTAACTGACTGAAACAAGGGAAACGTAGCATAATATGGCAATGATTCCGATGGATGACCACCCAAATAATTAGTTCCTGATAATATATTTTGCACAATTATAATCCAAAGAGTAAAGATAACGCGCTTCCAAAATTAAGAATGTGATGATATATATGCATGTATTAGCATTTAAAGACACCTCCGCACAATATTGACTATATGGCGATAATCCAAATTAAACATCCAAACATATAGAAACGAAGAATTGCATAAAATCCCTAGGAAGATAAACCCTTTGAAACAAATGTAAACATGAAGAGTGAAATGGGTTTCTAATGTGGTTCCAAAATGAAGAATGAGATGTATGCATGTAAGCATGTATTCGCATCCAACGGCACCCTAAAACCAAAATGGCTCTATGGTGCCATTAAAAAAAAGTTAAAAAACTAAGAATTGCACAAAAACCCATAGAAAGGTAAACCTTTCCAAGCAAATGCAAACATGAAGAGGGATATATATATCTATATATATATATATATATATATATATATATATATATATATATATATATATATATATATATATATATATATATATATATATATATATATATATATATATATATATATATATATATATATATATATATATATGTGTGTGTGTGTGTGTGTGTGTGTGTGTGTGTGTGTGTGTTGAGAGAATATTTTTACACTTCAGAGAAGCTTTTCTGTGAAACACGGTTGGCAATTAGTGCATTAGTGTAGTCCAGAAAAGTTTAATTTAAACACATGGAATTCAAGTTTTTATTTTATCTCTCAGGAAATTAGAATGCATATTGGACTGCATCAGCACAGCAATAGGTGACTGCTACAAAGACAACATTTTCTATTTAACATACGACAGTAGAAGTCTTATTTCAACGTATCGCTATCTTTGCGATGATTTAAACGGTATGTATATGTTTGTTTCGTTTGTGTTTCTACTTAATTGTTAAATGTGATACCTTACAGCTGTTATTTAGCGTAATCACTCTTTCCTCCTCCTTACCTTTCTTCCACTCCGAATCTATTGATATTATTTGTTTAGTTCAAACCTAAATAGAAGAAGATTATCATTAATATTAACTTGAAAGTTTTCATTTTAGAAATTACGTTCTGAAGAAAACAAAAATCGTAATCCAAAACTGCATTGTTTAGAACAGGGCTGACATATGGTTCAGAGTTTTGACATTTTTGTCCGCGCAGTAAATAGTTCTGCTGTCGATTGGTAGTTAGATCTTATTATGTGTCCCATCTGAAGGAAAAGAGTGAAACAAGCTCAATAGAAAGAATTAGGAAAGTACAAGATACATCTGAGCGATCAACTATATCGCTGGAATGATCTAAGAAAGAAGATAGCCTGAGTTTTTAGCATTTAGTTGTTCCCATAATGATTTCTGTGTACCTTTTGTTCATATATCAATTTGATTAGCTAAATGTATTTTAGAAATGAAGATTACAAGAATAATACAACGTTTATTATTAAATGGATCGAAATGCACATTTACTCAGTAATTAGGATTTATATTGACGATTTTGTTCACCTGTACCACAAGTGTCAGGTGAAGTACATGTAATTTTTTAAATGTAGTATACTAGCTCAACCTACATGACCTGTCCGTTTCTTTGGAAGATACAGACGGCTTAGTCCAACCTAGAAATGGGCATGGCGGTGTGCATGCACATTACATCGTAAATGTAAAAGAGATTATTCTGTCATAATATGCACGCATAATCCAATCAAGGCAACACCTATTTCTTTTGTGGAAAAGACTCTTCATGAATATTCAACTCGACAATTAAATGAATAAGTCATTCTTGTCTACGTCTGTATTTGCGTTTTTTTTCCGTCTTTATGTCAATAAGGTTTAAAGAAAACATAAAGGATAACAGAAGAGCACAAAACTCATTTTCGTTTTTTGTCCTAGTCGAAATTTTGAATGCTCGACACGCATTCGGCCCAAACGTATTAATTGATACACTATTTATCACTTGCATAAAATTGAAAAATACATTGAATGCCTCTCTTTAATTTAACCTGATCATATAAGAATTGCGAATTTCTTGCCAAGGGAGCGTTGCCAGATGCATATATCATTTAGCAATTATTTAGCGATCAAATCATCTTCCTGGTTGAAAGTATTACTTCTATTAATTGATCACATGTATCTTTCTCCGTGGTAAAACTTTATTAATCACACGAAATCAATTTGTTTGACAAGTTGTTGAGATTCCGTATTCATTGTCGCACAAACGTGCTTAAAATGTTTTCTCACATAAGACTTCGTATTTTATTAAACATAGGACAACTTAAATTCATGTTATGTAGCAGTGTTTATCATTTAATGCCATATAAATGTTGAGATGCCACATTTACCGACGTCACATTTACTCTTGTTCTAATTAGTTTTAGAACATTACTTTTAATGGGCATTATATAGCCACTATTGTGCTCACGTGCCATTAAACCCTACAACTCCAGCACCATGTCCCATATTCAAAAAAAAATTACCGAGATAGAGATCAAACTAAACAGTACATTATAGATCCTCAGTTCAGCAATATGGAAATCTTTATTTTTCATTACAATGCTTAGATGAATTAAGATCTATGTATAATCGGATCAAATTATTCCCCAGAGAAAAGAGTCAACGCCTTCATCGGGTGTGCATCTCAGATCTACAGCAAAGCGATTGCCTGTTACTACAACCTATCGTCAGGTTCCTTGCAAGCGGACGCAAACTACAGGGCTGATAGAAACAAGACAAGTTACGTGTCCACATTATGCAGGTAAGGTTCACATCAGGGTCAAACAGCTCTTATTCCATATGTCAGCAACATTTACGTACACCTCGAACATCCAACCTCAAAATTTATGCAGATTTTGGTTTATACAAACCAGTGATAAATCCTTATTGTCACTCTGACATCACTATGAAAATTAAGGATTCTAAAAAGTTTTCCTGAGATTTTTATATATGATGCATTAAATATGAATAATGAAATATAACTAACAAAAGCAGCAAATTGCATAATAAGGACGATTTGTTTGGACGGATGCCATTTTTGCTTGTGAAACATTTTCCGCTTATAGAATAAAAATCTCCATCAAAACAATCTTATTTGCTGTAAACACTTTTAAAAACACACAAGGATTACCTTCCAAACAAGTGTCACAAACTTAAAGCTACTTTGCTCTCAACCCTAGACATTGCCTATGTTTCTAACTGAATTTCTGCCTGTATATTATGCGCATGACCTAATCTTCCTGTATATTATGCGTTTGACCTAATCTTCCTGTATATTATGCGTATGACCTAATCTTTTTGTATATTATGCAAAGACAGATCTGGTTCTACGATGCTCTTGTCATAATGTACATTGCTATGTACAGCATGCCTTAGTAGAAATAGATATGCTGTTTCGCCTTTTGAACAGGTCTTCTCTTCCTTTTTTTAACTGTCAATTCAAAATCTTTTGAAAACGTGCAATGACATGTATGCCTATACTGAAAGTGCTGTTCAAGGTATATCGTAACATTCTGGTGCACATTTACTTATATTTATTGCCACAATCTATTTTATTTCAGCGCATATTATAGTTATGCAACCTGCACAACAATCTCTCCAGATGGTAACTGTACATCAGCTTATGCCACTCTAGTAAATAAAGCACAGCGCTCCTACAACTCGTTCCACCAGTGTGGTGTAACGTCAGAGCTTCACACCACGCATTACAAAGATCCGGAATGTAAAGATAAAAATGCGGTGGGAGCGATACTTGGAAACTCCCTGGTTCATATCAGCACTACGTTTGCTGTTATAATTTTGATGTATTCCTTATAAAACTTATACAGAAGGTTTGCATTTTGTTTTGTTAGTATATTTTTGGAAAAAGACAACAAAAAAAGCAATGGATGTATATGACCTCATGCAGACTGTTACGAAAAGCCAATGATTATTTTAAATGATTTGTTATCATTACACTCAAGGATGGGAGGTCCGTTAAATTTACTTGACATAGCCACTTTTTGTATACTCTTAGACTCCATTAGAGATAGATAGATGGATAGATAGATAGATAGATAGATAGATAGATAGATAGATAGGTTCAATGTACAGCTCGATTATTCCAACAATGTCTAAGTAAACATATAAAATAGAAAGCAATCTCATTTCCTTCAAATAGACTCTTCCATGCACGTAAACACTCTGCCATTGTCTCTTGGGTGCACTTTAATTTAATATCAATGATATATACACTATTTGCAAGCATAATATACACCCCACCCCCAAATTACACATTTTTCATTATCGTTTATGACAACGGTGCATGCTAACTACAGATTGGGAATATCGTCTTTGCCTGTCAAAGCCATATATTGTGTCTGAAAAAGAAAACGAATGAAACAATATAGAATGTAAAATACTGTTGTGTGGATTAGTGTAGCATAAGAAGACTAAATGCGTAAAACTTCATTTTTATTGCATGTAATATTCATTGTTAAAGGAAACTAATGTATGCCTTATTGGTGTATAACTTTTACATCCCGGTTAATATTTTCCGATAACTATTTAGATCTGAGATTAATTGTAATTTTAAATGATATCACTTCAGGTGGGTTTTTTTCATTGGTCTTTGATACGTTGAATATATTCCTTTTGTAAAATGTTCTAGTAGGCAGCCCCATTTGTTCCCGTTGATTATTTTATAGCAGTTTTTATTTCATTAACACCAATTGTCTTACGCTATGACATATCTTTAAATACATATCAGTTTAACCTTACATGGGAGTACTAGCGTTTGATACAGATGTTGAATCCGTATTTCCACATTGCACACCCAGACTGGTGCTGTTCAGGTGTTTGCAGTGAGGTCCACGCATCAATGCACCGAATCAATCTTATACAAATCTCAACACAATTTGAATTCCGTACGCCCTTTACAGATGAAAGTATTTAGAAAGTGTAAAAGATGGAATTATGTACAAAATACACAACCGCATATGTATTTTGTTCTGAGTGATGGGAAAGAACTTGTTTAGTACTGCGTATCAAAAGGCCATATCAAATTTGTTTTTCTTTCCGCCGACTCGGAACAAAACACGTATGCAGTTATATATATATATATATATATATATATATATATATATATATATATATATATATATATATATATATATATATATACATTTTGTATATTCCCTTACTGAAACATTTTAGGGTTTATCTTCATGTTAGTTTTGTTGTCTCATGTCTTTGCATTTGTAATTTAAATTTAGTGCTCGTTTGATATTTATCTCAGACGTTGTTTTCTTCCTCACAAAATAAGGAACAACGTACAAATATGTAGCCATTTATTTACAAATTAAATTTAAAATACCAAAATTTTATTATTGTTTTGTTCAGTTCGATGACAATTTGAAGTTTCCCATAGTTTTCTAAAACGTTAAATTGTTAACAGCTACTCTACATATTTCCTAATTAATCCAAGGTTTGTACTATGTATATATATATATATATATATATATATATATATATATATATATATATATATATATATATATATGTATATGATGTACTGTTCTAAATGGAATCATGTTTGGTGGCTTTTATCACTTTTCATAATTATTATATTATTGCGTTGTACTGGAAGTGACGCAACATTGTACATTGTAATGTCTTTTATCTGGATAGTTTGGGTTTACAAAAGGAAAACGTTTTGTTGGATATATATTTTAGTGTCTAGTGTAATTGTGTGATATATTTATCCTATTAACTCTGATCAGATCCTGGTTCACCTTTGTAAAAAGATTGTACTTTATTTGCCGATAATTATGGAAATAAGGATATTACGGCAGTTTCTTTATTTGAAAAATTCTTTTTTAAAAAGAAATTTAGATTTCTATCTGTATGAATAAAATGGACGTGTTACACGAGTAATAATGCTTAAGAAAAGATATCGTAAAATTTAATATACATGCTGAAATACAGATTACGCTTTACGCTTTTAAAAGTGTAAAATTATAATACTTCGCCGGTGACCTAGGACTCGAACCAATGCTGTATGTGTGACTCTATGGGATGATTCAAACATACTGGTTTCGAGCATTAGTGAATTATTTCCTCTGTTCATTTTGATAAGCAATGATATTCTATTTCAATACACTGTATGCATATGTTTGTTGTAACTAACTGATTATGGTTAATTTTTCTTCCCTAACTTTTAAGAATACTTAGTTGTCAGTAATATGATTAATCTAATTTTAGTGTATTTGTATTCTTTCTAATACTTTTGTTACATGGTGATTATATATTTTTTAGTGTATTTGTATTCTTTCTAATACTTTTGTTACATGGTGATTATATATTTTTTAGTGTATTTGTATTCTTTCTAATACTTTTGTTGCATGGTGATTATATATTTTTAGTGTATTTGTATTCTGTCTAATACTTTTGTTACATGGTGATTATATATTTTAGTGTATTTGTATTCCTTCTAATACTTTTGTCACATGGTGATTATATATTTTTAAGTGTATTTGTATTCTTGCTAATACTTTTGTTACTTGGTGATTATATATTTTTTAGTGTAATTGTATTTTTTCTAATACTTTTGTTACATGGTGATTATATATTTTTAGTGTATTTGTATTCTTTCTAATACTTTTGTTACATAGTGATTATAATTTTTGAAATTCTTCATACCACCTAAAAAGAGATGCTCACGCGTTATGGAATAGTACCCAAACATACGATTTTTCCTTAGTTTGTTATACATTTACAAACTCCTCTCCGTACTTACATGTAAGTAAATCTGTCTGCATGGCCTTGCACCAGTAAGGGGAGGTGACTCCGAGATAGGAATTGAAAACGTTGATTAACTGCTGAATAATAACCATTGCTTGAGGAAAATGCTTTCCTTGATAAATCATTCGAAAATAAATTTGCATCTTGTTCTACTTGCAATTTTCGGAACATTTACATAAAACGTTTAAAATATTTGGGAATAATATATACAACGAGAAATCAGTGGGTATAAAAGGGTCCCATTAGTTCGTTTGCTTTACTAAAAAATGTTTCAAAGGTAAAATTGCCCAAATATATTTTGCCCATATTTCTGTGAAAGCTTCATTACCATGCCTATTCTAGGTGCATAATTATGTTGGAATATGGGAGTAAAAATTCTGATGTTTTATATACTGAAATTTTTTTATTGTGCTATTTTATCCCATATAATTCACATGTAGGACTGCTATGGCAGAAACAAGCAAAGGACTGTGACGAAACATTAATTTTCTCACCTAAATGATGGCTAACGAATTTTTGAAGTAGATGAATATATTACTATGTTGTTTTTATAAAACTTGTCAACCAAAAATAGTACCAGGTGAGGTTTGACACTGTGATTCTTCACATTACCTCGACTTTTTATAATTGAAATACAGGAGACTGTATTAATTTTAAGATTGCATTAAAACAACCAGGCGAGCTATGTTCGACTCCACAATTAGAAAGAAACTGACACAGCTTAATCTATCATCCTTCCATACTCCAAAGCACTTGAAATATTGTCTGGTCAACAAGTATCCCAAAACGGTTTCAGACTTTAAAAAACTGATAAACATGAAATTAAATATAAAACTTGAAGAATTGCATAGTTTTAACTTCTGAACTATTAGCGCTTGACTCCTTTGAGACTGGAAAACATTAATTTACATTGCAATTTAAATATTTTCTTTTTGAAATCAATTTAAATCTCACAGTTTTTCTAATGTATGACATTTTTACGTTTTACTATATTTCCATACCATAATTGTATTATCTTCATAATTACATTTGTTTTTCCAAATATGATATAATTTGTTTTTCTAAAGATGATAAAATTCTGGTACCAAAGTTGTTCTGTATAGGACAAGTGTTGAAATATGCTCTATTATTATATAATCAGATGCACATGTAGTATATTTTTTATGACCAGTTGGTTCTTTAATTTTTATATATTTCTTTTACATGTTTCACTAATAAATTCTTTGTTTTTTTATTTTATTTTGCATGTTAAGTTAATCAACCATTAATCTAAACGTTACAATTTGAGAATAAAGAAAACTCCGAACAGAAAAATATGAGGGTACCATACCGAAATTTTCACGAATACCGTGAAACTATAAGAGAGTGAAGTGGATACAAATTGGCGGCTTCTCCTCGGGATCTGCTTTAGTTTGAGATCTGTCTTGTTTTAGATCTGTTGTAGTTTGAGACTTATCTGATCTGTCTGATTCTTGTTTTAGATTTGTAAAAATACTGCCTTCGAATCTTAAGAACTTTACAGTATTAAATATACAAATGCGGAAAGCCTGGCTAATCATCATCAAACAGAAGTTTGCGTTGTATGTATGCATATATGTATGTATGTATGTATGTATGTATGTATGTATGTATGTATGTATGTATGTATGTATGTATGTATGTATGTATGCATGCATGCATGTATGTATGTATGTATGTATGTATGTATGTATGTATGTATGTATGTATGTATGTATGTATGTATGTATGAATGTATGTATGTATGTATGCATGCACGCATGTATAAATGTAATTATGTATGTATGTGTCTGTGTATTGGGACTTAACGGCAGGTTAAAAGAAAGAGTTGATGCATACTTGCGTTCATTGATATCATATCAGTGTTTACATGTATCTATTTGATGGCACAATAAATTCAGATGGAGCTGCTAAATATTAAACATTTTTAGATAAAAACTTAGGAAGGGCAATTGATTTATAAACGATTTACGATTATAAAGGGTCATATGAAACCTCAAAGATATACGAATGTTAAGCAAGGATAAAGATATTTATGAAAAAGGATAACAACGATAATTAGGATGCTGGTGATAATGGTGATGGTGCAGAGGAGGACAACGATGATGATTTAGAATAGAACGCGTGAACAGAATTATAAACACTACCTTGAGCTGGTTTGAAATAGTGCAGTGAATACATTTGAACCTAACCCCAAGGATTAGAGATTTAATAAAGAGAGGTCAACTATACATGTCGTTACTCGCGCGTGCATCCGTTCGTTCATTAGTGTGCGTTCGTTATCCCTAAACTATTCAAATTAGACACCAGCGAGCGTTCTTTCGTTTGTGCGTGTTGCACACATACCGATAACATCGTCTTATCCCCCTTAACCATTTAAACTAGACAATAGACCTTGTAAATGATTGTTGATACGTTGCTTCGCTGCAGATACCCGGCACTTATATATATGTATTGTGCTGATTAGTTTATAAATGCCTGGTTATTATCTCTAGAATTTATTGAACTCTTGCATTCTTACTTCAAGTCTGGATGCAGTTGATGACCATTAGGTCATACTACACCTAAGATGATGCCCTGCGCTGCCCACACAGCTCTTGCTATCTGCCTTCACTTTCCATCTGGCGCAGTCTCGTCAGACCCGGTTTAATCTTAATCACTAGGCAAACAGAAGGCGGTCGCCTAGGGCCGCCATTTTTTTTTTTTTTGGGGGGGGGGGGAAGCGGCAAAAAACTGACTGAATAAAAAAAAGAAAGAGAAACAGCGTAAAATAGTAGATGATAAGCGTCTACAAGTTGAAAGAGAAAAACAGATGCAGAATCTTTACTCACACTAGTGCACAATATATATTTTCGAAAGTTAATTGTGTGTGTGTGGGGGGAGGGGGGGGTGGCGCACGGCTGAAGGTTCGTCTCGGGCGCCAAGTACCCTTGCGCCGGCCCTGAGTCTCGTCCATACTGGAGCTAGAGGCAGTGCAGAAGCTCGAACAGAGTAAATATATGAACTGCAGTACGTCCTCTGTTGATCAAGCAACCCCAAATGACATATCCAGTCCAGCGTGCCACAGACAGTTCAGAGCACATATGTGCTTGATCAGACGCTCGTATGCTCACTGAACCCAAACCAGTTAGTGCTCTCATGGCAATCTTCCAAGTCGATGGACAAACAACAACAACACTTTTACATTTGTCTTAATTTGGTTTTTGGTTCTATTTGCGTGAGGTCTTGATTGTTGTATTGTATAGTTAGAACAATAGCTGATAATTCAAATGCTTATTGTTGTACTTGTCCATACAACAAAACTAAAATCGTTGGCTTCGAGATGAAAACTCTGCTAAATTGATAATCTTTACAGCGATGAATGACTAATAATGTATGCATGATCTCTTATCAATATATGATTGATTGATAGCAATACACGTTTATGAAACCTATATCGTATAAGAAATACACAGTTATCTAACGCGAAAGACGACAATAATACACGATCATGGAGTTATATTTAAACCACCGCCAAGGGTTAAGAGTGCTGGTGCAAATAAGGGCAATATGACATGCAAAAATACACGTTTGTTCTTGTCTCGTGAAAAACAAGATTTGGAGGACTGTAGATTTAATTCACTACCGTAAACTACTTTTATTTTGATTAAATATTATTGCAAGATGAACTTAGCATTTAAAATCGATGATGCCTAGAGATTAAACATATCAACTAATGCACAGGCTTGAGTATAATACACAAAACATATTTTGTGGCATCGATAGTGGACGAATTGTGTAAAAGGAAAGGCAGTAGTACTAATGTGGGAAACTTGGGCCATTTACGGGAATGACAATGGTACAAATGTCCAACGGTGTCATATGTGGGGGACACTATAGCCCCCCCCCCCCATGGGAATGGTAATGTTAAGAATGTCTATAGATTTAACATTGAGGCTACATTGTTACATTGTTAGTAGTGGTTGACCTCAAATGGGGCTGCATTGTTACATCGTTAGAAATTGTAGACCCCAAAATGGCGCACATACTATCCTACACGTTGTGCTTAGTGACCTGTTGCCTAGTAACTATATATATATATATAAAGCTTTACTTATATCTCAGATCATGTTGGAGGTGTCATTAAATTTGCATATAGTGTACTGATGTTATAGCTAGCTTTATTCAAGGGAACAAATTAATAATAACACTAAAAGGGACGTGACTAAAAGTAGTACTGAAATTCTAAAATTGAAATGGACTTTAGCGGGGACTAGAAACATCCAGAACATTACATTAAAATGGACGAGACTAAAAGTAGTAGTAGAATTCCGAAACTGTCACTGATTTAGCGAAGACTAAAATAAAGTCCAGAACCTTAGATTCAAATGACAAAGAAGAAGTTCTAAAATTCCGAAACTGTACCCGATTTTTAGCGGAGCCTGAAAAACTCCAGAAATATGTAAGAAGAAAAGTTGGGTTTAGACTAAAAGTTGTACTAACATTCCAAAACTGTACCCGAACTTTAGAAGAGATTGAAAAAATCCGGAAAAAATGTAAAAAACAAAGTTTGGTTTACACTAAAAGTAGTACTAAATTCCGAAACTTATACTCGTTCCGTATTAGTTTCGACATTTTAGTATTAATTTTAGTTTTGACCATGTTTTAAAAGTTTTCCATGACTTTTTAAAACTTTGTTAAATTCGGTACACTTACACATACGTTTCCTTTGGTATATTCTTGTGAATTCAGAATCACAACGAAATTTCATAACACATCACAAAATCCAGTTTTTAAACTGTCTTTTTCTTTCTAATTTCTTTACTGGTATGGGTTCTTCCTCTTCTACTCTTGCCTCTGCCTGAATCGCCTTTTTGAATTTCTTTACTGGAATGGGTTTTTCTTCTGTTTCTGCTTCTGAATGCTCCTTCTCTTTGTTTTCTTTTTTCTTAGGACACTCTGAAGGTCAATGTCCTTTTCCCTAACATTGATAACAGGTATTTTTACTTTTGTCTCTTTTTTCTCTGTCTTAGATGTTCTTTTTCTTTGACGATGTGGACATTCTGGAGCCCAGTGTCCTTTTTCCTGACAGATATAGCAGGTATGTTGACTGTTATCTCGAGAGAAGTAGCCAGATGTTTTTGGGGGTATACTTTGGAATGATTCTCTGTAAATCTTTGATCAGAAGTGCAAATGCGATCTGTTGTGACTCTTCCATCTTCACAGGTCGAGGGGTGCTCTCTCTCTCTCTTACTATGTCTCTCTCTCTCAGAGAGGGAAAGATGTAGCCTAGTCAAATTAAATTCAAATTAAATTTGAACAACAGTCTACTGTTATGAAACGATCACACGTTTCCAAGTAGAAACCAGAAGCCAAGCGACAACGACGTCCTGTGTCAGCCTACACTCTCCAAGACGTGTTGGCAGAAGTTCACGCTAGCGATTTTGAAGAAGACATTATTGACCTATATCCAACGCCATCTACCTCCACTGGACAAAGAGAGTCATGATCAGTCAAGAAAGAGAGTCGTTCGGTAGCTACTGAATATGTGTCTTGGCATTAAAGCTACGCATAAAGTGACTTCCAGAAAATTTAGAACGACGGCTTACACTTACACTGTTAAATTTAAACAATTGAAGTCCCTGTTGTTGTCACGTCTTTGCATATACTATTCATAAATTTGCCATAATTAATCTGTTGGTAAAAGAAAGCAGGCATACGACACGGCATCCAAAATTCAAAGGAATCTTCTCGTCTTGGATAATCAGCTCTTTTAACAGTACTTGGTAATCCACTAAGTCTTGAACAGTGTCATTGACTTTCTTCCATTTGGTGTAACACATATGACAGAAGTCGTGGCATTGCAAGTCTTATAATATCTTCGCAGTTGATCAATATCTGACCATTAAACATTTTTGAAGTAATTAGTCTACCTATAACATTCAGATGCCAATATTTAAAAAATGTATGCCGTTTCGGATGCAGTTGTTCTTTGTTTTTCACCTGAATGTGTACAAAGTAGTTGTAAATGCGTTTGTGCAGCTCAGGGGGTAGCCTATGAATGTGTTCCTCAACACTATCCATTTACAGGAACGTCATCTGACTATTTGAACATTTTCAAACTTATCAGAGTTTTTTTTAGCATACATATACCAATAGTTAAAACATTTATGTCATAGAAGATGAAATTGTTCTGCTTTTAAACAGTAAATTTTACACCCTCACAAACGTGAAACGTTTTTGTTAATGGTACGAACATGCTACCCACAATCTCTAGTGTGTGTGTGTGTGTGTATATATATATATATATATATATATATATATATATATATATATATATATATATATATATATATATATATATATATCCCACAATCAAAAGGTTTTCTTAATAATAAAAGTAATTTGTAAAAATACAATTTTTGCGTATGACTTGCAAATAAAAATGTTTATTACTGGTAAAAAAAATCTAACAATTCTGAACAAGTGGTCAAAGCTCGGAGGCGTTGTAGGTCGAGAAAAAAAAATATCAAAAAGAATGGATATGCAAAATGTCTAGTCCACGGGTATTGACACGCGAAAATCCTAATTTCAGTTAGTAAGTAATATATTTAAATTCTGGACCACTAGTTAATTTAATATATGGGAATTTAACATCAAGACTACAATGTTTGGTTTTGGGTCTCTTTGACCTCTAACGTGAAATGTAATTTTGAAAATGTCCACAGGATTAACATTATGGATTGCTATGTCTTCTTATGTGAAAAGTACAGTTAAAAATGTCCATATGTTTAACATTATTGGTCTGTATGGCCTCTAACGGGAAATTTAATGTTAATACTACACTTACTAACCAATACACAAGAATCCAGTTATGTACTAGACAGCATCCACACTATATCATCTACACTCCGTTTGGAGTGACAATCGCCCACTTATCTACTATTCATCACACAGTTATCTACTATCCAAAACCCACACTGTCCATCACCCAGCGATAATCAACACCCAGTTATCTACTATGTAACACTTTGTTTGGAGTGATCATTACCCAATTATTTACTGTCCATTACTCAGCTATATATTATTCAACACCCACACTTTACGATCAAAACGCCGTTTGGAGTGACCAACACCGACTTATTTACCATCCAGATATCTCTTATTAAACACTCACACTATATCATCAACCAATACCCCACATATGCAATCCAGTACACTGTTAGAGTGACAAACACCCAGTTATCTACTATCCAACATGCCCACATTTACTAGCCAACGAAAAGGATAGGAATAAAAACAAACTATACCTACAAACACATAAATGTAGTATCACTCAATAGGTTATGATGTAAAAGAATGGGAATGAAACACACACACTCACCCAAGCAAGGGTAGGAGTGTTTACACACACTATACCCACAAATATACTTATATACTATAACACAAGATAGAGGGTGTCAACTATTTTGTTTTAAGACAAGTTTTAAAGTTCGCACTAGCTCTAACCTTCTTTTAGAAGTCAATGTTTTGCGTTTTTCAATTTTCATTTTCAAATTTTCATTTTCAATTTTCATTCCTTAATTGTCATTTCGATTTGTAATTTTTAACTTAAATTTTAAAATTTTTGGTTTTCAAGTTTTATTTCTTGACTTTTAATTTTCAAATTTCATTTTTTTATTTTCATTAATTTTTATTTAAAATTTTCATTTAACTTTTTCTAATTTCAATTTTCTAATTTTCATTGTAAAATTTTGGTTTTCAGTTTATTTCTTGATTTGATGTTCAATTTATATTTTTCAATTTTGTTTTCTCAAATTTCATTTTTTAATTTTAATTTTAATTTTAATTTTCAATTTTTTTTTCAATTTTCGGTTAATAATTTTCATTTATTTTCTGTTTTAGGATGGTGATGCTGCTTTGGATATAATTTTTTTGCTGTTGTATCAAAACAATTTTTAATTTTCATTTCTCAACTTTGGCTTTTAAGTTTTCATTTTTTAATTTACATATTTATGTTTTCATTTTAAATTTTCAATTTTAAGTTTTGACTTTTCATTTTCATTTTTGTTCTCCAATTTTCATATCCTAATGTTCCTTTCAAATTGTCATTTTAAACTTTAGAGTGGTGTTGTTGCTTTGGATATAGTGTTTTGGGCCAAACCAATTTTTAATTTTAATTTTTTTTTTTTCAACTTTGGTTTTCAATTTTCATATTTTAATTTTCATTTTCAATTTTTAATTGTAAAATTTGTTTTTGGTTTCAATTTTCATCTCTTAATGTTCTTTTTTCACTTACATTTCAATTTTTCGGGGTTCTGATGTTGCTTTGGATATAATTGTGTGTGCCAAATAAAAGATTGACAGAGAGAGAAAGTAATATTTTATGTTCGAGATTGAAAACGGCAAAACTCAAGTAACATAGTCTTCGATAGACATTAAACAGGATGGAGAGAAAGAAAGTTATGCATCGTACATGAAGTGTTTGTACTTGCTAAGAAACGAATTTTCTATCTATCTATGAAAATGCGAAGGGTATTAGGGCTTACACACACTATACCTACAAACATACTTATGGTTTAAGTTTTAGTTTTTTTGTGGAAGACATAGACATACAAAATCCTTTCCAGAACCACTTAGATCTCTTGGAAAAGAGGCACTACTCAAATGATTGCCAAACGAAATAATAGCCAAATCCCTCCATTATAATTACCCCTCTTGTGTGATAGTTTATGAGGATGTGTGCGTGTATGGTGTGTGTAAGCAATGTGATTGTTTTGAACGTCTGAGTCATAATTCAAGAAGATAAACAATTAAACACAGGAGATTTGGTTAGCATTGGAAGAACAAAACTATAAACTGGAAGATATAAACTAAGAAGTTTTTAAAGGAACATTTCACTTCTTACAACGTGTAACTAAGAAAGAAGACATGTACGATATCGAAAGCATTCTCGACCGAAGAACACGTAAAGTGGGAAAACATCGACTCCAAGAGGTGAAAGTTCGTAAGGGGCTATAGTGTCTCCCAATGTAAACCTACGGCGTAATGTTAATGCCCGTAAGGGGCCCAATCGCCCCATATTACTACTGGCAGTGTTTCAATTATGTAAAGATAATAATGTATTCAGTATTCAAAACTAAAGTTTCTGCCGATATAATTTTGCCAGCTATCACGTAACAGACATTACAAATGTCCAGTCACCACTCGAATCAACACCAGCTATCACGTAACAAGCTTTTCAATGGTCAAGTGACCACCCGAATCAACACCAGCTAACAATTAACAGGCATTACAATGACCGAGTGACCACTTGAATCAAAACCAGCTATCACGTAACAGACAATACAAAGGCACAGTGACCATTAGAATCAGCACCAGATTGTATTGGTTTTGGTTTTAGCGTGGTTTAACACCATTTTTTAACACACGATAGGCCATACATGGCGGCCAGTACATTTGATGCAGGAAGAACCCGGGCAGACACCAGGAAGAACCACCGACCCACGGGAAGCTACTGGCAAGCTTTCTCACATACCCAAGTTGATCCAGCCGAGACTCGAACTCACGCAGACACAGGTGAGATGTGTGAGTTGTCCGTAAAGGTGAGCGCCTTAGACTATTCTGCCATCCGGAGCATCCAACACCAGCTAGATGTTAATGTCTACCTAAATCACTGTGATGATTTTTGCACTAGGAAAGGCGCTGAGCACTATCCATTTTTACAAAGGGTAAAAAATATTACTTTTTATTGTATGAATTTATATTAAAAAAATGAAATTTTTAAGTTTTATCATTTAATAAAATTAATATACATGCCCCCTCTCCATCTTTCTTTTTTTTTTCTCTCTCTCTCTCTCCTCACGTATATACATACATACATACATGCATGCATACATACATACATACATACATACATACATACATACATACATACATACATACATACATACATACATACATACATACATACATACATACATACATACATACATACATACATACATACATACATACATACATACATACGCACATACAGACACACAGAAACAAATGCACAGACCATTTCAGATATAACTATAATTTTAACCACTCAAACAAAATCAAAAAACTCTAGGCCATGGGAAAAGATTCATAAGACAAAAATGATAAAATATTTATTTTATTCATTAGCAATATATTAATTATCATATTTATATCAATATGCACATATTCAGGTGAGAACCAGCCTATGTTCAAGGTTTCATGGCAGTCCATAAAAACTGCAGAACTAGAAGCTCTAACAAAAAAAATATTGTCTCATACACTGTATTAAGTTATCAGACAAAAAGGTTAGTAACTAAGACAAATTGCATGAGCAACGTATATTGATGACTATAACATTTACCAAGTTTCGTGGAGATCCATTACAAAGTTTGATACTAGTTGCGTTTGAAAGATGTTGTCATGCACTGTATTCAGCTACAATGTTAAAAGGGCAATAACTCCTATAAATTCAGCTACAAGTTAAAGGGCAATAACTCCTATAAACATTGTAGGAGTAAAGTGAAACACCAAGGCAGCTGACACAGGCTGGAATGGGTGGGTCTTAAACCTACGATAATTGGATTACGAGTCGGACGCTCTATTAACTTAGCTACCACGGTTCCCTTGATAAGAAGTCAAGAACAAATGTAATTTTGAACCAAATCTGGACTAAATGTGAAACCTGGGTCAATATAACCAATTTTATAGTATGACAGACATTCACTGCGAATCGCTTCTACAATTATAGTTGAATGTCAAAGTAATTGTACTCAGTTATGATTTACATTTCTGGGAGGTTAAACATCAACATTTTAAATATATAAAGGTGAATCCTATTTACTTCCCACATAGCCATGCCTAAGTAGATGTATAAGTAATAATTGAATATCTAAGCGACATACAAACAGACAATATTTAACAGACTATATTCTCATAGTAATACTCAATGAAAAAGTAATTCAACTGTTCGTTAAAAATTAAAATTATATCAGTACAAATATATATATATATATATATATATATATATATATATATATATATATATATATATATATATATATTAATTTCCATTTCTTTATATCAGATATTTAGTAAGTTAGTAACGTATTCTTGATATATGTATTTTGTTTTCAACAACATACAAATATTGGGATACATGTATATACTTTTAAACGAATGCATGCATAGTAAGTCAATGAAACAATTATTCTCCGAAAAAAGTGGTTCATTTGTAGGAATTTGACATCATTTCGAAATAATTTTGAATAAATAAGCAGTATATTGTTCATGATTTATACATTCTTTAAGGTCATGCTAACATTGAGATATAATGCAAACGGAGACTTTCTATCTGAAGTCAGTGACCTCTATGGAGTTTCAAGTTCTTCGGCCTGCAGACTAATCAATGATGCTGTATCATCCCTGGACATAAACTTCAGCAGCATCGACTTTCACTTGTCTGATGTAGAAAAACAAGAAGAAAAGAATGATTTTACAGGATGGCTAGATTCATCAGTATATTAGGAGCCATTGCTGGGACGTTGATACCAATAATTACCCCATGTGACGATGAATCCTGCTATATTTGCAATAAAGGGTTCCATGTAATAACTGTGCAAGCTGCGATTAATGCTGATTGAAGGTATTAATCTAATAAAAATATATGTATAGATAATTTTATATGTATGGAATCTTTATCTCCTAGTTCTTCTGAAACCAATAGAAATATAGGTGTTTACTCGTAATAACGAATTACCTCACCAACAGGACACATTTTGAGTACCTGACTATATATACAGACTGGTTCGAAATATTGATTTTAAGGCAATTAGAGTTAAGTACTTTGCATAGAGATAGCACGATAGTCAAACCAGGTTTGTCTGGACAGAATTTAAACCCATTACCCACTGGTTGTAAGTCTAACCTAAGATTGAGACAACACGTGAAGGAAAGAAATATTACTGTAATGTACTACTCATTAAGATGCATCTACATACAGAGTTTCATTAGGGCATGGTCAAAGTAAAATTTGAATAATCTAGATGCAATAGTTAAAGAAACAGATGATAAAACAAACAAATGGCGGAAAAAAGCAAATGGAACTCAAGCGTAAGATCACGTTAACCTAGTTATAGTCTGGTTGAGTTACTCCTCTGGAAATGCACCCCCATACTAATTGTCATGAGTGCAGATGAAATATGGTTAACAATATTGAGAGTGTAAAAAAATGCGTAGATGAAAAAACAATATTCACTTAACTATGAGAATTGGTATCACTCAAGTATGAGAATTGGTATCACTCAAGTATGAGAACTGGTATCACTAAAGTATGAGAATGGTATCACTCAAGTATGAGAATTGGTATCACTCAAGTATGAGAATTGGTATCAGTCAAGTATGAGAACTAGTATCACTCAAGTATGAGAATTGGTATCACTCAAGTATGAGAATTGGTATCACTCAAGTATGAGAACTAGTATCACTCAAGTATGAGAATTGGTTTCACTCAAGTATGAGAATTGGTATCACTCGAGTATGAGAACTGGTATCACTAATGTATGAGAATTGGTATCAGTGAAGTATGAGAATTGGTATCACTCAAGTATGAGAACTGGTATCACTCAAGTATGAGAATTGGTATCAGTTATACAGTTTTGGTGTTGATGAGTTATTCACCTTTAGATGTACCCTCAAACCAAATATTTATAAGAGTATGGGTGAAATAGTGGACAATACAAGTACTGTTAAATAGATGAATGAAACAAGAGTAATATCAACATGCTAATTACAAATATAACACTGATTTTACTTCTTTAAAAACATCATCACCTATCAAGTGCAATCCGTGACAAATTAAAATTGTCACCTTTACTTAAGAAGCATATGCAATATACCTTAGAGCATAAAATAAACTGCGTGTATACATATATATATTGCCTCTCATATTATGTTTTCATCAGTAAAAGTGTAAACCAATTCGATGCAATGTGTAATTATGTACATACTAAAATGTTGTACATTCATCAACCTGGTTTGCAAATGTCCTATCCTGGTGCATGATTCATTAATGTTAAACAATTCTGGTGTGAGAGAACATATGGAGAACCATGGTGATGGTTGGCTTATTAGGACTGAGGGTACCCACTAAGACCCTGGCTGATGGCTCCCATATTCCAACCAAAGACAGCAATAGAACAAAAGTACAATTAAACCAACTTAAAAACCACAGTTGCTGTGGAGAGGGCATTTGGAGTGTGCAAATCAAGATTTAGGTAAAGGTCAATGTGTCCTTCTATAGCTTTGACATCACTAATGAAATACCTTAAATAAATCAAATTTATTAAAAGAAAGAATCAAAAAATCAATTGCATTAATAGTATCTTATTGGAAACTTTTCTACAGTGTTCATTCTTCAAACTTTCATTTAAAATTACAAATCATTTGAAACTAGAACTGAAAATATACCGTATGTACTCGCTTATCAGTCAAGTTCAACTGAAAAACAACATAGACCCTGATCTGCTGTCACATTATGCGACAGCAGATCTGGGTCAGTGCAGTTTGCAGTTGGACTCTGCAATATATATATATATATATATATATATATATATATATATATATATATATATATATATATATATAAATTGTTTTAAAATCAAATATTCCTTAGTAAAGTATTTAAAGTAATCATTCGGAAACAGATAGCCAAGAGGACAGATACATGTTTGGTTGAAATCCACCAAAGTGCATACAGTCAAACTAGCCAAAAGGAATCCGATAATGTAAGATCTGAATATGAGAGTGTCATTATGTAGCCATTAAGGAAAAACAAAATTATATAATAGATGGAGGTATCTGAAGATTTTCGAAGACATTTGCTTTAAGAATGCAGTTTTCTCAAAACGTTTAGGAGTAATTGGCGTTGAAAATAAACATGAAATAATTCACATCAAATTGTCACATAAATTCTCAAACGACTAGGAGAAAATTTGCCTCGTAAGTAAGTTCCCTCAATTAAGATAGTTGTACATGACTGAGATATTAGCTTTGTGACGTAATTTCACAGTTACGATTATTAATTACCACAGTATGAGACATAATTTCACAGTTAAGGCTATTAATTACTACAGTATGTGACATAATTTCACAGTTAAGACTATTAATTACTACAGTATGAGACTCTTCTGAGAGTTTTTGTTAGTGGATTACATTTTGTTTGCCAGCATTTACTAGAAAGGATTTAAACAATTAACAATGTCTAAAGTGTAATAGTAGTAGAAGAAGAAAAATTTACCGGACGTCAGCTAACACTGGCTATATGGTGTAACGGAAGTGTACAGAATTATTTAAACAGCTCTGTTAAAAGATTCATGATTTATCAGAATATAGTGTAACAACCTTCCAATCGGCCAAGGTACGATTTATAAATATGTGCCTTTGACCTATAACAACAAACTCATTTGTTTTGCCGATGGTAAATTAATGAATTCCTTAATAAAATAATTTCAAGAAAAAACAATTGCACACAGCAATCAAACTTATTATATCATCCATTTTTTTT
This sequence comes from Margaritifera margaritifera, assembly GCA_029931535.1. Classification (NCBI taxonomy): domain Eukaryota; kingdom Metazoa; phylum Mollusca; class Bivalvia; order Unionida; family Margaritiferidae; genus Margaritifera; species Margaritifera margaritifera. Next base: position 265,530 of record JAQPZY010001667.1, read on the forward strand.
TTCTTTATCAACGAGAGTGGAGATTTGTTTTATTTTTAAAGAAATTGTTGTGGTAAATATAATGGCAATCAATACAGTATGCTTGAAAATCCAAGACTAAATAATAATCTAACTTTACGGGAAGTTACAGAGTTGTTGGAAGTAACCCACAAATATGGCTCCATTGAGGCAAAAGTACTCCGTGATAACAGTACCAGAACTTAACGGGAAATTGGAAGAGTTGGAAGACGATATATTATTTACGGTCAAAGAGATCAACGTAATATCATGTAGAAGCAATGCAAGATATCTGATCTGAATAAAGAAACCGACATTTTAAATCACTTTTATGGCCCATTCTGCAATTCGTGATTTTCAAGTTTACTCTCGTAATTCGTCGCTAGATAGCGCGCTGATAGTTATTTCTGGGGCATTTGGAGGCACAAAGATATTTTTTATCATTACGTCACTGACTTATTGTATAGCTATGTAGATTCAGATGTATAAATCATAGACTATCATTAGAATAATGACGTTTCTTCAACATTGATAGAGCTAAATGAAATGTTCATTACCAATATATACATTAGAAATCCTAATGCTAATAAAACTGAATCATCTTATAAATTCTGAAGGATGTGATACACTTACCAAACTATCAACATTTTGCAAAAATGTTATGCTTCATTTCGACAAAAGTTGTATCCTAATGTTTTTTCCCTTTATTTATATTCATACACGCACATTTTAATCTTATTTATATTCATACACGAATATTTTTAACTTATTTACATTCATACACGGATATTTTAAGCTTATTTATATTCGTACACGGATATTTAAAGCTTATTTATATTCATACACGGATATTTTAAGCTTATATATATATTCATACACGGATATTTTAAGCTTATTTATATTCATACACGGATATTTCAAGCTTATTTATATTCATACACGGATATTTCAAGCTTATTTAGATTCATACACGAATAGTTTAAGCTTATTTATATTCATACACGGATATTTCAAGCTTATTTATATTCATACACGGATATTTCAAGCTTATTTAGATTCATACACGGATAGTTTAAGCTTACCAAACTATCCATTCTTTGTAAAGCTATTTTGCTTAGAATTTCTGCATTGATTTAAGTATATTAATTCGCGATATTCTGCTCACAATTTATTTGTTATTTGAACTGACTGTTAACTCGTTGTTGAAATGTTTTGTATCACATTCACCTACCAGGGACTTGATGATCAATAACAGTCTTAAAGTTGTCACGTTCAAGGCTGCTGAAGCTGTGCTTTGTTCTTAGTAAGCCATTGCAGTCCTTGATATTCAACAGTGAAATGGCAAATTGCACCAACGTGACAACCCCCACTGTTTTATTTCAAGTAAAGTATCACGCAGTCAAATGTACAAGGAATACAATAATGGAAAACCCAATATGCTTCTCAGCATGAAAAACCACTGAAATAAATGAGACCCACTCACTCTCCATTTTTGGCGTATAAAACTCCTTTACGACCAGGAAAGTTGGTGGATTCTTAGTACCAATGTTCATTATATATATATATATATATGAACGAAATAAACTGACAACGAACAGTGCAAAACAAGTTTTCAACTAACCTAAGCGCTTTCTACTCTCTAAGATCAGCGGCCTTCAGTATGTCGGAGAAACTGAAAAGCTACACAAAGGATCAATCGTCACAGATCTGATTGGATGACAAAGAAGCTGGACATCAGTTGCTCACGAATCTTTCCCTGGCCACACTTTTTCAGTGATGAAACACTGACTGCATTTGCTCACGAACCAAACTGGAGTTCCGAAACCAGGAAAGGAAAAGAATCTTACTGGATACACCGCATTAAAACAATAATACCTTGCGTCTTAAACCATCAAGACCAGAAAAACAACCACACGCAAATAAAATCATCATCGGTTTACAGCAACCACATTTTCAATTAAATAATTCATTAATTTTGCTCATTAGTTACTCACTCACCTATAATTACTACTTTTTTTTTTTTTTTTTTTTTTATAGTTCTTCCATGTATAATTGTTGCTATAGTCATTACTCGCCTTTTGAAAACAATGAAATATCCGCGATATAATCTGCGGTTACACCAATTACATTAAATAACAGACGGCGATATGGCTCATCCCTTTGTAGGTCAAAACCAAATAATTTGCAGCATCAGCAGTCGAGTTGAAGCCAACTAGACGACACATCAGACATTTTCAAGATGTAATTCCCGTAGGAATAGTTATGTAAACTTTTCTAATTTCAGAACTTTTTGTGCTTATTGTTTGTCTTGTCTCTGTTTTGTGTTTGCCTTTGAAAAAGACTCAGTGAGAGCCGAAAGCGCTTAGGCTAGTTGAAAACTAGTTTTGGACTCTTCGTTGTCAGTTTATTGCGTTTATCTTAACCAATCCCGATCCCTTGCTGGATCCAGTGCACTTGAAAGGACTATCCCTATGTTTGGAGATAAACAACCTTTTCGGCAGGGGAAGATACATGTTGCAGAAAATAAAACAAACACGTAAGATATAAGCCGAAACAAGCCTGAATCATTTACATATCTGAATGACAAGAGCAAGTGAAAGAGTTAAATAATGAAAAATAAATCAGTATTAAAATGTCTAAATTACATGTCTATTTTTTGTTGGATTGAAAATTTTTACAAGTTTATAATAACAAATAATTAAAGTTGGGGTGATCCACGTAATTGCATGCTATCAGCACGGAGAACTAATCTGCTCTGACTTAATTACAGGCGAAAACCATGCGTCACGAGTAAAAGGGACTCACGATTCTAATAATGCATAAAAGTGGTAACCAATCTAGAAATGTGTGAACGAAGAATAGAGGATACAAGTGTATGGAGGACCATGATTGGTTGAAAACAAAAAGCAGAATTATTGTTTTTTTTTAAAAAAAAGAAAATCTTTTGAGAATTTATCATATTTGCACCTAAAATATAGAGATGATGTTCTATTGATGCAATTTCAGTCTTTATACAAACTTGACTTGGGAACACTCAATACTCAAAGTAGCAGCTGATTCTTTAGGTGCGGAATGGGTAACACATGTTTCATGCACATTTAAAACAAAACAATGCCGCGGCCAATATGTCCGTCTGTCTGTTACCTTTAACATTAGTTCTACATAACATTAGTTCTACATAACAGACCTAAGCCAATCTTTGTTACTTTTTGCACTTTGGATAAAAAAAATAGTCGAGTAATTTTGGGCTCAAATGATTAAAGGTCAGGGTCTCAGTAAATCAAAGAATAACAATGGTTTTCGCACAGTAACTCCAGTTCTAATACAAAGACCTAAACTAAACTTTGTAGATGGCTTATACTTGGAGAAAGAAACAAGAGTCTTGATTTTGTAGTCAATAGGTCGAAAGGTCAAGGTCACTGTGACTGAAAAGTAACAAATAGATTCTGCAGAACACTTAGCTCTGCACCGTGAACGTTCACAAAAGTTGGTGGATAGCCTACTTCTTAAGGATGAAAGAAGTCTCTTGACTTTGGGGTCAAAGGTCACAAGATAAGGTCACTTTGACAAAATGAATAAACATGATTTTCGCCAAATAACTTTTGTTCTACGCTACGTACCTTGACTAAAGTTTTTGAACAAGAAAAAGATTTTTTGATTTGGGGTCAAAAAGTCAAAGTTCAAGGTCTTTGTAACTCAAATAAATATTGGCTTTGCACAATACTCTCTGTTCTAGATTAAATTACTTAACCACACTTTGCGGATGGCTTGCAGTTAGGTTAAGATAGATTTTGGGATCAAAAGGTCAAAGGTCAAGGTGATATTAATGTTAGTAAGAAAATAATGGTTCTGTATAATAAGTTCAGTTCAATATGGCATATCTTAACCAAATGTTAAAGTTATTGAGACCTGTTTGTAAATAATTACCAGAGTCAACCATGTCGTACTAATGTCTCCATGAGGACGATTAAACACGGGGAGGGCGTCTAGTTTACCGTTCACAGTACTCTTCTTAACCAATATTTAATAAGCATAAAGCATCTTGCAGTAATGCATAAAGTTCTACTGACTTCACCATATATAACTAATTTTGTATACACTGTTTTACATCAAGTGAGTGCTTAATAACTTGCAGTTGTACCCTTTCATTTGAGTTGGCTTGTGCAAATTCGTATAACTCTGCTCCCAAGATTATTATTGCAGTGACACGTTTATCAGTTAGATCGAATATATGACTAACTTTAAGAGCTGCAACTTTATAAAGGTATTCACTTAGCTTATAAATTGTCTATTGAAGTTGACCAGAGATTACATTTTAAGCTTCGTATAACGGGTCAACAAATGCAAAAACAATTCCTATGAAAATTGTTCAACAATTTCTAGCTCTTAATCGTCAAAGTGTTTAAGTTATTTAAATATTTTCGTCTATCAGAAATGGTATAAAATTATCAAATGCATTTTGCAAACCACTCAGTTTAAAACAAACAATTACAATATCATCAGCATACATCAATACAAATAATTTTATGATTCCATTATATATTTCTTCTGTGCCTCAAAGGTAAATTTTATCTTCCAAATGATTCGCAAACATAACAATCGTGAAAGGCATTCACCTAGACTTACTCGTAATAAGAATGAAAACTCTTCACCAAGTGTATAATGAAGCTTGACCCTACATCTAATACTTCCATACATTGCTTGCATGACATTCATAATTTTGACACAAATACCGAGTTTAAATAATTATCTTTCACTACATAGTCATAATGCCTGTGTAAAATCAATAAATCCTCAATACATCTGTTACCACAGTTTTTCATATATAAATAATGAAATCCAATTTTATCTTATCTCTCTCTATATATATTTTTCCTAAATTGTGACTGAGCTTAATTGTGACTGAGCTTTTTATATAAAAAGAGTATTCTTAGTCCCAATTTATTAACCTTAAATTCAGTATGCTAGAGTTTTACAAACGAAACTAAATAAGGTGTTACTTATATATATATATATATATATATATATATATATATATATATATATATATATATATATATATATATATATATATACATCATTGAGAGTCCTTTCTTACTATAACCATCCGACCATGATTCTGGAAAATGCCCGTTACTAAATATTGTACTAAATAGCTTATGTCAAAACTGAACCAATGAATACAAGACCATGAATCAGAACTGTATCCGGGCCACCACTTTTTCCACTATTTAAATTATGAATTGCCTGGAAATTTTCATTTAGTGATATTTTTGTACTCAATTCGTCCAACATTACATTAAATTCGTCGTTCACAGAATGTTTGTTAATTACATTTCATCATCATCATCTAGGTATGAAAGGATCTGAAGGATAATTACTAGCTTTAAAATAATGAGGAAAATTTCAATTTATTATTTAGTGTCTGATGATGTTCAATAACTTCCAATATTCTTTAGCACTTTGATTCACAAATTATCTTTGATGTCTGCCCAACAATCTATTCTCCACTTTCTTGCGGCCTTTTAAAATCAAAACGTTTGTTGGCCATATTACATCTTTTAATATCGGTTTTTCAATTTCTATGCACATGCAATTTCGATAGAAAATCTCTTTGTTGAAATTCATAATCAAACTTATGCCATAGTATACATATTATATGTCCGACCTGAGTGAACTAGCATTAATACACCTTGCAATAAGGGAGAACATACAAAATATAAACATATTTTTGATAATTGATTGATAGAGTTATCAATATCTTTCAATTTGCATTTGAAACTTAACGTACTGTTTACATTGTCTAACTGTTGTACTGCATTTGGGACTTTACGTACTGTTTACATTGTCTAACTGTTGTATTGCATTTGGGACTTAATGTACTGTTTACATTGTCTAACTGTTGTATTGCATTTGGGACTTAACGTACTGTTTACATTGTCTAACTGTTGTATTGCATTTGAAACTTAACCTACTGTTTACATTGTCTAACTGTTGTATTGCATTTGGGACTTAATGTACTGTTTACATTGTCTAACTGTTGTATTGCATTTGGGACTTAATGTACTGTTTACATTGTCTAACTGTTGTATTGCATTTGAAACTTAACCTACTGTTTACATTGTCTAACTGTTGTATTGCATTTGGGACTTAATGTACTGTTTACATTGTCTAACTGTTGTATTGCATTTGGGACTTAATGTACTGTTTACATTGTCTAACTGTTGTATTGCATTTGGGACTTAACGTACTGTTTACATTGTCTAACTGTTGTATTGCATTTGGGACTTAATGTACTGTTTACATTGTCTAACTGTTGTATTGCATTTGGGACTTTACGTACTGTTTACATTGTCTAACTGTTGTATTGCATTTGGGACTTAATGTACTGTTTACATTGTCTAACTGTTGTATTGCATTTGGGACTTTACGTACTGTTTACATTGTCTAACTGTTGTATTGCATTTGGGACTTAACGTACTGTTTTCATTGTCTAACTCTTGTATTGCATTTGGGACTTTATGTACTGTTTACATTGTCTAACTGTTGTATAACTTCAGCAGATCTTAAAGCATTTTTATATTAATCCTTTTGAGGAGATTTCAGACCAAAAATAGTTTCAGTCTTTACGTCAACACAATTTTCAATGGTATTTGTAATCTCGGAAGACGAAAAAGAATATAAAAAAGAAGAAAGACAATAATCCGATAAAATATTACAAACGTCAAACAAACAGTTGTCTGTTTTAAGCTGTATCAATAACCAGTGTGTGCATCAAAGAAGACTGCTAGCTCTGCATATTTATTTTTACTTTCAGAACTTGAGATGTAAATTATAAAAAAAATAAGGAGAGCCGATAAGGATTTATTTGTTTTAGTTTTAGTTGTATTTCAAAATTAAATAATCACAATTTTATTAAAGTTAGTAATGCCTAAACTGTGGAAATTAGTTTCTGCATTAATAAAGCAGCGAAAGTTAGTGTACTGTTATTCACTTCCTGAGCGAAAAGGAGCAGTCACTTTTCATCAGCTATTTACTTTAGACAGCACATGGTTGTCCAAATAATGATCGAAAGTAAATGCCAATTAAAGTAAGTGAAAGACATGTTATTGCATATTAACATTCTCTTCATTGTGAGAGTTGCAGAGCAAATTTTTTTTATATCTGTATTTGACCATCTTTAAGCGGTCCCCAAAACCTCAATGCAACTGATGTCAATCAAATCCGTCAGTGTACATTGTACATTCTCCTGATACATAGGGTGTATACAAAGCTGAACGACAAATGTGATGCTTCTTTAGCATTATTAATTGAAATTTATACTGCGATGACTTTCTTGATAAAACAGTAAACGATCTTGTGAGGCGGCGCACAATGTTACGGTACAAAATGGCACGAAACACAGTATTAGAACTGAGGGAAGGGAATCAGTTTACATAGTAATACTTAAAGTCTGAGAGTTATCCTTGAAATAACTCCATACACATTTTCTTTAGTCTACAACTGGCTGATAACACACTTCTATGTGCTATTTTATGGTATTGGTATTGATTTAGTCTCCGCACCATAGATCGATTTTCCATGGAATCCAGAACTTACAAACAAAATTTCTTCCTCATCAGTAAATTCCTTCTCAGTAAATTGCACGGACACTTTACAAAAAGACTTCCGTTCTCAAAGGCAATTCCATTACCTCTACATTTCAGCAGCATGTTTGAGCCGATGCATTAGATAAGAATTTTACGATCATTGAATGAGGCAGTTATACCGCGTTAACTCATATCTTTTCAGTAAAAGCTGGGTAAGAACACAATTAAAATATTCATAATAGAGGTGTGGGTGAGGTGTGGTTCAAGAACCCATATTCCTGTTACTATCCCTCGCCATATTGCGTCCTTTCTTCAATTAGCATTTTCCCGATCTAAAAGAAACTAGATTCTCTCATTTTCCATTTCTTTCTCCAAATTTTGTCTTTTAACAATACTGGTCTATAACGGTCATTATTTATTAAAATAAAATCAAATGAAAGAAACAAACACTTATGTGTGTTTGTGCATCAGTAATATTCTCCAGGGACTAAACATCAGGGTTATATGTTCGTAAGAACCCAAAGGCGGTGTAAACACTTTCATGCTCAAAATGCGTGTAACTGAAGGGAGACTATTCGTTCGGTTTTATACCGACAGTCCGGTTTTCATATGGTCTGTCCCCTTCATAAAATGATCATTTTTGCGTATGTGCAAAGGAGTCTCTGGTATTCTTGAGTGGCCACCCTTAGTAACTGACTGAATCAATTACTGCAACAATAAATATAAGCGGAGATGGTTGGAATGCGAGCAATATTAAAAAGAACTAAGAGCTGAGACGACGTAAAATCGAACATCGTAACTGACATGGTGATAAAACAATGTATATTCTTCACGACATGTCAGCACTGGGAGGAAATTACAGAACTCAATCAGATAAAGTATTTTACTGTATTTGTAATGTGTTCTTCTCTTAGCGGCAGCGACAGGATCCTTTGCTTAAAGTTAATAAAATCAATATCGTATAATTTTATTTATTACAATAGTTGAAATTCAGGGGAGAAAACTTGAGTCGCCCGCCAAGCGGATTGAAAGTGTTTATATATATATATATATATATATATATATATATATATATAGATATATATATATATATATATATATATATATATATAACTGACAACGAACAGTGCAAAACTAGTTTTGTTCTCTTTTTTTTTTTTGGGGGGGGGGTTTGCTTTTTTGCGGGATGGGGGTAACTAGCCTTAGCGTTTTACATTCTCGCTGAGTCTTTGTCAAAGACAATAGCAAAACAGAGACAAACAAGACCAATAATAAACACAAAAGAAAACGTTCAATTTACAAACCTTTACATGATTATGGATCTAATAGAGGTATTATTTCAAAGTGTGGATATCGCGCCTTATTGGTTTGAACTCCGATGATAAAATGGCAACCTATAGTATTCGCACACCCTCCCGTTTGTTTGTACCCCCCTACCGATTTTAAAAACAAAATGCATCAAGGATATACAAAAATGCACACAACTTGTCATTTCATTCATCAATTTATAATTTCCAACCTGATTGTCGCCAGGGGGTCTCTAACATTGTCAACTTTTTGGCGTTTCAAACCAAACGGAAGCTCTCGATGTAAACAAGCAGACAGACTGCTCACTTTCCATTTCTGGTTTCTAGAACAGTCCATTTCAGTAAAAACTGTGTCGTCTGCGTCCAATGTTGGCAATGTCTAGTTTTAATATTTCTAAAAAAAAATTAAAGAAATAAAAAGGAGGAACTCTTGTATGCATGTGTTTAAAGAGATGTAACACCTAAATTTACGGAATTATTGAGATTGTCAAAGACGGTGAACCACATCACATCTGTTTCTTGAAAACATAGACTCGCCCAAGCAAATATGGCGACCGTGTTACTAAAGAACTCCCGTTTGATTCGAAACGCTAACAAGTTGACAGCGTTAGGGACCCCTGGCGACAATCAGGTTAGAAATTATAAATTGATGAATGAAATGACTAAGTTTTGTGCATATTTATATCCTTGATTCTTATTGTTTTTAAAATCGGTAGGGCGGTACAAACAAACGGGAGGGTGTGCGAATACTATAGTTGGTATTAATCTACTAAAGGAGGAGCAAGAGCGCCATCTATTTCTTACTATAAAGCGATGTAGCAATAGATTATATCCCAGAATATTAATTGTCACAAACCACAAATATAATAATAATACCAACAAAAACTGCAAAAATAATCATTGTAGGTAAATGAATGAATAATGGACTAAATTAACGAATTATTTAATTGAAAATAGTGGCTCTAAACTGTTTAGAGCCACTATTTTTTAATTAAATAATTCGTTCATAATGATTTTATTTTTTTGATTAGTGTGTGGGTGCCAGTTTGGAGCCTTTTTGATTTAAGCCGCTTGGTTTCAGTATTGTTAGGGAGCGTATACAGTAAGATTCCTTTTCTTTCCTGGTTTCGACACTCCAGTTGCGTATGTGGCAATTGCAGTTAATATAATGTCACTGAAAATATGGCCAGGGGAAGAGACTTGTTCTGCTACTGGACTTCTGTCCAGCGTCTTTGTCATACAATCAGATTTGTGAATATTGATCATTTTGTTTAGTTTTCTCCGACATACTTAGGGCCGCAAATCTTATATGTGATGAGATAAATTGCATTCTCTGTTTTGGATGCTTTGTTTGGACCATGTATGTTCAATGTTTTCCTCGTCACTCTCCTAGGGAATGAGTTTGTCTCTATCATATATTGACAGGTTTTGCACCTTTTATCACCATAGGCCCACGTGTGTCATTATGTTCTTGGCTTGTGATTGGCGTTAACTTTGCTCTGACTATGATGTATCAGAGGTTTTTCGGTCTGTGGTAGGTTACTACACATTTATTTCGGGAGGATTAAGTGTGTCACTCGATTCCACGACGGACCAGTGTTTCTGGATGATTAGACTGATTACACCTACTTTTGGATTGTCTAGATGGTATGACAGGATCAATGGTATTCGGTCAACTTATTCTTTTTCTCTATATTTTAAGAGGTCGTTTTGTGGGTTTTTTGTTGTTGTTGTTTTGTTTTGTTTTGGCCTTCTTTGTTGCATCCGATAACAGGTCTTTATCGTAGCCTCAGTTCGTCACATGTTCACACAACTCTTCATGCCTTTTTTGAATGTTTCTTCGTCGGAGGAAATTCAGCATATTCTCAGTACCTTGCTGTATGGGAAGTTCCGAATACAATACTTTGGATGACTGCCAGATGAAAGAAGATTCCGATGTTTATCAGATGGCTTTGAGTAGATGTCTATGTGGAGTTTGTTTTCCACAAGTCTGCTTGTTGTGTCTAGAATACTCGGTTTGAGTTAGAGACCTCTGCCGTGAATTTTATTGAAGGAATGAAGCTGTTTGCTTTTGATATAAAGTCATCCATGTGTAAGTCTCACCAATGCCAAAAGTTGCCCCTCTAATCTTCCTATACAAATATTAGCATATAAAGGGGCCATCTTTGTACCCTCGGCGGTTTCATTGATTTGGAGGCAGTTGTTTTCATTGCACACAAAGTTATTGAATTTTAAGACTTGCTCCAGACTTTTAAGCAGGATGTGTGTGGGCTGCTCGTGTACAGCTCTTGTTTCACATGCTTCTTTACACGGCTATATCTCTTCACTGTGCTGTATTTTAGGATACAGAGATGTAACTTCCAAGGAAAACATGCGTTGCATCTGGCAGTAATGGTTCACTTGTTTTGCTTTTGATAAGTTGATATATCGTGTCCTTAACATAGGATGGCAATTGATGGACATGTGGTCTCATGAAATGATCCAGATATTCTAATATCCTTTCTGTGGGATGCCCATTACATGAAATTATTGGTCTACTTGGGTTTCCGTATTTGTTGATTTTAAGAAGAAGACAGAACCTTCCCGCTCCAGGGTTTTCTAGAGTTAAGTACTCTTTAGTTTGCTGGTCTATGTGTCCAGTTTGGAATGCTTCATATAGTCTGGAACCCTGATCTTCCTCACAAGCTACGAAGAGTCGTGCGACGGTTGATACTATGAAATTGAGCAATTGACACAATGGTGGGCAAACCGATATGTCAGCTGCTAGTAAGTTATTGGCCCAAATATTTGTCTTAGATGAGCAAATTAGATGACAACGCAACAGTCATGTCTTATAGGGTCCATTGAATCGTCTAAGAGTAGAAGTAATAAGTCTTCATTGAATTAAGCAATAAATTTTCATGCTGAAGCGCAATGCGGATGTTTCCGCAAACACCCCCCCCCCCTTCTCAAATAAACTAATGAATGTTATATACTAATCAAACTAAATTAAATTAAATTAAATTAAATTAAATTAAATTAAATTAGATCAATTTAATTTAATTTGATTTAATTTAATTTAATTTAATTTATTAAACTAAATTAAGTTAATTAGATTTGTACTAATTAAACTAATGAATACTTATCGGTAATATTCCATCTCTGTTTTTCTGGCTAATATCATAATAAATAACCATAGTTTTCAAAACCGATGTCCTTGAATCTAAAAAAATGAGTTTAAATAGTCCCAAAACCAGGAGTAGGAGTGAAATGCTATACTGGAAATGTATGCTAGACTAGGAGTTAAAATTACATACAGAATTCAGTCTTCATATTGGTTAGTGTTCGTCTCTCATACTTTGGGAGTAGACCTTTGTTTTTGGTCACTACTTTGAATAATGTAGAACGTAATATTTAAGAGGTTGTGGTGGGTTCCCAAGTAGTTGTTATGATAAATCTTAGGAACATGGAAAATATTTTTAAAAATAAGGTACCCAAGAAATGGTTGTGTCAGTAAAGACGGTAGATACCATATTTATTCAATTTCAGATTTTTATTTTTTTTATTGGTAGAAAAAGTTTTGTACGTGTAGATATAAAGATATGCTTGAAGAGTTTAATGTTTCCTGCTTTTATTCATTGTGATTTATTTAAATGTCTTACCCTTCAGATATCACAGACATATGACTATAGCACGAGCCTTACAATTACTGAATCAGTTTGCATCTCATTAATCTGCACCTAAGTCTCCAAAGCATTTACCTGCATCATAGAAGTTTTTTCAAAGGCCTAATAACTGTTACTGCTGCAACAGTACCTAAAGTTTTTGGTGAACGCTTATCTCTTGCTCTTTCCTGAGCAATCACTGGATTCGATTAGCTAATGGTTTAATTAAATTATCTACCACTGCAATTAAGGAACATTTCTATTAGAAGAACATCCCCAATAATGAACAGGACACGACATATTAGTTGGAAATTACCTGATTCAGTGGTGAATCATAATGAGCCAAAATGAAGACATAATCCTAGGACCAAATGATAAGATGTGACAGAATGACATCAGACTTGTACACACAACTCCTTTACTGAACATAACATTCATCAAGACAAATTCCAAATTTTGATCAACTGCCATTCTCGCTGCTTTGGTGCACCATTTCCTGACATTGCCTTGCACTGATGTTTGCAAAATTACAGCGTAAAAAAGTACTTTTCAAAAGCGATACTTTAAATGAAGATTTTAAAAATATTTGTGTGCATTTTGTTTAAAAGTACAACATGACAATTACAAGACTACATTCAGTCAGAGTGACTTTGGGACATTATTCTACAGTGAAGTGATGAATGAAATCTCATGATAAGTTAAGATACAGTAATTGTACATTGTAAGTAAGTTGTTCATACACTGACTTGCAGTAAAATAATCATTGTCAGCAATATATGATTCTCAAATCGAAATATATCCATATGGCGTCGCTCGCTGTATATACCAACCTAATTAGTTTCTCAGGAACTTAACATGTCTAAAGCATTGAAAGATTATGCTGCTTCTGATGAGTCTGGAGAAGTATTTATCAGATAACATTCATGATAACATATTGATTGTTTGTCAGAGGAAGATTTGCAAGTTTGCTATGGTCTTCCCAGATGTACAGATCAAATTATTATGATACTCATAAAGACAGTTACTGGTACACTTTTAAAACAATGTGTAAATAAATAATGCCTAAACAAAGTCGTAATCAAAATATTGAGATTTTTATTGATGCTTTTGTCTCTGCTCTGTCATATGCAGTAAGACATAGGATTGTCTCTTTTGACAATGATATACGTCTTTACATAGTTGTCATAAATAAATGAAATAATTCTAAAGCCACCTTTCGGTAAACACACAATTCAGACAAAAACTTATGTGAAACATTGTTGCCAGATTTATTAATTAAAAAATATTTTATTTTAATTGAGAAAAAAAAAACCCCATCCACATCAATGCCGTGCTTATGCTAAATTGTCAAAGTCTAATTTATTCACTATATGGATACATTTATTGCTGTAGTGTTAAATCTAAAGTGTATACTATATTTCATTGTAAAATAAATTATATTTTGATTTCTGCTGTTATATTTGTAAATATTTAGCAATGTTGTACCTAAAACATCAATAAGGCAGGTTTGAATACTTGTTAAGAAGGTAACATAATAAGTGATAGGGTAGTATGAAAAAAATATGAATGTCAATCATTTTTAAAAACATTAAAACTAACAGATATGTAAATCAAACAAGCAGTAAATGACACACTGTTTTTGTATGGTAAATAGTGTGAAAATAGTTTTAAAATTATTTATAATGCGGAGACAGACATTTTATATTAAAGCCTATTTTGAAAGACCACTTGTCCTGAAAGACCAATGTTCAGTGCACTAACTTATTTTAAAGTATACAGTGTTATTACCGTCTGTCTTGAGGGATCTTACGTGTTTGGTAATAAGGTTTGCCATTTTAGACGGGTTCTACTGTACTATAGGACATCAAGGTGCACCCTCATGGCGGCAGTGAGAAACGCAGTGTGTTTCTCCTGGATGTTTCGATTTTTCCACATATCTGATTCGGTGTGACAGTCTAAACTAGAACATCTTCAGGACCAGGCTGCGTCTCCTATATTCGACCAAATAGATATCTGTCAATAAACCTTTTCAAAATCTGTTCCATTCATGAGTCTCTTTCATCGTCCTCCTCTGGTGGAATAATTTTTTCTCAATTGCTTTCAAGGTTATCTAGGCCAAAAAAGTCACAAGGTCCTTCTACAATGTATGAAGTTGCAAGGGATATAAAGAAACCCTTATCCTGATCAAAGTGGTTGCAAACATCGTCATGAAAACTATTTCCCTTTATCCGAATTCTTTCTGAATTTATTCGATCCATATCAATACCATTGGTATTATAGAGTATATTGAATATAATTGAACGAAAATTCATCTGGGGATGAATTAATTCAGAAATTATGGGTCCAAGATGATCAAATCTTACTTTTGCTGTGAAACATCCTAATCTTAAGCTTTTTGCTCCTGCAAAGCGCTCCATAGTTGACTTGTCACTACCAATTTGAATTTGATTTCTAACAATCTCTTGTACAATGTTTTCATAATGTTCAAGAATCTTAACAACATCTGCATAGGACTGTAACACTTGCAAAGGGATAACTAGAGTATTTGTTTTAGTTGCTCTGATAATGGTCCTGTCAAGAGTTTGGTAGTGCCTTTTGGTATGGTTTCCAAGTATATATATGTTTTGATCCAATATTTACCAAATGATACTTAAAGTTGAATTTGATTGCTTTTCATCTTGTGCATTTGGAATCAGTAAAACTGGAGGTAGATCTTTCAATGGTCTTTGTAGGTTGGATGAATACGTATCTAAGCAAAGAATGCTTACCATAACTGCCGATGTACACCAGTGTTTTATGTGTCCATGATTGTCACTTCTCGTGTTTTTCCCAAACTTGAAGTCGACATTGTCTTCTACTATGCGAAAGGATTTCCCCATGGCAACAACATCAAGTAACTGTTTGAAGCAGCTGTAGCAAGTTTCATCCATTGCTCGCAGCGTTGTTTCATAACTGCAGTAAATACTTAATTGATGATATCTATCAAATACTAAAAAATATGACGTTAGACATATTTACCAAGCACGTATGTACAGGTAAATATTTCATAGTCTAATTCCATACTTAATATCAAACTGAAATGAAATATAGATTACACTGATCTCTGAGTCTGAAAACATGATATTTTTATATGCCAGATGGTAACTTACTGTCAATGAATATTATAACCAAATCCAAAATTTCAGAAAACCTAATAAATTGTTAGAATGTCTCAAGACTATCAGATCCATCTTCCTTTGCATGCAAACGTGACTGCCTCGTTTTTTACTGTCTGCCTTGATGGGTTTTATCTGATTATGCTCACAAATTTTCAGTTGATGAAATGCCTTGACCAAAATCTCACAATATGCAAAAAGCAAATGCCTAGATGCCTTGCTGCTGTATGCATGCCACAAATTACATTTGTCTTGTGTTCTTTTTTCAAAATATCATTGATCTTGACACAGGATTGGGATATGAATGGGGTATACTAAATTTAAAATGGCCCTACTTATTTATGCTGTTAGCCCAATATTATGAATATCCTTCAAAGATTTTGGTCTTATGATGACCATACAGAAACTCTCGAATGTAAGCCATAACATTTTCTGTTGATGTCACAGTGCTTGAAGAAGAGATGCCTATGTTTTGCATCTGCTTAAGCAGATGAGACAAAAATGGAAACAAATATTGTCATAATGACTTGGAAAGCTAATGAGATCATCTACATACAGATACAACCAGCCTGCCAAAATTTATATTGTACAAAGTAAGAAAATAAAAAGACACTTGCCCCCCAAATGTATCTAATTTCATTTTTCACTATCATCTGGCTAATACACATAACAATAAATGATACTTCTTTTAGGGATTATTGAAATTATTCTACATAATTTTAATATTTGATAAGAAGAATAAATTACATTTATAATTATAGCGACAAAAGACAATATATTTTACTGAGTACTTTTCTCCTTTCAACTTTATTTCTGTAGGGTAAAAGATGAAATGCATAACACATTTGTGACTGAACAGGACGATATTTTACTTTTGTTTAAAACCCAGACACCTTTTCGTGTGTTTGCTCATCCTTCAAGATCACTGACAATATCCGTTTGCGCTATTGTCAACTTATGAAATCTTGAACTCATCAACATAGAATGTACAAAGCAGAGCTTTTTCTTCGCCATCTCCAGAAAGTCTTTATTTCCTATTCTAGAAAATGGCAGGACAAAATAAGTAAGTAGCTCACTCAACAATGTTGTTCGTCACACATTTATTTTAGTATATCATGCTATTTAAATTAAATCAAATGTTCATAGGTTTGGAAAAAAGAACAGAGTTTTCACTACGAATGTTTTTTGCAGCTGCGACTGGTTCAAGCACACTGACCAATCTGCGTTTGAAAGCTTCCTTTAAGGATTGCATACTGTACATAGTTTTAATAATTTGAGTAACATTTCCTCTAAGACATGCATGAAGTAAAAGAGCCTGCTCATGCTGTGACATACAAGACGTTTGTTGTAGTCGTCCCCATGCTATTTTGTCAAGTTCATCTGGTGCATTTGGCGGTAATTGCCAATCAATGTCGCTTCGTTGGTATTTTAAAGGCAGTTCACAGAAATAAAAAAATCTCATTTTGTGAAATATGTCATTAAATATGTCATTAAAATGCTCATTAAGCCACCAAGAGTATAAAACGTCGTTTCCAACCATTATCTGTAAACATTTAAAAGATATTATTCTCGTTTGTTGCAAGGTACACGTAAGCATAGGTTTTGAATTGTTGTATGAATGATCAACTAATAATGCATATAATGGGCGAGGCTAGTCATGAGATATTACGTATGATCACTCAGTTTTAAATACAGAGATGTATCTAAACTTAAAATACTTCAAATCTTAAGATAAAATGTTTTTAAAAATCATCAGTGTTTCATTATAAAATAAAGTCCTCTGTAAAGTTCCTCTCTAAAGGTTCCAAGTTGCCAAGCGCTTAACATAGTCCATGCTTACCTGTAAAAACATCACAATTGATCTAAATACATTTTACAAAATCTATATAAGACCTTCTTAATAGAGATAAATCTTTACACTTATGCGCTTCATGTTAACAGAGAAGTATGTAAAATATACAGAACAATATGTACGGTATTGTTAAACAAACCAGCAGACCAAAGTCTACATTTTTAGTAATCCATCTCCAATCAAAAATCAAAATATAACAATTAGGAATTTGAGGTCAAAATTATGCAATAAAAATGGCCCACAATTAGAAACTTTATTTCACTTTTGCATCTGGATAATGAACATTTTACTATATTCGTAAGATTAATGTACATTCTGTTTGAAAAAATACGTGGTTATTGACACAGAGATGGAATATTACCGATACGCATTCATGAGTTTGGTGCGAATTAACCACCTGCAGGTATTTAATGAATCGATTAATTTGAGAAGGGGATCATGTTTGCAGAAACAACAGCAGTTCGCTTCAGCATGAAAATTTATCATTTAATTCAATAAAGACTTCTCACTCTTAGACGATGCAATCGACCCTGTAAGACATGACTGTTGCGTTGTCATCTGATTTTCTCTTCTAAGACTGATATTTTGGGCCAACAACTTACAAGCAGCTGACGTATCCTCCACGCCGATGGTGTCCATCATTTTGTGGATTGCGCAATTACATGGCAGCAGCTGTCGCCTGACTCTTCGTAACTTGTGAAGATGATCAAGGTACCAGACTACGCTTCATAAAAAAATATTTGTAACTGGCCTGTGCGTTTTCACCGACTTGTCTGTTACAATCAGGCTAACCTTGAAAAGAAATATGGAGAGCTGAATGGATACTTAAGAGGAGAGGACACAGAAGTAAATACATTGACGCGACTATGAACAAAACTTGAACCCTCCATATAAATGCCCTCTTTAGATATAAAACCAAGAAAGTAAACAGATGCCTTACTGTCATAGTTACTTACCACCCAGATGCCCCAAACTTGCAACAGATCCTTTCGCCGTATTGACACCAGATCTAATCTAAATGAATAAAATTAACCTTCCCGATGCAGTTTTGTCAATAGTTTAGTCCGTTGTCAGATTTTAGGACCCGAATGCAGATCTTTGGGACAAATTTTGCTCGTGTAAATACTCCTTGACTCTTTGCAAGAAATTGTTTAACTGTTGTTTCTGTTTATTATTATTATTATTATTATTATTATTATTATTATTATTATTATTATTATTATTATTATATCTTTTTTTCAGTATCCAACTAAAACATTCTTATAGCACATTCACTATACTACCTTCTCCACGCATAACTTTATGTAATTTGTAGCACATTTTGACGTTTCTTGTCTTAGATGGCGTTGTTTTTTGCCACGCTAGTTTGGTTCTATGCCTCTTGTTTTTCACTGCTGCGAGTGCGTAGCAGGAGAGCACATGAAGCAACTAATCAGAATATTCACTATGCGTTGTTTCCGTCCTTTCTCTTTAGCCACAAGTTGGATAAAAGGAATTTGGTTCTCCGTACGGACAATATGCATTTAAGCGGATCACCCCACCTTTGGTTACGATTTTAAAAAATATAACTATTGTGACCCAGCATAAAATAGAAATTTAGTTTACACATGTTGTAAGGTTTTCCTATTTTTTCCTTTCCTTTCTTTTTTTTTTTTTTTTTTGTTTTGTTTTGTTTGTTCACTATTTAACTGCTTTTTGCAGATTTCCTGTCATTCAAACATTTCACATTTCAATAGTTCAGGTTTTCTCTCAGCTTTTGCGATTTTGATTTTGTAAGACGCCTCTTTCAGTGAGGAAAATATTGATTAGCTCCAAACGTTGGCAACGTTTTTGTAATTGCGCCGTTACTAATTGTGTGTGTGTGTGTGTGTGTGTGTGTACAGACAGTCAGTGCAGAACTCACCACGCTTTTCGTTTCAAAATTTATATCTTTTAACATAACTTGTCGAATCACTGAGTCCAAAGAATACAAGTGTGTTTACGTAAACATATTATAATTCATAAAAAATATTTATCTTTAGCAGCAAGAGAAAATATATCTCAGAATTCATCAAAATATCTTTTGCTCTATTAAGTCTTTGAAATGCTTAGCAGTAACGAATGTGTATGGTTCTTGTCCTTCTTTAAGAAGCTTCAAATCTGCACTATTCAAATATGCACAGACTTAGTGTAATTGTGGTCAGTATTTCTTAGATTCATTGTCAAATCTTATCCAGAATGTACGATTCACATATTTCCATCCGAACATCTAAATATCAATTTTTTGGTACTTTTGTTTCGGCCAGCCTGTATCTTCCGCTATCTCAAAATTTTCTGTCTGTCCTTCTGCAGATCTTGAATTTTGTCCATGTTATACGCCACCTCTTGCAGATGTGCTGGTTGTTTTTACTGTAAGTTAATTACCTCTTGAACAGTTGTCATCTGCAGAATCAATGCACGTCTTTCATGATATGACAAATTGTCCTGTGAGAATCGGAATGTGACAGATTCTGGCCAGCGGTCCTGTAAGCAAGGAAGCACCTTCAAGTGGCCTGTCAATATTTCTCAATATAACACGTGCCAAATATGAATAAAATTTATAGTGAAAAAACACACCATGAGGGTGATCCATGAAGAAATAATATGTAACTCTAGTTGTCTACACTCTACATCAATGTTTAAAAAGACAAGAATAAAAATGAGAAATTATGACAGTGTTGTTACATGATGATGATATAATTGCTGTTCTGGAGATTCTACCTGAATATGCTGATGTCTTATACAGAACTTTGAATTTTACATTACAGATTTCTAGTATAATTTAGGAAGAATAATTCAACCAATTCACTAGAAGCTTAATTCTCATTTAGAATATATTCCAGAGCAACTAAAGATCATGTTTGGTATTTTAATCTTTTATTTTATCTTTCTCATAATCGAACTGGCAATCATTACAAAATAGATCAAATAACAAAACTGAAAACAATACGATCACCCATCTCATCCCAAGAAGGCTGAGTTGTGTTAAGGTAGCAGTTTAACATACTCTATGCTTTTTTGTTTAGTTAATTTTTCGAACTTATATCCACTATAAACTGATTTATGTTCGAAAGTAAAGGAAAAGTATCTTCTAATAACATATTGACAGATAACTACGATACTAAACTACTTTCCTAAGAACATATTGTAATAAACCTAGGGTATGTGATATTGATATTTAAGTCTCCGTTTTTAGCTTCGTTAGATTTGAGTGATAATTTGTTGATTATGAGGAGTCAGTGTTGGGAAGATATTTCTCAAACCGAGTAATTAGCCAATTTCTAGGAGCAGACGTCACAATGTACAGTATTCACGAGACTTTTTTTTTGGCAGCATGTATTAGTTTCGTAACATGGACCATCCCTAATTCCTTAACATAAGGAATCCTCGGGATATGCTAGTGTATAGGTGTTTAGTAATTTGAGATAATAATAATTCTTTGTATTAGGTCTTTGAGTCATGTTTTGTGGTGCATGTCGTGAAGTGCGAATCTGTGGCTTGGAAAGCCTTACTGGTGGGTCATACAAATGTGAAGCAAGAAAAGATATGCAAGTATGAAATTAGAGTTTCGTGCTGTGTGGTCTTTAGGTGATTAGAGGAAAGTTATATGTGGCATTAAGAACCCTTCAGTTGACAACGACTGTTGTTTCGAGATCCTTGGAAATAGAGGAAACGTCGATCTCAAGCCAGACTCACGCAAGAGAGCTGTTTGATTCGCTCGGTAGTGAGACGCTTTGCGTGTTACAATATAATCAAATTCTGTAGGCTGAAGTGGGTAATAAATTGTTATCTAATGGATATGCTGGTATGTGCTGAAAATATAATTGTTCTGTGCGAGATTCTAATTGACGAAATTAAGCTATCGATATAATGGATGAAATATATTTGAAATAAATAGAACAAGTTTGCAACTGAAATAATAATATTTACTGAGGGAGAGAAAGAAATGGTAACAAAACTGATCTTTATATCTGCCATGAAAATGGCGCAATTGAAAGTAATATTCAATGAGGGACAAATATGTGGTAAGCCAAATATATCATTACTTTTACCGTGAAAATGGCAAGATGGTACTTATATACTCGGACTAGATTGGAATGCGCAATGTATAATACCCTAAATCGTGTTATTCACCGAAAAAAACGAGTAGCTCTTAAATGTGGTTGTAATAAACTACCAACATACAAAACAGACCAAATACTGTTGGAAAAGCAAGAGCAGCTTGCCATAATAGTAATTGTAATTGCCATAATAGTAATTGTAATTCCAAAATAGTAATTGTAATTGCCATAATAGTAATTGTAATTGCCATAATAGTAATTGTAATTTCCATAATAGTAATTGTAATTGCCATAATAGTAATTGTAATTTCCATAATAGTAATTGTAATTGCCATAATAGTAATTGTAATTGCCATAATAGTAATTGTAATTGCCATGAATGCTTGTAAGATGACTTTCTTCAAGGCATTATTAAGGGCGGATTGGGGATGGGGTGGGGATGGGGAATGAACGGGGCACGTGCCGACCGCCAGTGTCTTGGAATTTAATTTTTTTTTAAATTTATTTCTTTTATAAGCGATCATCTGTACTGAGAGAAGTCAAATCAGTAGCCCTAAATAACACAACTGTGCCCCTAAATTCAGTTTTATGTTTACAAATCCTAGTTTTTCACGTGTTGTTAAAATACAGCTCTTTAAGCAAACCATCAAAAGTCTCTTTATCGCGTCTTTTGACATACGTCACTGGCCCAGACGTTTTGGATTGCTTCATAATTTGCTTCAAAATATTTCTTCTTTGTGATCTTTATTTATATTGGCAAATTTATCTAAGTAGATTAGGTCTACTTCTCTGAACCGCCAGTTCTGACCTGCCAGTGGCAGTTGATTAATTATTTGTACCTACTTGTAATTATAATAATGTAATCTAGGTACTTTTATCAGTTAGAATTAATTACAATGTATAGTTTTTGCTGTGCTCATGTGTAGTCATATGGTCAACATACATGGTACATAAACCGATACACTCACACCACTTTGTGCCATGGTCAGTAGGGTAGATGAGTACATATTATTGACTGACTGCCTTATTTTAGGATTTAAGTCGTGTGCGGCCATTTAGCCATGTACGATTTAGTACATGTTGCGTGTACATTGATGTATTTATATTACGGATCATTTCAAAATGTGATAGGGATAATTAAAACATACCATTATGACATAGGCTATGATGATAATCTCGTGCAATGAAATGTACGTTTTGTATTTTCTTGTATACATCAATGTACGCGAACATGATGCAAACTGATTATGAAGGAGGATACAACGTATTGTCCAATTCGACATTGTCTGTCCAGAGCCTGTCTGTCTTTGACACAAACTAGTTGTTATCTGTAATCCATGAACAGTTCAGTAAGGTGGCAACCCCTTCAGGCAGGTCAGTTCCAGGCAGGGCCGGATTAAGACCTTTAGAGGCCCTAAGCACTGAAAAGATTATGGTGCCTCCCACCCCACCCCCGCATATGTAATTAAAAACACAACCGTAAAAGTCTCATTTTTATCTGGTGCCCCTGCTTTGATGGTGCCCTATGCACGTGCCTAATCTGCCTATTGGGTAATCCAGCACTGGTTCCAGGCCTACGACAGTAAACAATGATATGTGTATACACCTGAATGTTGTCTTCTTAGGAAGTCGACTCATCCACGTTTACGGGTAACACTTTTCACAATTTATATATAGTTGACTGACAAAGAATTTTTAAAGAGTTAATTTACGGAAAAAATAAAATTTCGTGTGTAGTGACGGACACACGGACATACATGACTAATTACAATATATTTGCAAAAAGTGCGGAAATAAAACCTCGTATCGTTGCTTTAATCTAACACTAAACTGTAATCGGTTGAGGAATGATTTTATGTGAGATACATAGACTTATAAGAAGACATGATGTGAATTATTTTAATAAAAATTGATAAAGAAAAAGAAAGTAATCTCATCAGGTCTATACATTACTATAATCAAACCAACCCAGTCCACATAGGGATGAAGAAAGGTGTGAAAAATCGGTTCCTGATCTCTCTCTCTCTCTCTCTCTCTCTCACACACACACACACACACACACACACACACACACACACACATTGACGTGTGGATTATGTTGTAGTCTCCACAGAGTTGTTTCCCTTTATATAAAATCTAGGTAATGATGAGAATAACTGGTTAGACTATTTTCGTTCCTTATTAATGTCCAATAGAGACTTTGTTTTGTGTTTTTTAAATATGGATGACGATGAAGGTACTGCGATAAATGAGAACGGCAATTTTGAATCGAATAAACCTATTACAAATCAAGAAAAAATGCATACTGTTCGCTCTTTGAAAAATAAAAAACCCAGGTCCCGATGACAAGATGACGTTTGTAACATTCCCAAAAACGTCGGTCAGTATGTGCTACCAATTGTTTAATTTTTTTTTACACATTATGACCTCAGTCTGCCTCAGATAAAATTTAGCCGTTGCCCGATATAGAAGCCATTTAACAATCCGTAAGTTGAAGTCAGTCGGTTTAAAAAGCTACTGGCATTTCTTAAGAAATTGATGAAAGAACAAAATTGGAAGCTTTATAGCAGACACATGGGCGTAACAGTAAATAAGGGGATATCTTGCGAATCTAACTTTGCCCATAAAAATTATAGTAAACACGCAATTCAATCCCGCGCGATTTTACAAAGATCCTATTCCACAAGACGATACGCTTCCTTTGGATTTTTTGCACTTCATGCCGTGTGTGTGTTAGTGACAGATTTTCCTGTGGGACGTTTTGTAATGTTTTAAAATTTTCATTGTATATTTATTCAAAGGGAATATATACCAAAAATATAAGTGTCTTCGTTGGTCTTTTTTAAAATATGAGTAAGAATTTCACACACAGACACGCGCGCACACACATTTTATTATGTACCTCTCTCTCTCAGACACCCACCCTCTCCATGTTAAATTCTCTCTCCCTCCCCCCCCCCTCTCTATCTCATTTAAGTCTGCTGTTGTCAAAACTTCCACAAACTCACAATTTTACAGTACAAGGAATCTTAGCTTACGCTAAAATCGAACTATCTGAAAAATCTTAACTTCATACAGGTCAGATTCGGTCAGCAATATTTTCATGCAGCGCATTGGGTAAGCCAAGGTCAAGTCAGTGCTACGATTGTCATATTTGTAGCATTTGTCACAAACTGATGAATGAAAATTCATCCTGACTTAATACTGACCAAACATACTGCAGTATATAGAGCAATTTTTTTTAGCAAGAGTCTTAAATTTAGGATAGCCAAAATTCTAATACGTACCAAACGATATTTCGATATTTGTTAAAAGTAAGCCAGTTTTCCGTTTTGTTTGTAAGGGGATACTAGGGAGGTCAGGGAGAGGGAGGTTAACTTTTATTTATAAGGAATCTAAATTCTTTTTTTTTTCATGCCGCTTTCTTTTACATCCTACCCATGCTTTGTGTTGATAAGTAACTACGAGTGCCGGTCAGTCAAAAATGGGTGTGGGTTAATAGGTTTAGGGGTGTTGGATAGTATGGGTCGGGGTAATGGATAGTAGGTCAGTGTGTATTGGTCAAAGTGTATGTTATACTTATGGACATTTTAAACATTGGATGCCCTCTTGTCCCCAGAATCACACAAAAATGGTGACCTAATGTTAATTTACCAACACATAAACACACACATACACACAAAGAAATCTATGCAGGCTGTGAAAAAGAGCCATTCGGGTTTTGAAATAGTTACAGACTCTCTCTCTCTCTCTCTCTCTCTCTCTATCTCTCTCAGAAAAACACAACTGGTTGACAGTAAGACCAGCCACTTCTTTTAAGCAATGACATTGGATTAGTTTTGGGGCAACACTGACAGTATATCAGACTGACAGTAAGGCGGCAAAAATTGGCACCTAAACTGAAAGAAATGTTGTCGGCCAAATTGAGATTGACTCTTTTTTTGCAAAACATGCTGGCTGTTACATACGTAAAAACATTTTGTGAGAATCGTTATATTCCATTTCCCGCCAAACAGACAAAACATCTTTCATTGTTACCATTTCTAGTCAGACAAATTCCACATGTGAAATCTACAACGTAATATTTATTTGCAGGAAACGTCCTATTCCCATTAAAACAGAACCAGCTTGTTACATTGTTACATTTCCCGCCAAAACATACCAATCATGTTAAAATGTCACAATTTCCCACCAAAAAACAATGGCGGCCTAATGTTAATTTGTCGTTTGAGGCAATAATCTTTTATACCGTTTGACACAAGACTGCTGTTAGACGCTATTTCTCCGCACTATACTACAATTACTTTATACAGGCTTGACCGTATACTGTTGTTTTTCACTGTCTTCTTTCAAACACTTTGTGCTTTCATTTTTTTAAATCTGGTTAGTAGGTACTTGTTTTTAGTTGCGGTGCCTAAGTTGTAAACAAGAAAAATATTCATTCACATTTGACATTGTATATAGCCAGATCTTCTTCTCTCAAAGAATGAAGTAAAAATTGAACCACGAAGTTAAATATTCTCACATAGTACAAAAGAGGCTCGCACGTTTTTGTAAAAAAAAAATTATGTTATTGTTGTTCTTTTTTTTCTACAATCTTAAACTGTATACTTTATTATTCGATAACCCTGATAAAACCTCCTAAACAATTCTTGGAGCTACCTTTGCGAGCACTTACAATACTTGCGTTCGATAAAATCATTGTAAACGCTTTCAAGAAAGCTTCTCAAATCACAATATGACTATATTACATCTACAGTTTATTTCAAGATTAATTCCTACTCGCCTTCCTGTAATTTCTTGGTCCTGAAGTAACACACACTCTTTCTCTTTCGCTGGAAAAATTTAAGATGAGTTATATCTGTAACTTAATGGATCCACCACCTAAGATTCGATTCTCAACCGTAGGGTACTGTCATTATTGATAGTGTTGCGAGGAGTAACGCAGTTTCTTGATTACAATTTTAATTAAGAATCAGCAGATGATTTCCCCTGGTAGTGTTTGATTCTGACGGGTTGAATCTGGGATGTAAACCGAATTTTTCTCAATTTTTTTCAAACTAAGTACTCCAACCTTCTTCTTATAGCATGTCCTTACTACGTGCTGGACAAAGCAAGGACCAGAAGACAGGAAGATACGCCAGTGATGACATAATTAGGAATCTATCTGTTATTTCTCATTCTTACAAAAGCAGAATGACCTTTGACATATAGACTGCGTCACTCTTAGTAATTCAGAAAGTACTATGGCACAATTCAAGATAATATTTTTAATCTTCGAAACGTTAAACCTATGATCTTTTCCATGCTGCTTACATTATGAGTAACACACGAGAAAGCAACAGAATTATGAAGTACTCAATTTTTATTCTTAGGGTAATGTATGTCCCACCTGTCAGGGTAATGTATGTCCCACCTGTCAGGGTAATGTATATCCAACCTGTCAGGAACGCAAAAAAAAAAAAAAATCCAGCAGAACATTACATTTTTTTAAAAGTGTTACAGGAAACAATTTAGGTAAAGGCTATACTATATATATATATATATATATATATATATATATATATATATATATATATATATATATATATATATATATATATATATATATATGTGTGTGTGTGTGTGTGTGTGTGTGTGTGTGTGTGCGAGTGTGTGTGTGTGTAGTATGTACGCTGTATCATTGATATACCACGAGATGTATAAATGTTTCATTAAAAGGAATTTTTCATTAAAGGGAAAAGAGGCTTGCCGAGTTCCCTTTTAATGAAATATTTATAGAACGAGTGGTATATCAAAGATACAGCGTACATACTATACATATATTTTATTTATATCACATACAAATTCACATACTTGCATTTCCAGCGGAGTTCAGATTGACTACAGGAAAATGTGTATTGACGAATGGAGTGAACTCCTCACAACCCTGCCCAATGTGTCCGCTACATAATGTAGTGCTGCACCTGTTGCAGCTATTCACAATCCTCTTTGGAAATTGATAATTTGCTTCATTTCTTTCTTTTTTTGAGCTTATATCTTCATTCGTATTGATTAAGTAAATAAAATATACTCTTATGATTTAAACATGAAAGCTGGTTTAAACGAAGAAAGTAGAGTACTACAAACATCGCATGGTTAGCATCTTGAACACTGAATGTGAAGCCATTCAGTCACCGGCGAGTACTAGTATATTGAAACGAATATGGAATATAGACTAAGCGAAATGACGAACCAACAAGAGGTAATTCAAACAGTTAAATTTATTTACAGTTAATCTAAGTCATTTGTATGCTTTAATTAACATTGCTACCGACCATACGATTGTTTTTATCCTCCTTCTCACTCTGTCTTTCCCCTCGTCGTTGGTCGCTATATCTGTAAAATTTAACATCATTCATAGGTCAATAGACATCGTCGCATGCCACAGGCGAAAATCCGCTACGCTCGTTTTTTCACGGATTTTCGCCCGTAGCTTGCAAGGATGGTCCAGAGAGAGAGAGAGAGAGAGAGAGAGAGAGAGAGAGAGAGAGAGAGAGAAAGAGAGATACACTGAGGTAAAACCAATATACTGACAGGTCAATCAAGAGCGAGCGAGACAGACAGAGAGAGACAGAGAGAGGTAGGGTGGGGTGGGGGATTTGGGGAGACTTAACATAAGATTATTCTTTTTATTGTCCATACCTATATTTCTCTGTTGGTCGATTAATCTGCTGCCTGACCAACCAACAGAGAGAGAGAGAGAGAGAGAGAGAGAGAGAGAGAGAGAGAGAGAGAGAGAGAGAGAGAGAGAGCGTCCTTCGGACATTTTAATATTAAAAAATGATCTGTTTTTAGAACCTTATTATAAGTTGTTTTTTTTAAGGCATTAAATAGATACAGTATGTGTGTGCCTCCTAACGAAGAAATTTACTGCACCGTCACGACAGGCAAATTATGACTTTGTATCATTGGTATTGTGAACACTGTAGCTAAATCCCATAGAAAGTGTACACGTACCATTACGACGATCCAGGATCTTGTAGATTACTTAGTGAAAGTCAAAGTTCAAGGGTTTTAGCCAGCTTAAATTCTTTTTTCTCTCTCACTCCACATATTTCCACGTATTTGTGTCCTTTATGCATGAGAGAGAGAGAGAGAGAGAGAGAGAGAGCGAGTGAAAGAGAGATAAAAAAGGGAAAGCAGAGGGGATTTCGATGAAACTGTATAAATTGTTTAATCATTTAGAAAACGTGCATTATTAATATTTGTTCACGCTATTTTCTTATGTCAATAATGATTAACAAGTGGAAATTCATCACTGATGTAGAGAGTATAGAAGCAACAGCCTACTGTTGAAACCATATTTATATGAATATTCATACACCATGGACGGATCATAATTTTACATACCATCAGTATTGGTATATAAAATTGCTTTATATCAACACTTTAAAAGCCATGTTATTTTAATATATGTGGTATGTATCTATATCTATCTATATCTATATCTATCTATCTATCTATCTATCTATCTATCTATCTATATATATATATATATATATATATATATATATATATATATATATATATATATATATATATATATATATCCCAAAACCAAAAGAGGTATCGTCCTGCAACCTATTTTGACGCTAACTTTTTTTTGACGCAGTGTCATAAACTCACAGTTCTCGAGAGAACGCATCTCTCAATGACGTCACGACCACAACATTTGTTTACACTGATCAACACTGAGTCACAGAGACAGAAAAATGTGTCGAAAATCATCTCATTATCAGTTGTGAAATGAAACAAAGATACATACCCTGAATAAACTCCATTTCACAAATTCTCTTTTTCCAATCAGTAAGTCCTCATAAAAATCTTTACTAACTATTCTGCCGTGGCAAATCAACTTCCCGCCATAGTAGACATCCAGTCTGCTACTCAACATGTATTAGCAACGTGACTCACTGCTGATAACTGCATCAGTAACACTGTTCAGAGCAATGTACATCGTTATAAAGTTGTATGTGGTCTTGTCGTTATTGATGTTCAGATGTGGTTCTGTGTTATTACAATTTGTGCAAATTTACAAGAAACACATACTTTTATGATATATTTCA
Organism: Margaritifera margaritifera; assembly: GCA_029931535.1. Lineage (NCBI taxonomy): Eukaryota > Metazoa > Mollusca > Bivalvia > Unionida > Margaritiferidae > Margaritifera > Margaritifera margaritifera. The sequence goes on from JAQPZY010001667.1 coordinate 295,261, forward strand.
TAATTAAATCAGCATCCTCTACAAATCAAAGTATTAGGATTTTCTACCTGATAAATAAGCAATTTTACTTTAACAGTAGATTATCAATCATACTTTACGATAATCTCGATATTAAACTTATTTTGACGAATTTAATTTGTTTAAATTTGTTTCATGATGGTAAGAATGATAATACATTAAAAATAAAATTTTCTTTTGTAACTTCATGTCTTCTGTCTCTGATTATTTGCACTTCTAGAGAAATAACTTATGAAAGATGCAAAACAGTTTTGAAGTTCCCAAACCAGTACATTCAAGTATTGAGGTTCTGCATATTGACATTCCCAACTAAGTTTTTTTTAAAAAAAGATGATACCCTCAATCTATAATGTTTTTATTACAAGTCAACAGTTTTATTATAATACCATGATGATTTTTCCAAATTTGATTCTTTTAGTTTTCTGAGACAAAATCTCTCCCAAAACCAAAATTATAGTAAATATAAAGAAAGCTTTAGGAATGCTAACTTAAGATTATTCATGTAATTTTTCCTATAAACTTGAGTTTTCCCTGTGCTATTGATGTTGCTCTGCAATATAATTTTTACCCGGAGCATATGTACAACGGTGTCACAGGCAGAAGTAGACTCCTGTGAAGTGCGTCAAAACAAGTGACGTAATACACGAACTTTCTGACAAAGGGTTGTCTGGATTGACAGCATGCCAAGAAGAGTATGAGGGGATATATCAATGTCATTTGATATGCATGCTATTCTAAAATAACTAATGTTCAAATTCAATGTGAGGTATCAATATCAAAGGACTATACTTAAGAAAAGGTGAAAGTAAATGCTTGAGTGCGTCAATACTGAGGACTCCAGGACATGGGTTGTAAGCACTGGATTAGTTGCGCTAAAGGTTCGGTTTTGCACATAGTCACTGCTTCTCTCTGGGTGCTACAGATTTTATCATAACCTTGACAAGTTTCCACCAGTCTCGTTATTAAAACTTGTTAAAACCTGCTATACAAAAATGGAAATCCTTCTGCTCGTATGCGATTAACGGTCTGTTACAAGTTCCAACAATAGACTGGTAAAGTAAAAGTGCCGATATATTTGTTATTCCACCTCTATCAAGAAAGATCAGTCTCCAAAGTTTTCATTATTGCATGGATTAAAACAGCCACTAACACCGAGGCTTTAAAAAACCTGACCATTCTATCTTGTGTGCATAGAAATGGACATGTAGAAAGAGAGATGTATGTATATAGAAGAGACACAAATATTCTAAACAATATGTGAAATCTAATGATAAAATTATGTATAAAAAGACAAAATGCACGATCTACAATGTTGTTAAATTGTAAGGTACGAATCTTGAATATTCTCTCAAATTATTGTTCTGTCCTTTAGCGATCTTTTTATATTGTAAACCCACCGATAATTTTATTCAAAATTCGGCCTATTTTAAACGTGTACCTGCCTCGATAATAAAACACAGAACTAACAATGATTCATATTATCTTCGGCATATTTTCAAATGCTCAGGCTGTTCAAAAATATAGGTTGACATCAATGCATGGCATTAGATGTAATTCTGATCAAACTGTTCATTAATCTCAATTGATATTCAAAATAGGACCAATAATTAAATTTGCTTAAATTTGCATTCCACTTTATACCTCTTTTTGACCGTGTAATTGGCGTGAACTGTGTCCCATTTGAATTGAGAATTCCTTTGCGAGTCCAGAAGAAAATTATTGAAAAATGGTTTAATTGTATGCTAACAAATTGTTTTAGGGAAGATAATAATTGTTCTTTTAAATTTGAAGTGTAGGAAACAAGCCCGTGTTCTTCACAAGGAATGGATTTAGACTCTAATGACTCCAAACTTGCTTTTAAGACCGAATTATCTTGTAACTAGATTTAAAAGGTCTAATTCAACGACTAAATTGACTTAGAAAATTCATGCGATCCACGAGTCATCTGACAACATAAAGAGTAAGTACCAACGTACACATGGCCTGTAAATTCCTTATGTAATTCCGATGATATTACTTAAATATATCTAAATTTAAAAAGGGTAATGAGTCTTTCTATTAAGACAATTTTTTTTTTCCAACACCCCAAGCCCAGAAGGAACCAGTATACTAATTAATTGTTTTAATCAGAAGACACATCAGTTTGTACTATTTTGTACAGTTATCATCATTGAAATACTTCCTTACTCTCACTAGTACCCCACTATATATTTGCAAACATTGACAATCTTCTCCGTGCAAAAGGAAATTTTGTTCACGTTTAGTGGAGGTTTTATGCATGGAGGCATCTACTGAACAAGGGGTTCGACTTCAGGATGTCAAAAAAATACGTTTCTAAAATGTGTTATTTTGTTCCTCTTTGCTAATTCTAAATTGCATACATAGTATAAAAGTCTAGAGTTAACATCTACCGAATTTTTATGTTTTTTGTTTTAGCTTTTGCGCGAAAAAGTTTTAATCTTGAACAGTAGAAAGATCTGTTGCTTAACATGCATATAGATACCTGAGAGACAAATGTAAAACAAAACCTTGATTTAATATCCGGCAAAGATTGGAGATCAGATCGGAAGGTCTTGCTCCAATTATACAGGTCATTAGTAAAATCTAAACTTGAATATGGCTCGATTGTGTACAGATCAGCCTCTAAATCTTACCTCCAGCTGTTTGATCCTGTATGCAGTCAGTGACTTAGACTTGGTCTGTGTGCATTTAGAGCTTTCTCTTCAGAAAGCTTCTATTTTGAGGCAAACGAACCATCACTTTATCTCAGACGAACAAAATTGGCTCTTCAGTATACCACCAAACTATTTTCAAATCTAACCAATCCCGCATATCATGTGGTATTGGGCCCAAATACCAAACTTTATACGCGCAGAAACCAAATTTCATTTTGACATACGAATCCGTTCTCACTTAGAAACAGCAAAAATCAGTGTTGAAAATACTGCAGAAATCTATGTTCCAAAAGCACCGCCTTGTTTCCCGCCTCCCCCCCCCCCCCCGGCAAAAAGCAAGAAAAGAAAATATAATTATATTTGATTTTTTGTCAATTCAAAAAGTTTTCAACAAATCCACACTCTTTTTCCAGAGAAAACTTTAATGAAAGCAGAGTATCCTATCGTGGCCATACGTCCCTGTATACAGACGGCATAAAATTGGGAGACAATGTTGGAGCCGCCGTTGCAACACCCCATGGCACCATCTCAAGCCGGTTACCGGATAAAGCCTCCAGTTTTACCGCTGAAATAACAGCCATACTCAGATCTTTGAATTATATTGAAACCTCTCAAAGCAAGTTTCATCATCTTATCGGATTCCCTTTCCTCATTGAAAGCCTTGCAAAACATTAAATCTGACAAACCCATAAATATCCCAGATCGTACAGAAACACAATTTGCTCAAGCAATCTGGAAAAAGTATTCTGTACTGTTGGCTGCCAAGTCACATTGATAAAAAGCCTAATGAAAGGATAGATAAGGGTGAACTTCAACCAGAATGCATAGCCTGCCAGTGTCCACTGACAGTGAAACACATTCTTGTCGAGTGTGTCGACTTCCACCCTGTGAGACAGAAGTATTTTGAAGTGCAATCAGTGAAGAAACTTTATGATGATGTACCACGAGAAAAAATCTTATATTTTTACATAGCATATTCTGATCAAAATATTTAAGGATATTACAAGTTTTCCCTCTATCTTTAATTGTATATACCTTTTGCAGAATGTTAACATCCTTACCTTTGATTCCTTAAATTGTTACCCTTCATGTTTACATTATTTGGAATGGTTTTATCTACCGAAAGTCTTTCTGCAATTCTTCATTTAACATTTTTCGAACTTTAGCTTTAGTTGGCACTATATAGCCACTATTGTGCTGATATGCCGTAAAACGTTACTACATACATACATACATACATACATACATACATACATTCGAGAAGCATGCGTTGTGTTTTTAACCATACATGGACAGTTATGACCTCAGCGTTTTCAAGGTGTTGACCTCTTACGTATCAAAAGTAAAACAAACAAGGTGTCTTTTATATAAGCTGTGATGAGACTATTTGATAAAATAAATGGTCAAAAACATAGTTTTGATTTGTTAGGATTTCAGGCTTGAATAAAATGGAGTTTTATGCTTGATTAGTTTCAAGAACACAAGACCAGTATTCGTTCGATTATTAGATCCGTTTCTTTTAATGTTATAGTTCACCTATGTGCATTTCCTTTATTTGCTTACAAACATGTCTATATGCAAAACCACGTCATACCATCTGTACTTGCAACTTAGAGGCTGTTATATATACTTCTGTTTAATGTAAATGACCAGTCTTTTACAGATAAGAAGAATCAATTATCAGAGAGTAAATGCTGAGATCTCTTGCTACCAGCTTGATACTGAAATACTCTTGTGTGTGAAACAGTCATTACAATCAGGAATACATCAGTCATTTACCTCTTGGTTGCGCAAACTCTGTAATTTACTGTGACTAATTAAAACGTTTCGTGGAACAATTGGAGATCATAATGAATTAATTACCTATATTAATTTCATGTCAGTAAAGTAGTATCCTAAACTCTATTTTCCAAATGCTGATAGGTTTTAGTTTCTTTACTCTTACTTTATGTCATTTTGTTTTACCTCCGTTAGCCATGGAATATTAATAGTTCACTATGTACTGAAACTCTTATTTTAATGAATATCTTTAGAATTGTGGACTAAATTATAGTAAGAAAAGTCGAACAAAGATGCACTGATATACATGCATATAATCAACTAGTTTGATCATTATAGAATGAACAAGGCCTGAGAGATACACTTGAAACAAAATTAACCAAAACTCAGTGAAGCGTAAAATATTGCTCACAGTGACCATATTTTATGAATAGAGTGTAGTATTCATCAAGTATGCATTATCTCATCAAGTTTCATGAATCTAGGCATAACAGTATATATATATATATATATATATATATATATATATATATATATATATATATATATATATATATACAGGGTGCTATAAACCTATTTGTTTATGAGATAAACGCAAAAATTTCAGCTAAACCATTAAAATATGAAATGTTGGTAATAGTGTGCTTTCTTTGTGATACGAATGTGGCACTAATAGAGATACATAAAATCATATATTTTGATGATTCTATCACGAAAAGAGCTTGAGCAAAAATCTTGAAACACAACGTTTAACGACACAAAGTCAGTAAAGCAAGAACTATAGATCACAGTGATGAGGGTGTAGTATTCATCAAAATGCATCCCCTCACCAAAGTGCATTAAGACAGGTATCACAGTATATATACAGTGTGCAAGGCACCTAGCTGGTTCAGAGTTAAACCCAAACATTTTACCTAGGCCAATAACATTTTAAATGCAGTTCACTGTGACCTTCCTTTGTGGTAAGGGTATGGTACTAATAAAGATGCATACAAATATATAGCTTGATGATTATATCGTGAACGGAGCATGACCAAAAAAAAAATTAAACAACAAAAGTTAACAAAAGTGTGTGAAGCATGAAATATAGGTTATGGTGTCATGCATTTGTGACGAGTGTGTATTACTCATCAAAATGTGTCCCCTCACTAAGTTTCATGATTCCAGGTACAAGAGTATTTATACATCGTGCAAAAATACTGAGCTAAACGCTAAAACTTAACCAAGAATATACAACTAATGTACATGTATGTTCAAATTTAGCTCACTCCCCTGGGATAGGTACTATGAAACCCACTCCAAACTGCTGCCTAGGACGTAGAAATAAAGAATGGTTGACATCCAGAGAAGGTGCACATATGTATATGCTTTTATCTGTGCGGACGTCACCGATGACGCCAGGGGTAGTACAGTAGCTTACCTCTTCATAGAGGAGAGCTAAAATTGATTTTGTCCCAAGGCACTGTAAACAAATGAATGATAGCTGTTGATAGAGTTTTGCTTCTAAATGCCGGTTTTTATACAGAAAGCTAAACAGAAAAGCAATCTTAATAAACTCGTCTGACCTCAACATTGTTTTAAGGATCAGAAATGGTTGAAAGTTACTATGCTTTTAAAATTTTCATTTGATACTCAAATTGTCACAGAAGCTTCATGTGATTCCAAGTCAATAGACAGCATGACAACTGGCAGGAATTACTTTTGTATGACCCAATACTACTTTACTTGGGATGACCCTTAAACCCTAAACGACAGTGCTGTCATTTCTTATCCAGACCACACCGGCGAGTGAAAAATAATAGATGCAAACAATAAAACCAGATTTAAACAGTTGAATTAGGTTTAAGAAGCAAGAAATTAAAAGGCCTTTGCCATGCACGTTAGGTAACATAAACTCCGGTTAACACCACGAATATAGATCTAAATAGTTAATTTGATCCAACTTAAAACGAACTTAGTTGGAAAAGGATACAGGAGTCGAATTTTCATAATTGATTCCATTTATATGTTTGTCAGAAATATTCTAAATACAAAATGTTGGACGATATATGCAATGCCTCAAACCGACAAATCAGCTACGAGTAGATGTAGTGAATGAACAGTTGAGAATACTTAATTATCCAAACATTCTAGAAGATTATTTGAAAATGTCGGGTCTATGTTCCTAAATTATTGTCAGTAAGTTTCACAAATAAGATGAATTTTACTACTTTTAGAGCGTACATTTCAACCAGAATAGCATTGACCAATTTGAAAAATATATGGGCGATTGTGTTCCATCTATGATTGGCTGTTATTCAAAACTATAATTGTACACAGCAATATAATTATCATAAAATTCATTGTTTTATCAATAGCGGAAATGGAAATTGTCTCTTTAGAACTATAATTTATTTAGTTTTATTGGCGTCTTTAAGTTACTCTCATTTTCATTTATATAAATTAGATCGAATAATTTATGTTTAAAATAGCAATGGAAATCGTCTGATAAAACCTATTTCAATGTCTTCAGATGTTAAATTTGATAGCCAGTCCATCAGATCATTTGCGTTGACAACGAGCCATTTTAAAAGCACTTTTAAAAGTAGTCCAGTAACAACGTCGAACCCAATCGATTACGTAGCAACAAACTTACTGGGTCCTGTGTGTGCTTGACAGCATCCATTAAGTGCTTGACGACGTCTAAAAAGTGGAAATTTACTGAATCTGAATCATCCTAGGAAATGTATTTGTATCAGAAGTCACGAGCTGGATATATAATACAACTATTGTGATAACATCGGTTTTCAGAAACAGAAATCTTGAGTGACCGATTAAATTCCCTAATGAAGATCCCAGGGTCTTGTATACTTTTCGCTGACTTTTCATCTTCTTTTATGGTAATATTATTGCAATTTTTAAAGTTGTATAAGTGTCTTTCTTTTTCGTTATTTGATAAGAGACAGAAGTCGCTTTCACGTCATTGTATGTCCAATCTCTCCCAGAGCTCAAAGCGCTACGATATACTTAAGGTTAACAATTACATCATATCGATGGTTTCATCGTGTAATGGTCACGCCAATTCAATCTGCGCAGTAAGTTTTGATATTAAAAGCAGACATCCATAAATAATTGGCAATGTAAAAATAGTCTTCAACATCTTCGTTAAGTTAGTAAATTTTCTCTGTAAAGGATCGGACCATACTAAGGTGACGTTTTTTAGTAGCAATGTTTAAGGAGTCAATTAAAAAATTAAACAAAATATCATGATGTGGGTCTTCTCATGTTTGCGAGTTTTAGCAACTAATAAAAAATAAACTTTTTTATTCTTGTTAAATAAGTTTTAGCAAGTAATAAAAAATAAACTTTTTTATTCTTGTTGAAGTTTATTAAACATTTTTGCATGTTAGCATATTAGGAAATACTATAATGTAATAATGTTCTTCCAGTAGTTATAATTACTGAAAATGTATATATTCTGCTTTACTCATTTAAATTCACATTGTAATCACCTAAGTGGGAATAAAACACTTGCGAATTACAATCACCAAGAAGAATAACATGATGAGTCTACTGCTACACTAACAGTTCCTTCAAGCCTGGACCATAACAATATATCAGAATGTTTGGTACGTTATATAGTACAAAGTAGTAATTTCATGATTTTCATTAAAACTTCAAGCAAAACAATTCAATCAGTTTCTGACTCAATATAAATTTTTGGCGGGATAATAATGATTCCATGCAATAAACAGTAATACTCCCAACCACTTCATGGTTTGATCTATCAGACCGATATGACTCAATACATCCATTGATTATGATATTCTCTGTGGTTACACTGAGACCTATGATAGTTTCTGTGAAACAAGGTATGTTTAGACTTTCGGCTATACTGAGAATGTGATCAAATAATATGTGTCTAATTCTTGTGCATTCAGATGGAGAATAGAAAGTCCATTCAAAGTAGAACTTAAGGAAGAATTTTTGTCATGATTTGAACCAGAATTGATTTTAATAGTCTTTTGGCATGGTATCAGACACAGACTAACAACTAAAAGGAAATAAAAGTTTAAAAAATTAGTCAAAGACGTACTCGTGTATACTAATTTTGACCCATACGTATTCGATAGAAGAAAAACAAATTTGTACCGAAATAAACTTCATACAAAAGTCTAAAATGTTTTTCATTAATCGACGTGAAAACATTTTTTTCAATCAATGCCTTGAAAGATATTCAAACATTATCAAGGATCAAAAGGAACAAGCTCTAATTAAATGATACCAACTGTCAAACCAGATATGTCCTAGCAAAATAAATGAGCATAATGACTGTAACAATATTTAAATGTATGCAAGAAAGGTTATAAATAACGATATGAGAATAACTAAAGGCAATATGTACATTATACAATATGCATCACTGGATTTGTGATGGGCGGTGGAGAGACAGCGAACATTGCTATTACATTGGTGATAAATGTCAAAGAATAATGTTTTGACTTTCCAATTATTCCCTACTGAACCCCATACGATCATATATTGCATATGGAACATAATCTTTCTTGTAGTTTTATGAGAAGAGTTTATCAGGCTGGACTTGTGATCTCAAGGAAGACAACAAAAATACAGTCTATTTCAAAATGCATTAAAAGTAATGCTCACATTTCGCAGTAATTGGGGTTTATTGCAATTACTTAACTTGAGAAATTCAAATCTGCGCCTGAATAAATATGGAGAAAAAGTTTGTAAGTATGCTAAAATTAACGAAACAACGATAAAAATAGTTTGTCCCACGCCAACGTAAACAGACTAATGATTGCTGTTGAGGGCGTTTTGTTTCTGAATGCCAGTCTTTAAACAGCAAGCTAAACAGATAAGCAATTAAAATAAGCTCGTCTTACCTCAAAATTGCGTTGAGGATCACAAATGGTCGAAAGTTACCATGCTTTTAAAAACTTCATTTTGTGTTCTAATTGTCACATAAGCTTCATGTGATTCGAAGTCATTGGATAACATGAAAACTGGCAGGAATTATTTTTGTATCACACCATAATTCTTTGCTAGGATCGATCCCTATACGATAATTGCTGTCAGTTCATATACTGACCTACAGGCGAATGAAAAATAATATATCTGTCTTTCCAACAATACAAAAGGATTAAATATTTGAATTAAGTTGCAAAATCATACTTTTAAAGAATTTCTATCATGCACGTAAGGTAAAATTTGCTCTCGTTAACACCTCGAATAAATATTTATCTAGTGGAAGTTGATTGCATTCCTGATGAACATAGTCTGCAAGGGGTTATCACAGTCAAATTTTTATCAGCAACTGCACAAACGTTTGGACGATATGTGCGATAACTTGAACCGACAAATCAACTACCAGTAGCTGTAGAACATGAACAATTGAGAATACTTAATTATCTAAACATTGTAGACAGTCTTTTGAAAGAGACATGTCTCTGGGAATCTAAAATGCTCAGCATTCTGTCTTTCGTAAAACAAATGGTCATCAAGTTTCATAAAACAAGATACATTTTACAACGTTCAGAGCGTAGATTCCTACCAGAATGTCATTGCTTCATTTTAAAGATACATGGATGACTGTGATCCAGGTTGCGTATTATTAAAAACTATAATTGTACAGAGCAATATATTCGTCTTCAAGTTAATTTTTGTCTTCATTACCGAAAGTGGAAATCATCTCTTTATAGCTACCCCTAACCCTGTTTTGTTGTTCTCTTTGATTTTCTTTCATTTACATTTTCATTACATTAGGACGAATCATTTATGTTTGAGACTGCAATTGAAACCGCTAACCAGAACCAGGTTTTTTTTTTGAACGATTATCAATGAACCTGCTCAGTTAGAACATGTAATTAAACTTGCTGGAACAAAAATGTTTCTATGCAAGGAGGACAGATGCTGCATGGTATTCAATAATCGTAGATGTGCAGCTGACTCGCTGACATTATAAGGAAGACATTAATCCTCGGTTTGAAATTTAAATTGTGGAAACTGAGATGTGACGACTGAGATAATAATGCAGTATTTTCTAAAATAATTTAGGGTACAATCAACAATTTCGGAGATAAAAGTGAAGAAAAATCGATTTTTGACATTCCATCGCTTCAAATATGAACCTTAAAATGGTTATTAATCGTTCTTAAGGATGATTGCTTTTATAATATCAACCTTACGTGCGCATTACATTATGACGTCATTGATGGAGCATCACTTGTTAGCAAAGCGTATCGTCGAGCTATGAACTTTAGGAGAGATTGGATGTATGAAAAATAGTATTACATTATTTTCTTAATGAACAAAAGTCGAGGAATATGATTGGTCATCTATCAAGATACAAACTCCAGTATTTCTGTTCAAGATCACCTAGATTATAACCAGATCATGTGACTTACACGTGGGGTGTAATTACACAAGTGGGAAACAAAATGTGGACAACCTCCGCAGCAAACTTTAAATTGCAAATATCTAATATATGATCAAAATAAACGAAATCATTGTATGATATATATCTGAGTTACAGTGTGGTTTGTTATCTGTGGAAATTATCTCCCAAAAGACAGGTTAAACTATAATTAAACAATGCTGATTCTTTAGTCATTCGGCAGGATTTTCATTTAGGCCCAAAGGGGGATAACTGCTACAACTATCGATCTTCATGAACAATTATATGCATAGCTATCAATGGCAGCTAAGATATTAGAAACGCACATTAAAGATGAAGATGGTTTATTTGGTTCTAAATTCATTACGTGTTATTGTCCCCCGCGTATTCGAAGTGCTATTACCACCTTGAACCCTATCCTCCTTTCTCATTCCGTTCAGAGTTTATGCATTAAAGACGGCCATAACGTTCCGTACATCCCGGTACACTAAAATAACAGTTCAAAGCAAACCGAAAGAAACATACACATGTATAAGGTATAAGTGAATCAACAATTAAATAGCAAAGTCGATTGTGAAAATATTAACACCTTTATTAATCACCCGAATTATTTTTGATCGACGTATACCTCTTGTCTAGATAATATGCTTTATGGAAATGACGCAAATAGCTCATTAACGAGTCTATACGCAATAAGAGCAATGTTAAGAAATGAATAATATGCAAACATTGCATATGCATGAATGTAAGTCTGCTACTAAGTGTTACAAATGCTATCGTAAAAGGAACACAATTCAATTTGGGAGTTTTTCATTTTATAGGATAATTGTAATATGTCATATTATCCCCTTAACTCCGCGTGAGGCGTTTTAGAAGAAAAAAATAATAAGTGATCAAGCTTGTGATTAGGTGCTTATATAAATACAACAGTGAAAAGGACAATGAATTAATCTCCAGTGCTTTCATAAAAAGGATAGTTTATCATGGAACATTATTTCCTATGGGTAAGTTTCTCAAAATTACAGAACATCTATAATCAATGGAAGCAAACTTCTCGCGCCTCGTATCTATAAAGAAGCCGGTGATCCAATTTCATCATAAAAGTGTCACTCTGTTGAAAATGTATTATTCAAAAAGCTTTATGTAATACGCATCTCATATCTGAGACAGGGAATGGGGCTTTAATGATAGTTCCTCGCTGAAACGTATTCTGTTATTTCAAAATCTTGCTATTGTCTCAAAACCATCGACACATATCATCAAGGTATATAATTAAAGTGTAAATTTGGTGTTCACAACACGGAACTATTGTGTCGCTACCAGTCAGTAATATTCGGCTGGTTTTGTTGACAAGTATAATATGATCATTTTTGATTTGTCACTTTTTGAGACAGTTAGATCTAATTACTTTTTCAAAAAGAAATAAAAAAATTATTATGCACAGGTCGCGCATTTGGATCTAGCCATGAAATTTGCTGTTTTGTCCCTGGGAAAAATATTCAACCCGAAGCAATGTCTCTTTAGAAACAAAAGTCAGTTGTTTTTAAGAAGCAAAGTCTTATTCAGTGGATACTAGAGTATTCAAAGAAGTTTCATGCAATACACTTGTCATACAGTAAATCTGAAATAATCTGGCATCGGATACCAACAATTTAGAAACAGTTACTTGATTAAACTAATTCTACTGTTTCAACAAAAAATTATATTGTTTGAAAAGATATCGAGAAACATTCTCAAAATATATGCATGAACGGAAATGTAGCCTGCACAATAGAGAAATAGAAAGATTTGGAACAAGTAATTAAAAATCGGCTTTTTGTTCACCGGCCGAATATGATAATTTTGCAATAATTTTGCAATTCTTTGTATTTTTAAGGTACTTTCATTTAATTGCTGTGTCAAAGAAATCAGGAATCAGAACAGAAAGAACGTGCAATATTATCTCGCCATGCGATTTGCTTTTGTTACCCTGAGTAATACAATAAACACCAATTAGTGTCTTCATTGAATGAGATGTAGATGTAAATTTCAACATGTTTACATAAATGAACTTTCATTCAGTCTATAATAGATTATTCAAGGAAGTTTCATGCCATCCACGGGTAGTATATTTAAGCTGACATGATCTGGCATCTGATACCGTCAATGGCGCATTGGAAATTGTCACTTTATGAAACGTATTCTATTAATTCAGAATATTGGTATTGTTTGAAAGTATAGAGAGAAACCTTATTGAAATATATTTATGAACGTAAATGTTGTCTGCATAACAGAGACATAAAAAGGTTTGAAGCAAGTAATTCATAGTCGGTTGTTTTTGTTGTCCAGTAGAATAGAACAATTTTATCCAATTTGTTTGTTGTGTTTTTTAAAAATGTCGTTTGGTTTATTGGTAGTTCTTAGGAACTCGGGAATAAGAACAAAGAGATCGCGCATTATTGTCTTCCCATGAGGTTTGCTGTGATGCCCCTGTACAAAACATTAAACACTAATCTATGTCGCCTCAGAACCAGAAGATCATGTAAATTTCAACACTGTGGAAAGACAAAGTTGTTTTCAGTGGATAAAAGAGTATGCCGAAAAGTTCAATGGAATACACGAGTCGTCTAGTCAAGTTGAAATGACCACGCATCTAATGATAATTCAATGAAATGTATTCTCGCATTGCCAAATGCAGGCATTGTTTAAAGAAATATCGAGAAACATCATTAAAGATATGTATGAATGTAAAATTTGGTAAGCATAACATAGATCTAAAGGATTAGTACCAAGCGATATTATATTGATGTAGTTGTTGACCAGTAAAATATAGGATAAATTTGCAGGTGGTTTGGTCTAATGATTGTTAGACATAAATCAGAATGGACAGCTCGCACATTTCAATCTCGCTATGGAATTCTTTGTTGTGCCACTTGATAGGACATTAGGCTATAGATTAAGCATATTGATCAGGTTTTAAAGGAGTACCAGAATCGGCCGTGGGGTATATTCTGTTACCATTGAAGACATAATTTAATGCACGCCTCATTCTCTCGTATACATTTTCATTATGGTGGATATAGACTGGACTTGCAAATTATAGTTTCAATTTTAAACGGTTTTCCACATCGATTAACAAAGATTACTTGTCTTTAGAAAATATATATTAAAAGCTGATATCGCTGAGTAAACGGCTCTAAATACACGGCAAGATGTATATTAACTGCAAACAAAAGTCTATGTAAATTAACCGCGCATCAAATCTCTCTCCAGGAAGATCGTATGTGAGTTATATAAAATGTGCACACATTCCTCTTGGCCAGTTGCATCTCGATTGTTGTCTTTGTCACCTTATTAATAGTCCCGATTGTTAGCTTAACGATACCATTACTGAATGCAGCCCAGCGTCATATACCCCAAGTCCTCTCATGACGCAAGACTTGGGAGCGGTTCCCACGTCATAGCTATCATTAGATTTTGAAAGACTTTAACCTTGATATTCCTTAACTAATATTGAAAAAGATGGTGACTTTAAAGTATCAGCAAATACGAGATTGTATTCCAAGATCAAATGAGAGTTATGTCACTAATTCTTTTGAATAACACATCGTTAGCAAAATTTCACATCGCGCAAAATCAGCATATACATAGTTCTGCTCATGCACAATAGACGTAATCTTTAACATACACAAGCTTCAGTGAAAAGTGGAAAAAGGAGCAAATTTGAATCTGTCCACATGCGTAAAATATAGAAATAGATTTTACTGAATATCAGATAACATTTTTCAAGAAGGATAAGTCAAAAGAATTTATACGGCGTAAAATCCCGTCATATCTAGTGTCAACCTACAGTTATATTTTGTTCCCGGTTAATCCAATACCGATGGACCTTTATTGATGATAATAGATAAATAAGTTAACAGTATACCATTTGTTTGGTATTGATGTCGTTTTTATGTTTCTAAAATGGACCCCTTGATTTTTTTCTTGCCAGTTACAAATGTTTGCAATAATACCCTGCTGAAATTATTTTTTTTTTTGTATGTCAGTTGGGGAAGCGAAATTAAAGAATACAAACACACTACTGAAACTAATCTTGGGAGTGATAAAGCTTATCAACAAAATTTAACTGAACGGTTATAGTATGGTATCTAAATGTGCTATTTGAACTGAAACAATTATAATACGGTATCTAAATATACTATCTGAACCGAAACGGTAATAATATGGTCTCTGATTGCTGTGCTGTTACATGCTGGGAAATAATTACTTCCTTGGAGATTTCAACTGACAAAATGTAGGCCATTAAAAACGAATGTATAAAATGAATAAAGCCCGTATTCCACCATGACAGATGCAAAACAAAAAGACAATTTAAATTTGCTTTGAATAATACCACAGCTGCATTACAAAAATATTAAGCTCTAAATTGTAGTTTTATTCCATTGAAGTATAACTGGTATGTCTCTTTGAGATTTTCAAGGAAAGAGTCTTATTCTGGTCCATCTTCTTTTTTAGGTTTTATCAATTATCAATGAAAATAAAAAGCCCCCAAAACTACAAGCGAGTGTATTTAGAACAAAAATATGACAAATAATAAACAAACAATTTCTGATTGGGTGTGTTAAATCATCTATCACGGTAAAAATTGTCATTTAGCAAAAAACAAAGTTTGATTCAAGCTAAGTATACCAGCCAAGCTATATATATATAGAACATTACAATGGTGATATAAATGATACGAAGCAAGCAGAAAGACTTTAAGTAAAGAAAAGAATTAAAATATCTTAAAAAGACAAATTCGACATAAATATTTCTATTCATTGTTTGCCGTTAAGATACAAATTTCAAATTAAAGCAAGATATATTTGGTACAATTATCTGAGAGTGCAATGGAAGGTGTGTAATGCATTTTGTTCTGTATACGTTGTACTTGACCAGCACGCTATTATATAATGCATTTTCATATACCATTTGATAACGGGCTTCTCTTATACACAACATGACTCTGCCAACACAGAGCTTGGAAACAGATCTGAAACACAAACAGTCCATCATTCTAAATAACAATTTGAATACAATTTAATTCAAACATGCAATTTAATGATTATTTCTAGTATTATATATTTATTAGGCAAAAGATGCAGAAAGTAAAAGATGCAAGTTTTCCATTCAAGATATAGAATATTGTGATCAATATCATCTCCTTAGCAACGAAGAATGAAAATTATGTGCTTTCATGTCAATAAATTGATTAAATAAATTCTCTTAGAAGGACTAAATATTGAAAACAAGCAATTATTTTCGATTAAGCAAACTGTTGTCTTTTAACAATTCAATCATTTTTTTTTCAAATACTGTATATGTATCAGTTTTGAATTTTATAGAAACAATCTTTACTAAAAAGAGACCTGATCTTTGAAAATCAAAGTGTCTCATTTTTGCGTAAATTAACCAAAAGCCTTAATTTCATTGCATGTTTAAAAGTACTCTCTTAAGGCACAACAGGGAAAAGTAATTAATTCTGAGCATGTTAACTATTAATTGTTTTTACTTAAGAGACCATCAACATTATTGGCAACCCGTGAACCATTTAAAAGAACAGCATTATTTTTGCGAATTTCTGAAAATATTTGAATATTCGTCTAGAAGGTCTAGAACCATGCTCTCCTATGCATACAATGGTAGTCTGGAGGTTCTATACATGGTATAATTTATCTTGTTTTTCTAATCTTGTTTGATAATTTGTTTTATGAAAAGCTTCAAGTAATCTACGTATCATCAATCTTTAAATAATCCTATATGTATTATTTCACTGGATATAGGCGGTTGTTTAGAAATAATGTGATTGTATTATGGAAGAAAACCCAGAAAATGATCAAAATATTTGCATTGTTAGACACAAACAAATATTGAAGTTCGAATTATATCATTAGATTACGTCAATTTCACCGTTTCTTAAATATTCTAATCTATAACAATTACTGCAAAAGATGTACACTTATATATATATATATATATATATATATATATATATATATATATATATATATATAGAGAGAGAGAGAGAGAGAGAGAGAGAGAGAGAGAGAGAGAGAGAGAGAGCTACACCAAACAGAGCGGAAAGTGCTATTCTTGGATCCTACAGAAGAATGCTTGATAACATTTGATAACATTAACAGACTTTTTAAATACGAATAATTAACATTAGAGAATTTTTAATTCGTATTCTACGGAAATTCGAACCCGGGTCCGCGGGTTACGGCACGCATCGCCTTTCCTACACGCACCAGCCCCTATACGATTTCGATCATGCACACATCATCAAACAATGCTGATACAAAGTCGCTGGTATAGGCATTTGTGCGTAGCAGACACACCCGTATATCGATCTAGTAATTAATTCTCATCTAAGTGTACTATCACTCCGGATTCCTGCGACAGAAATCAAAGTATATAGAGGCTATCATAGAGAAATACAAATATACACCAAACAGAGCGGAAAGTACTATCCCTGGATCCTATACATATGTAATGTTAAAAAAACAAACAACAAAAGTTATTTTGACTTCGGAATTCCCACAACTATTCCTTACAAGAAATCTAAAGAGCAACTAAAGGTTTACCATAGGTTCACTTCACATACAACTAAAGAATGACAAATACGTATATTTGGGGTAAATATACATGATTTAAAAGCTAGATTCTTCAGTTGAATATGAATTAAAAATGCCTAGATGTAAATTATGATCTTCTTATTATATTTATTTGCAGCTAGCGATATAATTCATTTACAATAACATTCTGCCAGCATGTTTTATGGTGGTTAAATTCAAAACTTATTAGGACCGTAAAATTAGTTTCATTCTATAAAAAAAGTTATCGTTTTAAAATGCATTAAACAGAGAAACAAAACTATCATAGCCATTTTACCTCATTTTCTTTAGGAAAAGTTTCGCCCAACATTAAAATCATGTCCCTTTTATCGGCTGATATAATTTGCTTCCATTTATTTTCTTGCGAATTTGGTGCTCTCTATCTAGTTTTGAAAGGCACACAATAGTGCCTAGAAAGAACACATTAAAATAAGTGCTTTTTTATAGAATAAAAATCGTTATCAGAAGCATGTAATGAAAACATTTAGGAAATAAATGTGTTGTCATAAAGATAATAACAAAATGATATCGAATAGTTGGCTGATACATTTTAAAGACATTACTAAAATGTTTTGTGAAAACATAATCAATTGAAAAGTATACCGTTTAAAAATAAACATTTACCAACCAATTTTTAAAGAAAACAGAGCTGGAACTTTAGCAGACATGATCATCAGGGGAAGGACAAAGTATTTAATAAAATCCCCCATGAATCGTTTCCGTTCGTGTGAATTGCATCTGAGCAAAACTATATATTGTGACAATGCGTTAATGTAGAAGTAAAATAACTGACCATAACCGTCGTGTTAAGAACCGTTGCCAAATTCTTTAATTGGGGACACTGCAGTTTCAATTTGTTTTGTTTATATATAGTTATAGTACAATCGTGTAGGTTAATTTCCAATACGTCTCCCTGGCACAATGGCTACTAAACCCATTTACCGTATGTACTTGCGTTTTATTCCGGGTCCAAATGCAAACAACATAGACCCTGATCTGCCCTCGCACAATGCACCGGCAGATCAGGGTCTGTGTTGTTCGTTCTACTGATTTGTCCTTATTATGCAGTTTGTAGTTGGTATCTGATTATAAGCGAGTATGTACGGTATCTGTTCCCCAGCTGATAGTTTGCCTACAAGATAGGTCCTTTTATACCAATTTCAGAATTCATTCTATTGTGTGGATTACTGGGGCAACTGTAAGATTGCATTCTATTGTGTGGATTACTGGGGCAACTGTGAGAATTCATTCTATTGTGTTGATTACTGGGGCAACTATGAGAATTCATTCTATTGTGTGGATTACTGGGGCAATTGTGAGAATTCATTCTATTGTGTGGATTACTGGGGCAATTGTTAGAATTCATTCTATTGTGTGGATTACTGGGGCAACTGTGAGAATGCATTCTATTGTGTGGATTACTGGGGCAATTGTGAGAATTCATTCTATTGTGTGGATTACTGGGGCAATTGTGAGAATTCATTCTATTGTGTGGATTACTGGGGCAATTGTGAGAATTCATTCTATTGTGCGGATTACTGGGGCAATTGTGAGAATTCATTCTATTGTGTGGATTACTGGGGCAACTGTGAGAATTCATTCTATTGTGTGGATTACTGGGGCAACTGTGAGAACGAGATATTTAATGGCAGATCTTGGAGTGGCTTTTAGAGTAGTGTGTCCAATTCAGTTGTTACCCTTGTCAACAACGGATAAAAAAATAGATTTTAGAGATCTATTTTTCAAGTAATGTTTCACGAGAAATTGACATGACACATATGTAATTAAAGGGTCTGCTGAACAACATCTTTCTCCATTGGGCTATGACTTGCAAAAATTTGACAAACACGTCATCATTCATTACATAAGAAACCTCTCCATCTTGGAAAATGCATCCTCGAATTTAAGTTGATGAATTTTTAATGTATCGATTTAATATGTCCTGATATAAATATATTTTTTATCAAGTTAGATCATATCCAAATTGCAAATTAGATAATATGATTTGTTTCATTAGCTGATAACCGGCCTAAATTGGCAAGCCAATATCATAAACTGGTAGCAGTAAAATCTCTGTCTCCCGAGTGGTTACTCAGCTACGTCGTTCGCACAAAAGCAACGTCATTCCCATAACGACTAGTTTGGAAAATACCACCTGAACTGCAGTGATTACTGGTAGCATCAGCGTGGTGTATGATGGATTAAAAGAACGACATTTTGATACTTTGTTCAATAATGCGGTTGATATGTGTTCTCACGACCACTGGAAATGTGACTCGGCATACAGTGAAATTTTGTTTTACTGATCTTTAGAAAAAAGTTTTGCTCAGGGCCGGCGCAAGGGTATTTGGCGCACAAAGCGAACCTTCAGCCTTGCGCCCCACCCCCACCCCCATTAACTATCTAAAATGAATATTGTGCATTTGTATGAATACAAATTCTGCATCTGTTTTTCTATTTCTATTTTTAGACGCTAATTATCTTCTATTTTACGCTATTTCTCTTTCTTTTTTTATTCATTCAGTTTTTTTTTGCCCCCCCCCCCCCCCAAAAAAAAAATATATATATATAAAAAATTGCCGCCCTTTTCAACCGCCTAGTTTGCCTAGTGGTTAAATTGGCCTGATTTTGCTATTGATGTGGCTGAACTAAATATAAAAACACAATAACAAAGGCAATTTAATAAGAGCATACATAATGCTTTTAATTTACAGAGAAATAACAACTACTGATTAATTGAATATTGCTTGATTGAAATTGTAAATGCTCTTTTACATTTTAATTTGTCCAACTCATTTCAAATATGATACTAGACTATACACATCTCATTCCCGCTCACGGAAATAGACTATTCCCCTTCCGCCATTTTAGTTTGTATAATGTTCCACTGAACAGTTTCGCACTTTGCATAGGTTTTAATTTTTAAAGGAAACAATTTCCCAGATTTTCCGCACTGGTTATCCTGGTTATTTTAAAAAAACCTTATATATCTTAGATATTGTTCAAATAACTTTGAATTCCCTTTATTTTGGTGTATGGTTGATGGGTGTAATTTGGGTTATAGAGTATACAGCTTGGCCTTACTTCAGATGTACACGTCTCAAAAGACTGCTAGCCCCACTTGGCCAATTTCACTTCCTGGACTTCAAAGGTTAATTGGAAAAAATGACCCGATAACTTTTTTTACTTTTTATATATTTTATAATTTATTTAATGCACGTTCAGAAGCTGGCATTGTCTACTCCGGCAAACTTGATTTTTCCCTATTTTAATAACTGCTAAAGTGAGTGTACTTTGGAGTAGTTCAGGCTCATTTTTCGAGCACACGGGAACAGTCATTTTTGTAGCTGCATGTTTTATATAGTGCATTGTTTCCATAATGACCACATGCAAAGAAATTTCAGTCATAGTACATGAAAGTAGCATATAATTATGCCAACATTCTCCCCATTGTGCAGTTTGCCAATACAAACAACTTCGCCTAATATCGGTCCTTCTCTCAGACGTATATAATAACCGTTGAGCGGAACCTAAGGGATTTCTTATAATTGTATTTCAGCAAGATTTACTCTCCTTAGGTTTTCTTATTATTAAAGATGAATATCTTTTTTTTCACAAGAAAAAATTTAAAAAAATAATACTGATTGCTGTCAATTTGTTGTATGTTTAATTGCTCTCATTTAACTTACTTTTGAACATATTGATTTAATGTATTTCCTTTAAAATTAAATTCAACTTCTACTTCTGTTGTTGTACACCATAACATCAAACTGGTCTACCATGACCCAACATTTCGTCACGTCATACTATGTACGTGTGAGCGATTGTCATAGAAAGAATTCGAAAATTTTTAAACTTTAAATATATTTTAATTGACTTTATTTTTGTGAAAAGCAATTTAAATAATTTGATTATTTAATAATTGGTGGTATATAAAAAAAAATTAAAATTATGGTGTTTTGTACTGTTGGATATTGTGATCTCACCTGCAATACATAGGGCTCGC
Source organism: Margaritifera margaritifera (assembly GCA_029931535.1). Taxonomy (NCBI): domain Eukaryota; kingdom Metazoa; phylum Mollusca; class Bivalvia; order Unionida; family Margaritiferidae; genus Margaritifera; species Margaritifera margaritifera. The sequence goes on from JAQPZY010001667.1 coordinate 316,768, forward strand.
AAGTTCGACCAGTTGTATTTTGATCTTCCCCACAATAACCAACAACACAAACATTATAATATATAACTTTATAGCATGGACATGTTTGAAAGTCTGTTATTTTACTTTATAGCATGGACATGTTTGAAAGTCAGGTATTTTACTTTATAGCACGAACATGTTTGAAAGTCTGGTATTTTGCACGAAGAGGTGACAATAAATATTGATTTTGCCGTATAAGAGGCATTTTTGTAGAAACCTTATTTGCATGATAATAATTTGACTCCGCACACAGTTTAGTTCGAGACAGCAACGCAACTTTTTCTTCAAAGTCTTGTAACTAAACATCTTATACAGCGCATGTACAATACATCGAAACTTTATAAATTCATTACATAATATATATATATATATATATATATATATATATATATATATATATATATATATATATGATACATAATGACAGATCCAAAAGTTCAAGCTTCTTTATTAGATTCTGAGAATTATCCAAAGGATATGAAATGCAATGAATAAAGATATTCTCTTTATTGGTTTTATCAAATGAAATGTCTGAGCTTTAAAATAAAAATCATGTGATTGGGTATATCCGATTCTATGGCAAATACCTATTTCACATGAAATATGCTGAATAATTCTGAATGCCAGCTTTTACTTCAAAGCTTTGACGAAAAAAAAAATGATCAAATAGATTCAGAAAAATCTTGTTTGTTCTTTGTCACTCTAGTCTAAAGTAAACACACAAGATACAGTTGTAGGACTATATTTTTAGAAGCATTGTGTCGATATTTAATTGCACTAAAACTGCTGATGAAGGAAACACCGACTCCTACACAAATTCATGCTGATAAAATAATCTACCGTAACCGGAATCCCAAAAGATGGATTCTTAACTTGGTAGGTGGTCAAGAGTGATTAGGTCCAGGATGACAGACTCGGTTCTTTCGCTCTGAAGCTGCGATGAATTCTAAAAGATATGCTTGATGGAATGGGAAGATAACATATTTAATAATGTTATCTGCAGTGCACAGACACCAACTCTATTTTTAGTACTGGAATGGACCTGCCTTCTCGCTATAGTCTTATAGATTCAGAAGAAATTGAGCTGGAAGCAAGCAACTAATTGCTTTTAAGTACAGTTGCATTATCAAAAACACCCATTTCTTGTCAGATGAAAATGTCATGGTGTACCTAAGAAAGACTTTGCTCCATATCTATATATATAGTATACAGCTGTTTTTGTGTGTGTGTGTATGTTTGTTTTTTGTAACGGTAAATAGATAATTACGTCTGATTGATATATGTCTGAAATGGCTTATTTATGTAGTAGTAGTTTATAAACAAAGATGTGAAACTCATGTAATTTTTAAAATACACTGATTATACATTATTATGATATTCTACGAAATAAAGATCCTTACATAACCACTGGCAAAATAATAAAGTTAGAAACAAACAGAAATTCTGTTAAAAACTGGTTGAGCATAAATGCAATTATCAACCATTTCTGGCGAATTTGAAGCAGTTATTGTGTGAAAACTGAATTATATATGTAAGAAATCAATAGACTCATTTATGCTATTTATTTCCTAAGAGGATTGTGTGTGGAAATAGTATCCTCAGCAACGCTGAATAGGCATTCTAAAAACTTGTAGCATCACTTGGAAACAAACACACACGCACACACACACACACACATATACATATATATATATATATATATATATATATATATATATATATATATTCTGTTTTGTGTTCTACAGGATAGTAACACAAATAGGTTATTTGTTGCTGAGGCAGTTGGAGTAAAGTGCCTTGCCCAAGGACACGCCACGGTGGCCGACCAGAGCCGATGTGGTGGTAGGATTCGAGCATACACCCTTTTGGTGGCAAGTCAGGCACGTGGTCCACTGAGCCACTGCTGCATTGTAGTGGCAAGGGAAAGTGAAGGTTTATTGTATTAATCCTTTCCGGTACATTTTACACTAAAGTGAATTATACTCCAAATCTAAATATTTGCTGATCTCTAAGTCATAATTTCATTATAACAACAAGAGAAAGTCTCCGTTTGATTATATTTGATTGAATTGAATTTTTGCTGATATATTTAACATTAAGTAATAAACTTATGACCTTAATCGGACATTTTTTATTGTGCTATGATGTACAGCATGTAAATCTAGCGAAATTAAAATATCACCTATTAATCATTCATACAGTGAGATCTTAAATGTTTGTCCCTCAACCTGGAAACCCAAATGGAGTCGTTACCGCAACTGCTGTTTTGATTGCTTTTTATAAATTATCCTAATTTTCTTCCTGTAAATATATAATGCTAAATACGTGCCTTAGTTTTTCCACCCCCAAAGCCCTACTTCCAATCAGTCATAAAAAATATTAATTGAACTTGAAAGAATTATGGAATTAAAAGCAACTATTTAATTGCGGTTGTTCATGGGCAAGAACATCAATATATTGTACCTAGAGCTTAATCAATTGTAGATAATATTTGAATCTTCGTAATATTTTATTTGCGATTTAACCAATAGTTGTACATAGCAACTGCTAGAGAGACCAGCATTCACTATCACAACTCTGCAAATAAATAAAACTGTTTCGAAAGACATAGAAAATAGAGCTAAATGTATCCCCATAAAGTACCTTTAAGTGTTTTAGTATATAGAAACTGATTATGTCTGGTAAAGCATGTTTTGTTTGTCATTAAAGATATATTTTTCTTCTACATTTCAATCTATAATCATTGGTTACCTTGTCAACGATGACCTAACTCAGATGAAGACAACATTGTTACCTATAATACTGGAGCACTGTAGGCGGAGCTGTGAGTATTCAGAAAACGCATCTACTGTTAAAGAATTTTTTTCTTCAATATGTTGTCTTTAGATATAATCTTATTCAAGTATTATCTTACCATTTGTGTGAGACGCTTAGATGTAGTCAAAATGTAGGATATTAGGTGAACAGAACGCATGGAAGGACAATGATCATAGCTATTTTTATAGATCTTTTTTTTTTCTTCTTCTGATTGGCTAATACTAAAAATTTAAAGTGGACCCTCTGTATGGACATGAGACAACTTGCATATGCATGTAAAGGTTTATCATTATTGTAATGACACCTGAAAAACGCATTTGTTGATTCTATCCACAAACGTTTTAGCACAAAGTTATCTAACGCCAGCACAGGTAATTAGTAGGAAACGTTTTTTTTGTTTAATGAGAACGCCAAATGTAACAAAGCTAGTGTTGGGAGGTTGATAGCTGTGATAATTTACCGAAGTTGCGATTACAGAAGGTGGTCTTCTTTAACGGCACTACTTTATATTTTTTGACGATAATTTTAAGTTATGGAATGTTTATATTTAATTTCGTGGGAAGGAAAGTGCTATAAAATGTCATTGAAATATCAGACAGATCACAGCTTAGTGTCAGTTCCATTCAAAATGAGTGTCTGTTAATGCAAAAAGTTACTCCTGAGGATGAATACAATCAAAGGTTTTTGAAATTTGTAATGAGATTAAAAGTTTAAAATTGTTTAACTTCTGTAAATAGCAACGTTAATGGCTATAATGGCTATAACATTTCCCAAGCTTTTAGACAATTATCACTAGCTGCAAATTTATTTACTTGAGTTCGGGGTGAATTTGATAACTACCAAATGAATAATGCGTCTATATATTCAAATGCATGCCAATAAATCTGTAATCTCAGTGCACGCATTGAGTGGAAGAACTGACACCATTGTAGGAAAAAGCACATATTTTAATGTCAATATACTTCTCGTTTATGAAAAGTGTAATTCAATTTTCGAACACTACTGTCAATTTCATGTGTCACAGGGGTTGAAGCACTTAAAATATCCACACTTACGGTAACTGATATTGACAGGTCAAAAGTACCGACGACTTAATCAGTCTATCCCAACGTTACATAATATCAGATTGAACAATTCATTTAAATGATTAAAGACAAAAGCTATATTTTTAGTGTGTTGGATTTCGATTTTCACTGCGTAGGCTGTATACGCCGCTATGTTCGTTTCTGTATCATCATCATTAGCATTGTTGTTGTTGTTGTTGTTGTTATTATTATTATTATTATTATTATTATTATTACCAACATGCATATCATTTGTATATAGATTCATGAAATAGACTTTTATATATAGATTCATGAAATAGACATTTGTATATAGATTCATGAAATAGACATTTGTATATAGATTCATGAAATATACATTTATATATAGATTCATGAAATAGACATTTGTATATAGATTCATGAAATAGACATTTATATATAGATTCATGAAATAGACTTCTGTATATAAATTCATGAAATAGACATTTGTATATAGATTGATGAAATAGACATTTGTATATAGATTGATGAAATAGACATTTGTATATAGATTAATGAAATAGACATTTGTATATAGATTCATGAAATAGACATTTATATATAGATCCATGAAATAGACTTTTCTATATAGATTCATGAAATAGACTTTTGTATATAGATTCATGAAATGGACATTTATATATAGATTCATAAAATAGACATTTGTATATGGATTCATGAAATAGACATTTGTATATAGATTCATGAAATAGACATTTATATATAGATTCATGAAATAGACATTTATATATAGATTCATGAAATAGACATTTGTATATAGATTCATGAAATAGACATTTGTATATAGATTCATGAAATAGACATTTGTATATAGATTCATGAAATAGACATTTGTATATAGATTCATGAAATAGACATTTGTATATAGATTCAGGAAATAGATATTTGTATATAGATTCATGAAATAGACATTTGTATATAGATTCATGAAATAGACTTTTGTATACAGATTCATGAAATAGACATCTGTATATAAATTCATGAAATAGACATTTGTATATAGATTCATGAAATAGACTTTTGTGTATAGATTCATGAAATAGACATTTGTATATAGATTCAGGAAATAGACATTTGTATATAGATTCATGAAATATACATTTGTATATAGATTCATGAAATAGATTTTTGTATACAGATTCATGAAATAGACATCTGTATATAAATTCATGAAATAGACTTTTGTATATAGATTCATGAAATAGACATTTGTATATAAATTCATGAAATAGACATTTATATATAGATTGATGAAATAGATATTTATATATAAATTCATGAAATATATTGTTGTATATAAATTAACAGAGAGACATTTATATATAGATTCATGAAATATACATTTATATATAGATTCATGAAATAGACATTTAAATATAGATTCATGAAATAACCGTTTATATATAGATTCATGAATTAGACATTTATATATAAATTCATGAAATATATTGTTGTATATAAATTAACAGAGAGACATTTATATATAGATTCATGAAATAGACATTTGTATATAGATTCATGAAATAGACATTTTTATATAGATTCATGAAATAGACATTTATATATAAATTCATGAAACAGACTTTTATATATAAATTCATGAAACAGACATTTGTATATGTAGATTGATGAAATGTATATTATATAGATTCATGAAATAGACTTTTATATATAAATTCATGAAATAGACTTTTATATATAGATTCATGAAATAGACTTTTATATGTAGATTCATGAAATAGACATTTGTATATATAGATTGATGAAATGTATATTATATAGATTCATGAAATAGACTTTTATATATAGATTCGTGAAATAGACTTTTATATATAGATTCATGAAATAGACTTTTATATATAAATTCATGAAATAGACTTTTTTATATAAATTCATGAAATAGACTTTTATATATAAATTCATGAAATAGACTTTTGTATATAAATTCATGAAATAGACTTTTATATATAAATTCATGAAATAGACTTTTGTATATAGATTCATGAAATAGACTTTTTTTATATATATAGATTCATGAAATAGACTTTTATATATAAATTCATGAAATAACCGTTTATATCTAGATTCATGAAGTAGACTTTTATATCTAGATTCATGAAGTAGACATTTATATATAGATTCATGAATAGACTTTTATATATAAATTCATGAAATAGACTTTTATATATAAATTCATGAAATAGACTTTTATATATAGATTCATGAAATAGACTTTTATATATAAATTCATGAAGTAGACTTTTATATCTAGATTCATGAAGTAGACTTTTATATCTAGATTCATGAAGTAGACATTTATATATAGATTCATGAATAGACTTTTAGATATAAATTCATGAAATAGACTTTTATATATAAATTCATGAAATAGACTTTTATATATAGATTCATGAATTAGACTTTTATATATAAATTCATGAAATAGACTTTTGTATATAAATTCATGAAATAGACTTTTATATATAGATTCATGAAATAGACTTTTGTATATAAATTCATGAAATAGACTTTTATATATAGATTCATGAAATAGACTTTTATATATAGATTCATGAAATAGACTTTTATATATAGATTCATGAAATAGACTTTTGTATATAAATTCATGAAATAGACTTTTATATATAGATTCATGAAATAGACTTTTGTATATAGATTCATGAAATAGACTTTTATATATAAATTCATGAAATAGACTTTTGTATATAAATTCATGAAATAGACTTTTGTATATAAATTCATGAAATAGACTTTTATATATAGATTCATGAAATAGACTTTTGTATATAAATTCATGAAATAGACTTTTATATATAGATTCATGAAATAGACTTTTATATATAGATTCATGAAATAGACTTTTGTATATAAATTCATGAAATAGACTTTTATATATAGATTCATGAAATAGACTTTTGTATATAAATTCATGAAATAGACTTTTGTATATAAATTCATGAAATAGACTTTTGTATATAAATTCATGAAATAGACTTTTGTATATAAATTCATGAAATAGACTTTTATATATAGATTCATGAAATAGACTTTTATATATAGATTCATGAAATAGACTTTTATATATAGATTCATGAAATAGACTTTTGTATATAGATTCATGAAATAGACTTTTATATATAGATTCATGAAATAGACTTTTGTATATAAATTCATGAAATAGACTTTTGTATATAAATTCATGAAATAGACTTTTGTATATAAATTCATGAAATAGACTTTTGTATATAAATTCATGAAATAGACTTTTGTATATAAATTCATGAAATAAGACTTTTATATATAGATTCATGAAATAGACTTTTATATATAGATTCATGGAATAGACTTTTGTATATAAATTCATGAAATAGACTTTTATATATAGATTCATGAAATAGACTTTTATATATAGATTCATGAAATAGACTTTTATATATAGATTCATGAAATAGACTTTTGTATATAAATTCATGAAATAGACTTTTATATATAGATTCATGAAATAGACTTTTGTATATAGATTCATGAAGTAGACTTTTATATATAAATTCATGAAATAGACTTTTGTATATAAATTCATGAAATAGACTTTTGTATATAAATTGATGAAATAGACTTTTATATATAGATTCATGAAATAGACTTTTATATATAGATTCATGAAATAGACTTTTATATATAGATTCATGAAATAGACTTTTGTATATAAATTCATGAAATAGACTTTTATATATAGATTCATGAAATAGACTTTTGTATATAGATTCATGAAATAGACTTTTATATATAGATTCATGAAATAGACTTTTATATACAAATTCATTAAATAACCGTTTATATTTAGATTCATGAAGTAGACATTTATATATAGATTCATGAAATATACATTTATATAGAGATTCATGAAATGTATATTATATAGATTCATGAAATAGACTTTTATATATAGATTCTTTTATATCCTAGAAAGGAATGATCTTTTTAATTATTTATCTCTTTCATGTGATATCACAGTATGTATGTATGTATGTATGTATGCATGTATGTATGTATGTATGTATATATGCAATGTATGTATATATGATATGTATGCATGCATATGGTTTAACGACATGTGAGAACAATGCTGGCCATACAAATCCCATGAAGAGACAAGTTCTATACATGTAAGGATAAATATTTGTCAAGAAAACTTTAGTTAGAGGAAAAGGGGTCAACATTTTATTGTTCAACATCACTTTAGTCTAAATTTATTTTATGCCTGGTAATTAAAGTTAATGAACCCTTCGCAGAGGTGAGCTCTAAATCGTTTATTACATGCTGATTAAAAATAAATAATTTAACGAACCAGAGAAATATAGGTTCATAAAATCTGCAGATTGTTAATGTTGTTTTTTTGTATTGATTGTCAATAAAATGCATTTCTTTAAAGGTAAGAAACTCCATCATAGTTAAATTTTAAAATTTCAACATGACTAAGCATTTTAGTGATCTGACCTAGTAACTCACTTATTGTCAGCGCCTCCAAGCAAGTTACAGACAGTAAAAGTTCAAAACAGAAAGATGACACTATACTATTTTTACCTGTAAATACGCCAGGGTGAAAGTTTTACTAATAATAAAATGCAGACAGTGTTAGACTTAGGAGTTTGCTGGAGCCAGTGTCCTTCCGCAGAGATGATGTGGGTGGCGGGATTAAAAGTAACATAGCCTAGGAAGTCACACTGTTAAAAAAAACGTAGTACTTGTCAAAATTTAATCTACGTTGGCACTGTGCTTTAATATCCTAGTGACGCGAGAAACACACGAGTTTTCGCTGAAAGCTTTTATTCTTTCCTTGATTGGGGTTAAAATGTACAATTTTTTTTACAGTAATTGCCATCATCTCTGATCAAATTTTACTTAGAGACTCCGCCTCATTGATGATGACAATTAATTATAATTATGAACTTGTAGGAAATCTGTTTGTGGCTTGATTACTAACAGTTATGTCTTATCCGGAAATAAACTGAACATTGAGACATGTATATAGAGTACTCCTGTCTCAGCCACAAAGACCAAGTAGCAAATGAAAGGCTAAATGCTTAGCTGTGTTAAGTTGTAAAAGTACGGTTGATGCAATATAACGTGATTTCGTTTTGTGAGATTATATGATTTCATGATTAATTTCAATTGTTTCTTTTGAAACTGTGCATTTCTGATCATGTTTACGGGCAAAAGAAACCTTTAAAAGTCTGGTCAATTCTTATACATGTCTGCTGTGCCTGATATAAACATGTCACACCCACCCATAGCTTAACTACTCCCAAAATATCACGCTCATCTCTCCACATGCACACACACACGTACGCACACACATACGCATACACATACACACACACACATATATATATACAGTATATATATATGTAGTATATATATATATATATATATATATATATATATATATATATATATATATATATATATATATATACAATGTAGTCCTTGTATTTAAATATGTTCAGCACATTGATGTTTGTTGACACCAGAGAGTCCACAAATCTTTCTGACCTTTGGACATATTTTTCCAGGCTCTTCATAAACGAATAGGTCCATTTCGCTTGACTTAAGTGGTGCTAGTTCAATTTTTTCTGTTCGTTGATGCAAATCAGTGAGTAAATTTGTAAACTTTCGTACATCGTTATCGAACAGTTTAGATCCTTGTTAGATTAGTGGTCTTAACCGTCTTCTGCCTTGGTACACTCCAACGAACCCCACCCTTCAAAGATGAGCTCAAAAAACAAACAAACAGCGGGACGTTTCCTATAGTAAATTTTCTTTACAGTTAGATGGTTAAAATTATGCCCTGCAAACGTTTTAAAATGCAGGAGCTTCCTCTGGGCCCCCACCTGTGCTTCCGTTCCACAGACTCCACGCCTACTTGTTTATGCCCCCCCCCCCTCAACGATTTTTCTGAATCCGCCTTGAGAATAAATAATCACCTGTGTTAATTGTTGTGATTGTCAATAGAAGATGACAGCACACAATTTAAATTGGCAAGAAGAATCCACAGACAACGAATAACAGAACACCAAGTAATTACACACGTCTTTCGACTTGACGCATAGTGAGGCATGTTGCGTTTCATTTTTGCAGCATGGTCTTTGTGGCTTGGACAGGAATAATCTAGTTACATTTCTCAGTGTTTAGTTACTTAAAGGTATATAGATATTAATGAAGCCATCAACTTAAATTTAACAACAAATTCGTAAAATATAATTACTTTTCACCACAAAATGAGACGGAGTTTCCGGGTGAAACTTTACCAGAGGTTATGACAATAAATAACAATTACTGTAGCACACAATATGCACATTGCAACCATAAATTCGGATAAAAACGCATAAAATCTATTCTGAAAAACCCATGTCTTCCACGCGATACAAGGAAGTAACGCTACACTGTCAAAGACAATTACGAAAACCAAGCGTTCCATTACCGTATCTGGGTATAACGAATTATCGAACATAGACATAACATAGACATAACATAGACATAGCATAGACATAACATAGACATAACATAGACATGACATAGACATAACATAGACATAACATAGACATAACATAGACATGACATAGACATAACATAGACATAACATAGACATAACATAGACATAACATAGACATAACATGGCTCACGTGAATATGATTATTGATATATACGGTAAGCGCAGTTCCTTTTTTTCCCCTAGAGATTATGTAATGAAGCTCGCTGCGAGATTTAAGTTAACTGAAGATGACATTTATAATTTCTTGAGACTTAATTGCTTGAAAGTAGTGTCATATAAATACGAAAAACCCATATAGTGTGTTAGAGTCAAGTGTTAAACAAATAACTGCAAATTAAAGTAATAGTAGTAGTAAGAGGAGGAGGAGGATTTTAAGCCAAGTCAGCACAATACTGGCTATATGGTGTCGATAAAAGTCATGTTCTAAAACTGAAAATATAAGACTTTGCACAAAAATCACTCTAGGAAGATAGAGCCTTCTAAATAAACGTTAACATGATGTGCTGGTCGACTACTGTTAAAAGCCAAAGATATTTAATACCTGTTAAAGATATTTGAAATTAAAGCCAGAGATAAAATTGTTAAATACTTAAAACAGATGGACAACATTTTTTTATAATGTGCATTCACTCAAAATGTCCAAGATTTTTGACGCGTGACAAAGTGTCTTGACTGAGTTTACATCCATCAACTTTTGCTTCACAGGGTGGAAGTCGATACATCGACAAGAATATGTTCCACTGTCGGTGGACACTAGGAGGGCACGCACTCTGGTTGAGATTTACCCTTAAGGAGGTATTTATGAGTCAGGTATGTGTGTCCAGTACGCAATGGGCACAACACCATCTCATCTCTGCGATTTGTTCTATATGAGGGATACCACTCTCCATTGATGGCTTTAATGTTCTATAGTTTCTTAGTGGAGTTTTCATTCCATATATTTTCGCCAATATATGAATAACACGCTGATTTATATAATAATTGAAATCAGTATATGGAATCTTCCATTCGGAAACTGGTGACCGGAGGGCAGCTTTGGCTGCTTTATCTGCCTTTTCATTACCCTTTATACAAATGTGACTAGGCAGCGAACTGTACAGAATATTTTTCCAGATTGTATGAGCAAAACATATTGAGATACGCACGAGTGAGGTATGTGTGTCAGATATGCGATCGGTACAATATCATTTCATCTCTGCGATTTCTTCTATACGATGGATGCCACTCTCCAATGATTGGTCAAATATGAAGAAGGTGCTGATTTGTACAGTAACTGAAGACAGTATACGGAATCTGCCATTCGGAAACAAGTGAATTCAGGGCAGCTTTGTGGACTGTCCAACTAAAGGACAATGTAAATGACTAATTTAAAATGGTCTCCAAAGCTAACAACATTGAATTTTAAATTTACAGGCAGATATACTGCAGATAATGACACATGACAGCTTTATCCACTCCGCAGGACAATGAAGGCATAATGTAGTCCATGCACACATTCTCCTCCCACCCAATGTTGACTGAAGGGAATTGATCTCAGTTGTATATATATATATATATATATATATATATATATATATATATATATATATATAACATCATAGTATATATTTGCATACTTTTGTAATAATTGGTTGATAATATATTTTCACATAAGACAAGCAGAAGAGCCTTTTTGTAACTGCATGCTAACTAATATGAGAGAAAGAACTTGAAATACAAAAATGATCACTGATTATATATATATATATATATATATATATATATATATATATATATATATATAGAGAGAGAGAGAGAGAGAGAGAGAGAGAGAGAAGGAAATTATTTATAGTTAGGCAGATCATACATCAATTTGGAAACCACCGTCCAATATATCTATGCTAAGGAAATGTTGTACACATTACTGTATAAATAGTAATTAAAAAAACGCCGAATCTCTAAAATATTTATGTAGAGCAGTATATAATCTCATATCCATTTGCAAATATCATGTAAGGAAAGAAAATAAAGCAAGTATTTTTATTGAGATAATATTTAAAAATCCTGAAACTATGTATATATCAGGTAGATCAGACATAACTCGACACTCCCGTCAAATATCTTGTACCCTAAGAGATACAGAATACATCTTTCTTGGGATAATATTGTAAATAAGTTTAACCTATGGAAATATCACAGGAACTTGACGTCGAATAGTTTTTCCATTGTGTATGGATCATACCATGTAAATGAATACTATGATTGCCATACATATTGTCCAGTCATAAATAAAGAATACGGATATATATATATATATAACACTATACCTATTATGAAAAAAAAATCATAATATTAGATCAAATATAACTGACAATATCTGTACCCAATTATCATTTTTCTTTACTGAGTATGAATCCAAATACATGCCGCGACTCATACTTGAAAAAAGAGCTAGGCATAATAAAATCGGACAAAACCAATTACAAATCGATTTGCTATTCATAATTAATATGATGACCCTTTCTTTCAAAAAAAAAAAATACTTCATATTTGTTAACCAAGTGGTCAGCTGTTTCTGAAGATTCGTAAACTTGGTTGGATAAAGTGTAGAGAAGATTGTCATACACTATTTCTTTCACGGGTTTTGGAGCGTTAATATGTAATATTAGCCTACCTTTTTTAATCAGGCAATTGGCAAACATGTTAAAGTTTCTAAAATGAAAGCTCACACGATGTGTTTTCGTTCCTTTATACATATTATACATATTATTATTATTATTATTATTATTATTATTATTATTATTATTTTAATTAATTAATTAATTAATTAATTGATTAATTAATTAAATAACTAATTTTTTTTAAAAATTTTCAAGTATGCCGTTTTGCCAGTGTTTAAGTGTTGGTATACAGTCGTTCCATATACCAATACTGTGGGAATATTAAAAATATTATTGAATACGCATATAATTCAACAGTAAAGCATTGCTGCTATACTCTATAAACCATCAGATGCATTTCCAAAAACACCGATTCAGGGAAGGGGCACACGGGCAGGTGTCCCAGCTCTGGGTCAAGATATCTCCGGCACAGTTATAAGTATATTGTTTTATTTTTATTTTCCTTATATTGTTGTATTGTCTCCAGTACAACAATAAGTAAAGTTTCACTCATAAGCACACTTGCCTAAGACGTATGCAAAGTCATGTTTTCTTTCGGTGCCTATAAGGACATTGATTGATTGATTAGTTGATACTTTATTCCGTATTTTCAATCCTCAGGTGCACAATACAATATAGTACACAATGTGTATACATCTGCAGTTCCATCAACATTCTAATTGGTACTAATTATTCAACATATTGCGTCTTTGGAATGAATAGTAAATGTATACAGCTATGATATTAATGAGACAAATATTGATATATGTCATATTACTGTCAAATAAGCGTCACGTTGCCATGTACAAATCTCTAAAGATATGTTTCTCTTCAATTTGCATATTGATCGCATATACACTGGAAGTAAAACTCATCTTCAGGAATAGCTGTTCCATAATATAGACAACAATGACAATATCTCTCCGTTGTTTCAGCTTCTAACTGTCGACCTTTTCAGTAATAAGTATATATTTGCAATTTTAGCAAGTGATCATCTTATTTATTATGGCATGTCTATATTTAAGTATATTTCTACATTTTAAAGGTTTTACAATATTTGTAACGGTTAATTTTTCTTTTTTGAGATTCATTTATGTAAGCATATCGATTCTGCATCATGCAATCCAATCATTGTGAAATCCAAATTACTCTAAGACCATATCTGGAAAAAAAATTCTTGAGATAAGTCGCCCAAAGCACAAGACCTGCCTCGTCAAGAGATTTAACCATCGTATAACACATTTTAAGGTATGTATGGCTATCCATATCCAATAATGTACACCAATATTTAATACAGTTAATATGATATGTTAAACATATAGAACATCTACCACATTCATCACGAGCTACACAATTTCTTACAGTAGATGAAACAGCATAAAGTGTTTTATTTTACAGAGATTTGCATGCACACTTTCAATGATCTTGGTTTTATAATGTTATACTTTAATACCCGTAAGCAAAACAAAACTGCTCTATGACTCGTGTTTTGTTGTTGTAATCTTATGACCGTGTCCCTTGAATTTGCTACATCTGCATATAATATACTCAAAATATCAGGAATATCGTTAGTAATAAATACACCACTTGTACAACTTTCCCCCAGCATAGACGTTAATTATTTATAAATAGTGCAAATAAAAAGGAAGATAATACACAGCCCTGGCTGGTGCCTAATTGAGAGGCAAAGAAATTTCTGAATCCTTCATTAGTACGTACACATGATCTCAGTGAACTATACATAGCCTGTAAGATTCGTAAGAACTTCCCTGGTATTCTTTCAGAGTGAAGGCTACTCCACAATTTAACATGTCTGATAGTAGTAAATGCTTTCGAAAACTTCCCCCCCCCCCCAAAAAAAAAAAAAAAAAAAAAAAAAAAATATAAATAAAAAAAAAAAAAAAAAAAAAAAAGAAAACAATAAAATCTATCTCTAGACCTTGACATATACTTTTGTACCATTGACTCTAACGTATAAATATTGTTTTTGTTGCGAAAACCCTGACGAAAACCTGTTTGTGATTCATCAAAACATTGTTATCCTCGGCCCACTGAATAAGTCTTCTATCTTCTATTATGCATTGAAATGACGGTCTTACCGCTAGCACTGATAAGGGATATATCTCTATAACAGGTTATGTTTTCACCCCACGAAATCGGGATTGAAACTTTCCTTTAAAATAGTTTTTAGGATTGATAATATGTCTGATGATCCAAATTTTAAGAACTCTGACCTGATACCATCTGGACCGCTACTTTGCTTTGTATAATGCATCTCTAATTCAGTAAAAAGGGAGTTTAGTAAATTACTCTAATTGTTTAGTACTTATATTTCTAAATCCTGTACATTTCCATTACTTAATATTAAAAGAGAGTGCTAAATTATGTAAACCATTCTTGCCCTGGTATACAATATAAGGTATTTGGTTTAAAGTTATGAGTTTTAAGATATTTTCAAAATAGAACAAGATCGTGTCTTGAATTTACTCAAAATATTTAGTTGTATTTGCACGTATTTTTCATTTTAAAACAAACTAATAATCATTTTCATTTGAATCTTGGCTGCTGTATATTGGTGTAAATCAGTTGAAATGTTCGCCAATTGAAATTTTCTAAGTAGGGCATTTGTTTTGCTCTTACTTTCATCACAGTCTCTGTCCCATCATCTGAGTTCTAACAAACTAACATTTTGCCAGCATCGTCTTTATACACTACCATTATTAACAAAACCCATTCATCAATACTTTGGTTAACTAGCCTTAAAATATTTTCCTGTTTATTTATCATATTACATCTAAACTTTTTTTAAAATGAGGACTTTGACGAATATCATCTGGTTGCAAATTGAGAAGTACAAATGAGGACTTTGATGAATATCATCTGGTTGCACATTGAGAAGTAAAAATGAAGACTTTGATGAATATCATCGGGTTGCAAATTGAGAAGTACCCTAAGACTAGTTTTGGTCAAATTTTCTTTCTACCACTAGTTTGTAAAACAATCAGCGTGTCACTAACCACTCAACCCTTTTCTGGAGGTCTAATTAGACAAACAATTTACCACACATTGACGCATTTGTTTCTGTCAGACAACAATTGTCACCAAAACAGACAGTTTTATGACTTTTCAGTTAAAGGTGAATAGCTTTTTGCCGCATACATGAGACATGACATGAATGATATTTAGGGTTGCAATATGCAGTTACAAGTAAGGAATAAGAACAGACAATATGGAACCTGCCAATAATATGATGATACAGCTATTACATATTTGATAAAATAAGATACAGTTATTACAATAATATGATGATACATATTTGATACAATAAGATGTTTTGAGACAGTTAATTCAAAAGATGTTATTATGTGCTGGCGCAAGAAATAAATGTGAAGACAGTTGAACAAACCGGGTTTCATTATTGAGAAATATGCTACAAACGTATGGCTTGTCAAAGTGTGGAAATATCAAAATTCAGATGATTTCTCTCAATTTATTCGAAACTTTATCAAAAGAATATATGAGATTTTCTTAGCAAATTGGTGGCATGATCTCGAACAAGTGTCCAAATGATTTTTGTATTCAATAAAATACGATGTTTGCCATTACTTCTACCTTAATATATTGTGGCTGCGTTTTCAGAGTTCGGGACGAGAGAGAGAGAGAGAGAGAGAGAGAGAGAGAGAGAGAGAGAGAGAGAGAGAGAGAGAGAGAGAGAGAGAGCATGTGTGTGAAGTTCTAAAGGTTTAAAAATAAAGAATTGCACAAAAAACTTACGGAAGACAAACACTTCCAAATAAATTTAAACATCAGGTACTATAAGATAAAATAGAAAATGTAAATATTTTAAAAAACTATAAAATTTATATCAAATAAAATATAAAAGTAAAAACATAGAATCATAAGCGTATATGGTCAGATGTGTTATGCAAACTGCATTCCCTCGAAAAGTCCAAGTTCTCTCGGCTGATACATCATCATAAAGTTCCTTAATTGAGTTTGAATAAAAATAGATTATGTCTCACAGGGTAGAAGTCGATACACTCGAAAAACATATGATCGACTGTCGGTGAACACTAGCAGGATATATACTATAATTGAGGCTCACACTTCAAGAGGAATCCATGAATCAGGTGTGTCCTATACATGGCTGGCAAAATACTACCTCATCTCTGCGATTTGTTCTATATTAGGGATGCAGCTCTTAAATAATATGTTTGAAGTTACGAACGTTGTTTGTCGAGTTTTTATTCCAGATATTTTACCAAGTATCTAGAGCATGCCAATTTATTTAAAATAAATCTTTGAGGTCAGTAGATGGAATATTTCTTTCAGAAATGGGTGACAGCAGGATAGTTTGGGATTCCTTAGCTGCCCTATCATTACCTTTAATACCAATGCAACTAGACAGCCAACGGTACAGAATACTTTTTCTGGATTGTATCAGCAAATAGTGTTTCTATAAGATATGGGATAATAACGGGATGTTTACGATATTTTGCCAGGCTTTCAGTGTGAAAAGGGAATCCGACAAGATAGGAAAATGGTTTAAGAGGCTTCAGTATAGTTCAAAGATCTGAGTATGTTTATAACTTCTGCGGTAAAAATGGAAACTTTATCAAGTAACCGATACGAGATGGTGCCATTTGGTGTTACAACCTTGTTTCCATCTTTCGAACTGTCTGTATACAGAAACGTATGGCCACGATCCGATTTCATTGAACTTACTCTGAAAAATGACAGGATTTGTCAATGACTCTTTGAATTGGCCAAGTTCAAATATTAATTAGGGGGTTTTGATAAACAAGGTGGTAGTTTGGGAACACATACGTTTGCAGTATTTCTAACATGGGCTTTTGATGTTCCTAGGTGAGTATAAGTGCGTGTGCAAAAAGGTAGAATGCAATTTGGTTTCAGTGCGCACAAGGCTTGGTAAGAGAGAGAGAGAGAGAGAGAGAGAGAGAGAGAGAGAGAGAGAGAGAGAGAGAGAGAGAGAGAGAGAGAGAGAGAGAGAGAGAAAGAGAGAGTGTACGAAATTTCACGTATCGTTTATTAATATAATTAACATGCATGAAAACAGAAACTCGCCTGAAGAAGCAACTACAAAATTTACAACTCGAATGGGAATCGCTGCAGAGCTACATTGTTTAGCTGATACACTAGACAGGATGTGAAGAATTTACCCAGTCAGCCAGTACTCAGCTTCCTGTAGTCAATCTTAATTCGATTTGGAAATATATGTACTCGACAGATAATGCTTACCTGTTTTTGCACAAAGCTTGTAATCTGACCCAGTGATTTGTATTCTAGTCAAAGTTGTCTAACTTGGGAACTCTTTGTATAGAATAGCTGATACGGTAAGCGGCATCAAAAGTAAACAACGAAGGATGTGTTAGTATCAGACAATAGCCGATTCGCAATGAATACGGATTAGCTAGTGACACAACAAAATAGAAAAGTATGATAAATTACAATTTTGTCAGGAAACCATATATTTTCCTTTATAACCTAATCTCTTTCCAAGAAAGCTTTATCTGAGAGAAGTCTCAGCACAAATATTATACTTCCAGTGCTCATAATCTGTTTTACATGTTATAAAATCGATATTATTTGTACAAAAAATAGACAGAAAGACATAAAAAGAAGCAAGTTTGTAAATTAAATGTGTTATCTTATTCAGTTTACTATGTCGTTTTATTTTATTTGACTTCAACAGTAATTATTATGTATTTGAAACTTGTATAGTATTTTCCATTATTTTGAGGGAAAATATTGATATAAAATCGTTTGTTTCCAAGACATTTTTCTCAGTAGGAGTCATTTTAAATTCTTTGTTTATGCCTATTACTATCTGGTATGAGTGAAAGTTTATGCTATATGTTGATATTCATGTGTTATGTATGATGTTTATATAATATTATAAATATTTTAGGAAATTATAAATGTTTCTTCACTTTAATATTTGCTTAAATCTTAATGTTATCAGGAAAAACATGTTTAACTAGTGTCCTTGAATTAGGTTGTTTTGATCAATATGTTTTCTCAATTTGAAGGTCAAGGTTGAGTTTTGTTTACAAGTAAAAATTCCATTAAGATGACTCATGTTCTAGAACATTCTGTCATCTGACCAATCTTTATATATACCATGTTTGGTGGACATTTATTCAGTTTTGACATTACCATCAGTCTTGTAAAGAGCTATTACAGTTGTGAAAATTCATTCCAAATTCTAAGAGAGGAATTATTTTAAATATTCATTGGATTATAACAGTGCTCATAAACTTTTAGATTTTGGATTTTTAATTGATGATTTTGGAATTTAAGTTAACTTATTCAGATATTTTGGAACACTTCATTTTGACATCAGCACATCAAGATTACTAGTACATCAGGACTTTGGAGACCATTAGCACATCATAACATTCAAGGACACAGCCGTGAATTCGGAACATTCTATATTTAGGACTTGTGATTAGAACAATCATTCTTATTGGATTATTAGGAATTCAAAACACATTACTGTAAGTGACTTTTTGATTTTTCATTTTAATTATCTAGTAATAAATTGCTTGTTGATTTTTACTTGATTTGTTGGTTTCACTTTCTTTCTGTTACATTTTTCTTAGACCATAGAGTCGTAACACATGTAATTCTGATAAGTAGCAATTACCTTTAATCGGGCATGTACTGTAACTCAGGGAAATTAGGGCAATACGGAACCTATATTATGGCACATTGCAGTCTGATTAGGGGCTCTTAATAACGAACAAGATTTGAAAGTTCTTCTGAGAAAAAAGAGAGATTACGCTTACAATCTTGAAAACAAGTACCACCTTTCAGACTACACTTAAATTTATGATCACTACACCATATTATCAGTCCATCACATGATATTTTGTGTTTCAAAACTTCAGCTTAGCACCGAGCGAAGAATATTTATAGCACATAATTTGGTTGCAAATCAGATCAAAATTGGCAAACTAATACTGGTACTTATAATACTATCATCGAAATTTTGCGTGATTAAAGATAAAGATTCAGTGATATTGATTAAGATAAAAAAGAAAGAGATTACTCGTTAGAATATCTGCTAGCAAAATTGGCATGCGCAGAAAATGCAGTTATGCAGTTTTGGAGTGGGAACAGGAACCATACTTGCCAAAGTCAAAACTCGGCTAAAGATTGTACGTGGGAGTACAGAATATGGTCTACTTTGATACTTCTTTTGTGAACACCAGTTCTAGGTTGACTATTCACGTCCAGAACACAAGCAATTGATGATAAAGGAATGGAATGGAAAAATAAACAAAAAACTGGATATAGAGACATTTTAGTCATGGTTTTTTTTAGGTTGAAAATTGCTTTGATAAACATTGAGTTTTATTCCTCCGGTTTACATCTTATAACAAATAAGCCTAGACACTGAGAAAATTCAGTTTGAATTTGCAGCTTATTATGTTGCATATCTAAGTAATATTGTCTTTGTGTAAAGGAAAATCAAAAAGTTTGAGAAAATATCTGAATTACATTACAAACTGTATATATTTATGACATATCAATAGGAATACAATGAATCAAACATACCGTCCCGTTCAAAGAAACTTTCCATGCTATAATCAGATTTCAATTGCCGAGATAAAACTGTAGTTTCTTTATTGTCTGTGCAATATGTGTCGAGTGTACGCTATCAGATGCCTCAGAATAAAAGTAAGTTATTATACTCAGCATATATATACACAAAACTACATATGTGTTTTGTTCCAAGGCCGCGGGAAGGACGAGTTAAATATGGCGTAGCGATACGTCAAGGTCATCAGGCTGAGAGATTTTCATAAGTCATATCACAACATGTTCTTTCCCACGACTCCGAACAAAGCATGGATGCAGTTTTGTATTTATCACATAGTGGTGTAATTAAAACATCTTATTTCTTCTACGCTTGCTAAATATTTGTAGCTTTATGAAATTCAAAACGAATTATGATTCATAAAAGTTCCATTCGGTGCTTCTAAGAATATCGACGGGTTAATGTATAGGAAAACACCAACACATTCCAGTCTGAGTATGTGATACGGAAATACGTATTGAGCATCTGTATCAAAGGCCAGATCAGTCATGTAAGATTAAATGGGTATATAATAAATACTTTACTGCCATGACTGATTGGAAGTGTCCTGAAACTAAGGAATGATTTGAAGTGTTATGCTTTGAATAAAAGAACAAACACATAATAGTTCTTGAAAAGATATCAAGAAAAATACAGATGAACGTACGGAGATTTGTTGTTGTTTTTTTTAACACAGTATCCAACCTTCAGAGCTTACGTGCATTAGACAAGTCCCTACATTGTAGATCATTTGGTCTGTATGCATTGCTTTAATGGGAATTAAACTAGTGTGCCTCTTTTGATCACATCTTAAAATAAGAAAGGTATTATATCCAGGAAATATGAAATAGTATACATAGGTGCCACCGCTTCCTTGTTTAGTTTATATCCTAATACATTTAAGTTTATATGCTAATACATTTATATATCGCAGTATACATTTGAACAGATAATGTATACAGAAAAAGCAACTCTCGATTCCTTCATGTAACAGATGAAAGATTAAAAATGTTTATAAAGTAATACTTAAATAAGTCGGCATTATTTGTTTATATGATTGGTCAAATCACTCCCTAAAGTCGATGGCGTGTCCGATTAGTATGTACATAAACACTATTATTTCTTGTTTTTTAACATTATCGTAATATAACTTATAATACAGGCATCAAAATGGATTAAGGACGATTTGTTTCAAAAGCACACACAGAAAACAATAATAATCTAATTATAAAGTTGCATTTTTCATTCTATGGATATAAGAACACGTATATTTTATGTTGCTTCCGTGCCTATGAAACTATAATTTTGTTTCTTCGGTAAAGATTTTAGTTAGGTTTGAATCTAGCAGTGATTACACTTATAAGTAAAAAAGGACTTTGTTTATTTAAACAGTAATTGACTTGTCACAAAATACAAGACAGACTAAACAGTTTGTGATGATTGCAACGAAATTATCATCATAGGTACCATTGCATCATCATATCTATATGATTACAAGACGTATACTGTGCTTTTATAAGCATCCTGCAATGGCGGGCAATCTTATTCTGTGTTAGATTTATCAAACGATTTTCTAGAGTGTCGAAGTGTTTTGGCCGGTGTGATTCTTATTGCAAAAAGTTAATACTATCGTAGACAGGCCGCGAAAGAGCCTCATTGTACCTATTTAGCCGTCACGAACTCAGGGCGGAGAGCTCCCTTTAAACGGGGTGAGCTTCTTTCCGTTATTTACAACAAGTTGAAACGATGAGCTGAACAATGTTAAAACCGAAAAAAATGAAATAAAAATTTGTTAAAAAATAGTCCGTTACTAGTATCTGCTTCACCAAAGTTAGCTAGTCAAGAGAAACCTTATTGTGAAACATGTTGGTCTCTTCTAGAGGAAAGAAGGAGTTAATAGAATCTCTGTATTTTTTTATAAAATTATCAACAAGCAATTTCCAGAGTACTTAACTGATTTACCTCCAATTTATATACACAATACAACTACCTATAATTTAAAACAATTATCATTTCTTTCTTTTTAGTGTAGTCCATAATGATTAGCATAGACGTGTTATTTCAAAAACTATCTTTCCTCAAAATCAGCCGTGACACGACTCTTGCATACATATTAGTATTTATGTAATGGAAAGGAACAAGTAAGTTAGAGAACTTTTTTGCCAATCCTTATGCAATGAATATTTTGCATCACTTTGCGGCAATAAAAAATGTTTTTTTTTTTTTTTTTTTTTTTTTTTTTTTGGGGGGGGGGGGGGGGGGAAAGGAAAATCTCAATGAAATTGTATTCCACTGCATATTAAACAGTGATTGTATGATATCCAATGGTCGTTCTGTGGCGCTACAGAGACCTTGCTGTACCGTTTAAAATTATTTCACTTTTGAATGCCAATTTAACATTCTCTGTTTGAAAGGTTATACCGATAGATTAACACAAATGTGTAACAGAAAAAAGAAAAACTTAATTTATATTTTTATTGTAGTATTGAAGACTTTTGGACCTTATTTATGTGTTAAAGCCTTTAATTCCAAATAACTCTGCTGTACGGGAGTCGCCCAATAGCTTGAAACCTCAAGGTAAAATATGGTTTCACCTTATTGCTTTTCCTGGACAAAGACATGCAGGCTATCGATTTATCTTCGAGTCCCCAAGTCAGTGGGAAGCGAGACATAGCAGTAACTTAAGGTTTTTGCTAAAGTTTTAATTCCACATATATCCTAACCCACTTGATATATTCTCATCATATTTGGCACGAATCAACATGAAGTTGAGACAATTTATTTTACGACATACTGGCTCGCCTCTTTCATCTTGTGGTCATGGTCAGTCATATAATTTATTTTAATTTAGAATATGTTTTTTAAAAATAAAGATCATTTTCTGATATTTTCTAAACACCTGGAGGATTGTCTTTATACATGGGATGAATTATGACTGTAAAGCAATTTATTCTCCTGCACGTTCGCTCAACCCTTTGACCTTCAATACAAGTTCACAATAATAAATATTTCCATTCAGGTTTTGCAGAAAGTTTTTTGTTTTCTTGTTTGTTTTCATTTTCCTATAATTCCTAAACGCCGCTCGATAGATTTAATTCATACTTGGGATGAATCACTATAAATCTAAAGCAATTCATTCTGCGACATGCAGATTCAACCTTTGACCTGGGGTCAAGGTCACAAATTTTATAATAATGCTTTGATCGTGGGCTCGACATCCAGGTCCTGGCCTTGTTGTTGATGCCTACTGCGAGCTCTGAACACTGCAAATATTATAAATAACCGTAATAGCTAAACAGTTTTAGAGCGATTCTTAAAAGATGACCCTTATTATCCACAGCATTCTTTGTACACAATATACATTTTAAGTTTTTTTTATTTATTTTTACTTTGCAAATAGAGAAACTGCAGCTCAGTTTTTTTCATAATGTGAGCTTGAAAAAGAATAAACTGTGGTGTTTTATTTTACAAAAGAAATTGAGGATAGGTTTGATTTCTTGTGCACGACTGCTAATCTATCCTAAAATAATTTTTAATATACAATAAATATTCGTTGCGGCGACGGAAGTGCAAACTGTTATAAATTATTTTCACCCATAAACTTCCTGAGATTGTATATCTTTTTCTCTAATCTAGTTCCTATCTATGTCGGTTTCGAATGTCTAGACGTCTGTGTAAGTCACTGAATAAGCAAACTTTATTATCGTCAAGAAAGCCAATTATCACGTAGTGTCACGTTTGTTTTGATTTCGCGCTTCTTGTATCCATCTTCAAACCATGTGTTAATTGCTTTTATAGCCTCCGCGTGCAATGAATAGATAAGAGGAACTCTTCACCCACTTTCATGGAACCAAAAAAGAAAATATTTATTATATACGCAAGATTAGCGCATCGGTACATGGTTTCCTTGAGCTAAACGATTTTACCTCCTGCATTTTATATGATGGCAAGTTAATTGTCGACAAGAATTTTCTGATTATCCGCAAGCGATACCCAGGAATGCTATTGTCATTAGTGTACATTTTCACTCAAGTATTTATACTAATAATATCAGGTAAAAAGAGCAAGTTGTGGTGTGTTCGGGGCATTTTGCTAAAACAGTGAAGGCAAAACAGAGGGAAGCGATGAGCGTTGTTGATGCAGTACAGTGTGCATATTCGTGGTTTACTTTAACTGCAAAGAAGACAGTATCGTGATTCGATGTATAAAATGTTTACAATGCATACCAAAACAGAAAAAAAACATCTTCATTTATGGAATAATTTTCAGGCCACTCGAAGGTGGCATATGAGGAAATACACAAATTAGATTGAAGGTGGCGTAGCACATTCATATGAGAGAGAGATCTAAATCACATATCAATCAATCAACGTCAAGGCAAATACCATAAATAAATAACAGGTTCCAACAAATTCCCATACCATACTTGTTCTTGGATAAGGAACAAATGCCCTGGTACTTGGAACTCAGGCTTGGCTACAATGGCCCGTGTTAAATGAGCCCAGAAGCAGTTTTATGAAAGTAATTAAAATAATATTACCTTAAGTACTAGTATGTGTTGCAAAATCTAGGAATACAATCTGCTCTTTTCGGCAACACCAAGATTATATTCGAAATTTTGATTTTGCCTCATAGCAAGGTTACTCTAAACATTGATTGATTTCAAGTTGAAAGATATTATTTTTATAAAATTTCAGAATGTCTTGCCTAATGTTTCGGTACCGTCATTTCAGATCAAAACTCTGGTGTGTATGAACAAATAATTATATATGTTGCTCTCAACTATTGGATTAATATATTGTTTAAAACCTGTTAAATGAAATGAGATTGATACATAACTAACAAATGTAACTTTAGATAAAAATTGTGATAAATTTAGAGTCTAAGTATTGAATATTGGTCGAATCAGTTTGAATGTCGTACGAAAGGGATAAGTCTCTTACATGGGAAATTTCAGAACTCTTTCATAATCAATAAGATTATTGAAAAGTTATATGATGAAATAATTTGGGGCGTGCCCATTTTCATTCTGTCCCACTGTAGAAACTGTCTGTGTATATGATTCATAGCATTTATTCTATATTTTGATATTTATGAACCGCAAAATGAACCGTTTCCTTGACGACCAAACACAATTTATGAAACTTGTTTGGTGTTTATTACTTTTGTTTAGGAATTTTGTTTTGACTTCTAACGGCACATCTAAGTTTACCAGCATAATTTTGTTCTGGCCACAGTTTATGTAAAACTGGATAATTTTTTCATGAACGTTTGATTTCTTCAATGGACATATAATGTAAAATTTGTAAATACCGTTCGAGGATTTATTATTATATCTTAATGTAAAGCCGTAATTCGAAAATACACGGTTTTTAATAGGATAATCATTCGCAAAATTTGTCCACATCCCCTATACAAGAGTTAAGGTGTCGAATTGTATGAAGAAATATATTTATGTAAGGTTCATTTTCATTTTATCTATGGTCCTTAAAACAAATCAAGTTTGTAGTTCACAAATGTATCTCCGTTGCACGTAAAGACTCTTTTACTCATTTACAGAATTAACCTTACTTATATGTATGACTATTTGTGTCCATTACTGTTCATATTTCTTGAATAGTATTGTACAAGTAACAGATCAGATCAGCAAGAACTAAGGGAAGGATTCAGGGATCCAAGCAATTCTCATTGTCATTGATCTCAACACTCCCAATCTTGTCATTCTTTTGTTTGTTGTGTAGATCAATCATAAAATAGTTTCCACATAACTATGCTAAGCATTTAGTTGTGAAAACAAAATGCTTGAAAAAAGTTTTCGTGAAAGTGGTGTTATTCGATAAACAACTTTGTGTACTGTTCAGGTCCCAATCATCTGCAATGCGATGTAGCCAACATAGCTTCATGGTAGGCTTCAGGTCCCAATCATCTGCAATGCGATGTAGCCAACACAGCTTCATGGTAGACTTCAGGTCCCAATCATCTGCAATGCGATGTAGCAAACACAGCTTCATGGTAGACTTCAGGTCCCAATCATCTGCAATGCGATGTAGCAAACACAGATTCATGGTAGACTTCCGATAAATAGTCTAGACAATTTCCTTGAAGTAAGGCATTGCAAAGTCCGCTATTTGCATGATTTGCCTTCTTCGCTATCACTATTGGCCGTCTTGGCAGAATATTGTTGATATGCCGAAATATGTAGCAAATATTGATTGATCATTACTTAAATTTGTTAAACATTTAACAAGAAATTTTGTACTTACCATGATCTGGATGTAGTGACGTTTAATGACGTTAAATAGAAAGCCTGGAATATATATATATATATATATATATATATATATATATATATATATATATATATATATATATAATTTTGTTATGACGAATACTCTTAAGCTAAACTCATTGAGTTTTCGAAACAAATCTCCAAGTTTTATTTCCGTCTAAAGGCCATACTAGATAGAATACTATTTGTATATCTATCTATCTATCTATCTATCTATCTATCTATCTATCTATCTATCTATCTATCTATCTATCTGTCTGTCTGTCTGTCTGTCTGTCTGTCTATACGTTTCTCTATCTATAGACGATAATAAAGGTTGAGCAAATGTTTGAAACTTTTTTCTAAAGATAACTTTGAAATGTATCAAAGCTACACGATTTAACATACGCATACGGATAACAGTCAATTGAGAGTAATGCAAAGGAGTATTCTAAAGGCAGCATGTTTGTATTTACATTACAATATCAATTATTCTATCACTTTTCATAGCAATTATTTATTTTAATAGGCGGAGAGTTTCTAATAGCGCGGTGAATGCAATGCAGCTGGAAGATTTATATTCGACTCGGAATATATGATATTAATAAATCATGATACGCTCTGTAATGTATATCCAATTTGCTACTCACTTTATCAAGGTGATAGACCTTTAGACGCTGTTTAGTGACTGCGATATACCGACACCCCATCCATCCCAAAAAATTCCCACGATCAACTGAGAAATTGTGTTATCTATTTTATACAAGAGGATAATGCGATATGTATATAGTTTAGTCAGGAAACTATTCCCGAAAATGTATGGTCAGGAGAAAAAAAATTATCTTTTGCTTTTTCAAAATGTGTATTGATTTACATTAGGCTTGAAGAGGAATTGATCTGAAACGAAAATTGAAAATCCCGTTATGAAAGAGTCTTAGGGCTCTCTGATAGTTATGCCACAAACTTAGAACAGACAAATATACTGTTTATTCATTCAGTGGTAGAGACAGACAAATATACTGTTTATTCATTCAATGGTAGAGACAGACAAATATACTGTTTATTCATTCAATGGTAGAGACAGACAAATATACTGTTTATTCATTCAATGGTAGAGACCTTAGTGAGTATAAATGATTACTCTCGTTATTGCTACTAACTTATGCTATCAATACAGACATTCAAGTCTTCAAGTAGGAATGTCTGGTAATTTGTGTTGGATCTCAGTATCGGGAAACATCTATGCTCAAAATCCCTAGAAAATGACTGACATTTTCTAATGTTATCATAACACGCTACATCAGCCAAGTTTTCATTCACAATCACGAATATCGCACCAGCAGGATGAATGCATCAATTGAAAATAAATGCTTCTTATACCCAGAAAGGGGTCTAAGCTATATGAATTTGGCCATTTTCTCTTTCTAATTAGTTCTTAGTATTAGGTATTAAAAACAAAGTAATAAAACCATCATACACAATCGTACAGTTCTTCATCTGAGTTTGCTATGATAGGTAATGATTTGCATGTGATGGAGGAAGCTTTTATGGCTTTTTGTCTGGTCTAAATTGTTCATTATACCCTTCGAGGTGAAGTGATGCTAATGACTAGAAACATGTTGAAGCAAGATGAAAGTGGAAAACGGATAATGTCTAGAATGAAAAAGAACGAAAACGGGCAGTGACCTTAGATACTCTTTCAAATGTTGTTTTCAGCTTTATTATGACGACATTAAGCTATCATAAAACATAAGAATATATGGAATTTTGATAGTTTAAACAAACCATACCAGATATATTAGACTTTGCCATGTTCAAGGTTTGACCCACAGAAAAGGGGAAGATGGTCGCGAAATCATGACACTATACTCGTTGAGCCCTCGAAACTCGTCGTTCTTGGAGCATGAAGGCAAACACGATTCGTATATTAACAGGGTCCGTAATAAGCCTTACATATGATTGGAGGGGGGGGGGGGGATGGACATATGATTGGAGGGGGGGGGGATACGGCAAAACGTTCACTTTTGTTGTCTATAAGACTGCAGATGTCCGTTAAGATATTTGTTGCCGTAAAATTGTAACAATGTAAACAGAATACAGGATTGGAAACAAACTCTCCAACTACTAGCTTCTTTACTTTGAGTGATACTGAGTATGTATGTATGTATGTATGTATGTATGTATGTATGTATGTATGTATGTATGTATGTATGTATGTATGTATGTATGTATGTATGTATGTATGTATGTATGTATGTACAGGGCTTAAAGGCACATCATCACAATACTGGCTATATAGTGCCAATTGAAAGTTATAAAAATGTAAAGATAAAAAATTGCACACTCAAAACGGACGAAAGATAAACACTTCTGAATAAATGTAAACATGTAGTACTTTAAGATAAACGGTAAAGGTAAAGACATTCAAACAATCAAGAGTAACTCAATAAATTAATAGTTAATGCATGAACATGTCAAAAATGTGTTTCCATTAAAAAATGGCTTTTATATAAGCTTGACTCACAAAAAAACAATGCAATTTCAGTCAAGAACCCGCTATTTACATGAAAATTGGCACATTTCATAAAATTGTTTTAAATTTGTTTAATATACGAATTTGGAACACACAACATGAAGTGAATTACAATCGCGGTTAAAATTAAATTATACCTGGCTTACTTTTGGTTAATACATGTAGATATGTAGACATATATGAAGTTAGATAGGGAGACATGCATACATACATACATACATACATACATACATACATACATACATACATACATACATACATACATACAGACAGACATACAGACATCAAACAAAACAGATTGTGAGAGAAAAGAAAAAATCAAAACAGTAAAGGATGAGAAAGGAGCCGATATACAAGGACTTAGGTCAACGAAAACTCTACATTTTATTTTCATAAATTCTTATTGTATAATATGGTAAAGATTGATGATTGTCATGATCAAAATGATTCATCATTGTTGTCAACATGTCAGACATCCAGACATAAACATAAAAAGAGACTTTTCTCTTAAACGCTTCGCGATTTAAGGCACAATGGATAAGGTCAAATACACTTGGATCCAAAGAATGATGTTACTCAACATGTTGGTGTTTTTCGAAATCCAAGCTGTTCGCATGTTTGGAATTGCAAGTTCTATCCCTACGGAATGAGGTTTATCGGTCTGAAGACACGGTTACCTCCATTAAATATGTTTGTTGGAATTCGAAGATATTTTTACATCATAATAATATCCTAAACACTTCGGAGGATCCTATCTTCTGCTAGGCAGTGACATATTTCCGCACAGGCCAAGGAGGCCCAGACCTAGGGCGGTACATTTTTTTTTTTTTTTGTTTGTTTGTTTAAAACGCTGAAATGAATAAAATATGTAGCTAACAGAAAACTAATTAGAAGTTGTGGAAAAAAAGATCCGCGATTCGCGACCCTTATTTCCTACCGCCCCTCACCTCTTTGCTATTGCACGGT
Organism: Margaritifera margaritifera; assembly: GCA_029931535.1. Lineage (NCBI taxonomy): Eukaryota > Metazoa > Mollusca > Bivalvia > Unionida > Margaritiferidae > Margaritifera > Margaritifera margaritifera. Next base: position 347,295 of record JAQPZY010001667.1, read on the forward strand.
GTACGTTGGGGGGGGGGGAGGCAGACTTCCGAATGGGCCTAGGGGCGGCAACAACCTAAATACGTCGCTGCTAGACGCTATAGAGGTCTAATAGATTCACAAAACATTCACCTCAAAGCAAGCAATCATCTGCCTCATAAGTGGCCGCCTGAAGACTTGTCTGACACACCCCTCTCCTCCGTTAATATAACTATTTACCATTACACGACATTTGCTAGTGGGATACGGATGCTGAGATTTCGGCAAATTATAGACTTTGTCTATAAGAATGTTCTTGAACTCGTGTTTTAACTTGTCCAACATTTTCAATGCGGCTGTTCTTATTTTAGCTTGAGCTATCTGTCGTTAATGGACAGGTGGAAACAATCCTTGTTTGAATCCACTTTTCCCTGGATGTATAAATCATGGGAACTAAAATAACCAACATATATTCATGATTCTCAATGAATTGAACGTGTTGCTTAATTTCCATCGTTAAACAATTCGTGACTTGCATCAAGATGTGGTAGGAATTTATGAGTCTTGGACAGAAATCAAGACCAGGATATGATATTATTGATGAATCGCATTTTTATAGTATGGAAAAGTACACATTATTTTGGTAATAATGTCTTTTCTAAAAAGTCCTTTCTAAATTGAATGTAATGCTTAGCAATCTACCCGACATAAAGCAACTCCCTCATTTAAAAAATTGGGTACTTGTTTTATATATATATATATATATATATATATATATATATATATATATATATATATATATATATATATATATATATATATATATATATATACACTACATTGTTTTTGATAGTATATTCTCTATTTCTTTTTACCTGGACAAGAAAGGACTTGCACAAAAAGTAAACCAATGTATTTATTGAATGTGTTTATAACTGATGTTGTCCAATATTGAATTGTATTCATACATTTGTTTTTCAAAAGGGTCAAACGGTGATTTATTTATGAAAAGCACCAATTAAGGAAAGCTGTTGTTGGATGGTTTATAACGCATGTTTAGCACTGCATCTAGCTATATCATGCCGAGGAAATGAGAGCTCAATGTCTTTCTCTTGGTCACAAGCCATATATCAGTCCCATGACTTTATTGGAGAAATATAAAACACTAAACAAAATATAAATAGTCTAACATGCTAAAATAATTATCCCTGTTTGAAAAGAGCAAGTGTAGCAGTCTATTTCAAGACTCAAAGTGGTAGCTATTAATCAAAGTTCCAAAAATATTAGACATTGTCACAAGCCATCTTCAATAAGGCGAGCGAGTCTAGTCATATGTTCATTTATCATACGCGAGTTTCTCGTTGAGTATCCAAGTGGGAACTCTGGTGTTGATCTCTTCTGCAACTTTTCTCCAGTTATATATCATTTCAAGCATATCTTAAAATTATTGCACGGGATGATTTTAAAAATGTCAACCCCATACATATTCTCTTTGATTTGGCAGTAGGGGATATATGAAACCACGTGGTATCTTTTCTAAAGTAACAACATCTTGTGTAGGGGTACGAGAATATCCCAATCATACTTGTAAATTTCTAAATCTCCCTATCTCGTGTAGGTGTACGAGAACACCAGGAGCACAATAGTTCCTAAATTATTATGATTTCACAGAGGGGTACGCGAACACTACAAGCATTATCATGATGGGCTTCAATGTTAGATAATTCAAGTCATGATGGGCTTCAATGTTAGATAATTCAAGTCATGATGGGCTTCAATGTTAGATAATTCAAGTCATATGGGCTTCAATGTTAGATAATTCAAGTCATATGGGCTTCAATGTTAGATAATTCAAGTCATGATGGGCTTCAATGTTAGATAATTCAAGTCATATGGGCTTCAATGTTAGATAATTCAAGTCATGATGGGCTTCAGTGTTAGATAATTCAAGTCATGATGGGCTTCAATGTTAGATAATTCAAGTCATGATGGGCTTCAATGTTAGATAATTCAAGTCATACCAAAACTATTTTTCGAAAATTATGAACGTGTTCATTGATTTCTAAAAATATTCTTTGTGGCCTAGGGACACCAGCCGAACACATTGATATGCTGGCGCTGGATGTTAGCTAATTCAATTCACACGATGTGAGTTAGCATTTGAGAAAGTTTACATATGAGAAATTATTTGACTTTTCAAATTTCATAGAAAAGAAGAGAGTTGTGGAATTATCATCTTATTCAAACGATATGTTCTGAAAAATCAAATTACCAAGGTAGAAGTGGATTCGTTTTGGAGGCCTTTGCTTTATCGTCGTAAGAACACGTGTAAAGATCGCTATGTGAGAGAACATTGAATTTAGTCGTATATTTGCCGGCTTCAACTATTTTCATGGCTGAGAAAAACTACATTGATATACATTACATGCAATGCTGAAACGCAATACGTATTGCTGGAAATTTCTAAACGAATGAGTCACAATAAAATAACCGCTTGTCAAGCAGAGATGGGTATGAGTTTAGAATCAATAATACTTTTTAATTTCCCCATTAAACCTCGTGGGAAAATACATGTCATTGGCATTAATTCTAAAAGACACAACAAGTCTGTATATAACAGGAGGCGAAAACTCTGATGATCTTTTAGCTTGAAAACCAAGAGATAAGGATGAATTTTGAAAATTCGTCGGATAAACTAAATATATTTTATTTTCATGAGTCATGGTGCTATTGAGCCATGTCTACATGAATATCGCGATCACAAAGGACACCTATTTGGAGTGAACACCTGTTGATAATGGACACATATTTAGAGTGAACAACTGATCAAATCAGACAATTGAAATATGAATATCGAAACATGATTGACATAAGTGTTCATTACATTATTTAAAGATTCCAAGAAGACAAGTGAGACAAAAATTGAAAGCCACTTTGATAATCTTCGGACTCGAAAATAATCGAGAAGCATGAATAATCAAACTTTAATCAGACTTATAACTAAAAGTCTTGGAGATTCATTTCAAGGAATTTTTAATGTGTACAGATTTTATGGCAGTAACAAGCAACATTTGAGCGATTTTTTTCAAAGACACTGAACCCTATATGAAGAATTTGGTATGTTTAAAGAACAGCTAGACTTAACGATTTGACTTATGTAGAAATCAGCCCAGTAGGGAGAGTAGGTTAAGTACAAAATTTATTTTGGCATATAACAAGGTCTATGGACATAATTAACGGAGGTGAAATCGATGATGTCGCTGAACTGTATTTGTTTGTTTGACATTTTATTTACAAAATATGGATAGGAAATAAACAAAAGTACAAGATGGATGAATATGAACTTGGATTTTACGCCGTTAACAGTAGGCTGCCATAAATCATCAGTTTTAGCTGTCATATTGTTTCAAGTTTTACATCATTCTACTCTGCAGATACTACGTAATGTTCTGGGTGAATAACGCATATAGAGAAAATACATCGGCCAGGTTGTTTAAGTACTCAGTCACAAATCCTTGTTCCCTCAATATTTCATTCCAGCGTGGGGGCATCCAAGACGTCTTGTTGCACTTTGGCATGCGAAATACTGTGTTGGTGATTAGGGAGTCGTGTTCAGCGCATTTCCTCAGTGGTAGTAGTCCGTTGTTGTTGCATTTGCCAAAGACATTTTTTGCCAGTGACACCCTGTCTGGTGATCTGTGCCAACTCTAGCATTGAAGTCACCAAGGATGATTTTGTCTGCCTTCGGTACTTCTGCGATAAGAGACTCCAGGTCTTCATAAAATTTGTCCTTGATCTCATCTGGGTTAGTCATGGTGGGTGAATAGACGCTGATGATAATTGCATGTCTTTTTCCAGACAGTGGGCGTCTCGTATGCATTAGTCTATCATTCACGCCCTTTTAGACATTGCTTGCTGACTAGCTGTGATTTAATGGGAAACCCAACACCAGCTTCACGTCGCTCTTCTTTACTTCGGCCACTCCAGACGAAGGTGTAGCCGGCTCTTACTTCGGTGAGTTGTCCTTCCTCAGCTAAGCGAGTTTCACTCAGGGCTGCTTTCTGGATGTTGAATTTGGCCAGTTCTCTACCAACTAGAAGTGTTCTTCTCTCTGGTCTATCTGCTGATGTACTGTCCATTAGTGTGCACACATTCCACGCATCGATGGTCAGTTGCGTCACCTTTGTCTTCTTGTAAGATTTTCGACCGCTAAGTTGGGATCCCCGTCAGCCGCGGTATGCTGACCAGCGTAAAGGTGAAACAGGCAATGTTTAGTGCACCTTTTCGAGCCCCTTCCTCATGCTACGGAGTTGAGTAGTGTGATCCTAAAGTGGGCTGCCTAGTTCCGCTGCTGCTTCATTCCAGTGAAAAGCGACACTATACCATGAGCAGCCTCTGTGCAGCTCCCATTGTATCCACACCTGCTGCTTTTCCACTCGCCGATAGCCACAGGACTTGAAGGTATCTGGTGGGGGGAGAGGAATGATGTCATGATTTGCCTTCACAGCCGTGAGGATGAGCATATCTACTCGGCCGCCTGATCCGCCAGAGACGACTTTCCAGAGGGAGCTAGGTGTAGCTGTTCACTCTGGGCCAACAGTCACAGGTAATACCGTCTACTATGTAGTGTGAAAAGCTGGTTTTTGCAAACAGCTGGACAAATTGTTTCTTTCTTGGCTAAACATAATATTCTACTTTTATGGCATTACTGGGTTTGTTATTTGGATATTTGATCAAAGTTGTCAAGAAATTATCTACCAGAGTTGCAGGTCAGTAAACTTTTCAAAAAGTAAATAATTGCAACTCCTACAACATTTAGTATTAAAATAAATGATTACCTGTTTATTTCATGGTCAGACTTTGTCAGCGCTGACTCTGAGTGCCAGGGTTCTTCCGCTCCGCGGTCAATTATTATTATTATTCTGTTTTGGGAGTTTCTACATTTGAATTTGTCCACACGAAGTAAAAGTCGTGTGTTCTTTTAATGCAAGAGAATCGGATTGAATTGGCAGACCTGACAGTAGGTCAGTCGTTATCATAGTCCTTCTTTTGTTTAACATCATTTTACCACCTTTTTGTTCTGTACAATTTCTTGACGTCCTGCTACCGATTCTTTGTAGGCCTTTTGAATACCGTCCTTTTCGATATTGCTATTGATGTTAAGAGCCTTAATTTAAACAAATGACTTCATTTATGTAAATCGTTGTTGTATCCGACGACGCTACCCATTGTCATCACCATGTCACTCGGTAACAAAATGATACCGTCACTGCCAATAGCATAGTCCTATTAGACTTTTTAATTTGTTATGTAAGACTGGAACTGTGCCATGATGTTTTCAACTGTGTTATTAGCTTTTTGTTCTAAAATGTATTGCTCTATTAACTGTTTAACAGGTTCTGATACCGTTGAAGCAGACTGTGTACCAGATGTTCTATTTTGGAATTTTAAAATTGTTGCAGATCAAATTAAATTGTTTCAGATTGATTCTATTGTTACTGGATTTGAATGGGAAGTCATCAGATTGATTCTATTGTTACTGGATTTGAATGGGAAGTCATCAGATTGATTCTATTGTTACTGGATTTGAATGGGAAGTCATCAGATTGATTCTAATGTTACTGGATTTGAATGGGAAGTCATCAGATTGATTCTATTGTTACTGGATTTGAATGGGAAGTCATCAGATTAATTCTATTGTTACTGGATTTGAATGGGAAGTCATCAGATTGATTCTATTGTTACTGGATTTGAATGGGAAGTCATCAGATTGATTCTATTGTTACTGGATTTGAATGGGAAGTCATCAGATGGATTCTATTGTTACTGGATTTGAATGGGAAGTCATCGGATAAATGTATTTTGCAGACATAAAACAGTTTAGTTTTCGCATCTTGAAGTAAACAAAAAATTTATACACTCATTTCGATCATTCTAATAAGTTTTGTCTATCAAATGCATTAAAGAAATCCACAACCAGATGTTACCGCCCACACTGTCTTGTTTAGATGATTCTGTCAGAATCTTGTGTCACACTGAGATCTATATCTTTTCATAGAGTCATTACGGTCAAATTTTAAAGTGTAGTTATCACAAATTGTTTTAATGGTTTGTGCGTGAAACATTTCAGCATAATAGATTTTTATCTCTTTAAAATAGCTTTGTAACATGAGAGCACATTGTATCGTTAAATGACTTGCAGGACCAAGATTATGCGCTGTTTTGTTTTGTTTTTTTGTTTTGTTTTTTTTTTCTGTCTTTTTTCAAGATGAAGTCTATTATTTAAATATCAAGAAATCATTGTGGAATGTGTCTTTCTTGTGAAAATACACTGAGTCTCTATTTCTCTATTTACCGTTTTCAACATTCAAATGTAATTCTCTGTCGAGTTTTCCCTATAATCTGCTTATTTCCCCCATTGTAGTACCGAATTAATCTAGTTTCTTTCACACAAGCTTTGCATCTCTGGTTATTTTGTAATTCATTTTTCCTTTTCTTCTATCGGTTTTCCTCTGATACATTTGATTTGAACTTTGTCAACAGCATCCAACATTGATTGGACCATTTATTTCAGTAGTTTAATTGTATTATACTATCAAATGAAAGTTCTGTGAAAACTAAATATTCAAAATCTGCGTTTATAGACAATGTGATATATTTATTCACATCAAATACATAATTTATTCTTTCATCATACCGCGCTATTTTAACCATTTTGCTGTCAGGGTTTAATGATACTAATCTCGATCTTATCATGGATGAATGCAAATCGGTAAATCTTCATCTTCAATAAAGCAATTTAGGATATTTGTTATGTTTGAAACAGACAATTTAACAATGTGATTCTCTTCTGTATTAATTGTAAAACAACTAGCTTTGACACATATTTTATTGCCAATCAAATTTGCAATTCGCGATATTTCCCGTTACTGAGACTGTAGCTTCTTTTTTGTACTAGCGAATATTTTTTTCATCTCTCTGACATCTGTTGAATATATCTCACTCTTTAGCATTTTGACATTATTTATGTTGTGTTCAAGTTTCCAAATTATTTTGTGCTCTCTGATCTTCATGATCATTTATTCTACATATATTCGTGCACTTGTTAGTGTTGATTTCAAACTTTATAAGTGTGCTCGGGATGTTCTCGCTGCACTTGGTATAAAAGTTGTTTCAATGCAGCATGATCATACCCATACATGAGATGGTAGTGATTTATGCATTTTCAAGTGTGCTTGTAGTGTACACCTTCACGAGATGGTAATAATGAAAAATTAAAAGTACAAGTGTGGTCAAAGTGTTATCCTGCCCTTATATGAGATGGTGGTGATTTAGAAATTTACAAGTGTGCTCTGGATGTTCTGGTACCCCTAAATGAGATGGTAGTACTTTTTAAAATGCTCAAGTATGCTTGCGCTGTCAAATACCCTCTACTTCTTGCATATTGAATGCAATTATTATCTTGACTCAGAAATACTGCTAGGTCTTGCTTCCAAAATGGCGAATCTTATCAACCAGTAATGCAGTATTTTAGCATTTATTAGATCGTAGTCCGTTAAGCTTTTTAACATCTAAAGCCAGATAAAATGAATTAAACATACCGGGTTTTTTTCGAAAGAAATCCAAAGTAGTGTTTTACCATATATTATAGGTACAATTAAAAAAAAATTGAGGGCAATACTTGTAGCGTATCCTTTATAAGATGCCATTGGGCATTTTCCAAAGCTATGTTGACTGACTCATTTTCTTAGTTGGAACTCCATATTTCACAAATATTTACCTTTCCAGCTATTTGTACATTAGCCAATGTGGTAATTTCATATCATAATCGACATTGTACACACAGTATTACGATTTCCGTTCTAAATAATAAGTATTGCATTTAATACGCAACGCATTCGTAAATTAAGATATTTCAAGACATGTCGTGGATTTGCAAGATCTTTTTTAAAAATTTTGTTCACATATAATTTTCACTACTTTAGAAGAAAAATATATGTTTTGCATTTTGCTTCTGAGATATGTCAGTGAAATTTTAAGCAAGTAAAAACAAAAATCAACGAAGAAAATATATGACATTAACATCATTAGGAAATCTGTACAAGATAAATATGAAAGAGAGAAAAACAATACAAAAAAAATCCAGTGCAGATTAGAAATAAATGACATGCACAAAATAGTATTTTTAAGGTATATTGCATGAACGAGTCAACGTCTAACATGTTAAACTCTAACTGCGATGCAAAGCAACGCAAAACCATTCCTGCATGTGCAAATGGAGAATTAGTCAAGACCTGTTATAGAAGCAGATTTGCATCGTCTATTAGGTTTCACTGACAAGCGTTGAAAGAAATAACAGATGCCACATATTTTCAACTCAACACCGAAATAAACGCGTTCATTTATCACCCTAATCATTGTCTTTGGCAAACGCATTGGAATACAAGGCAATATAGCATTCGGGTTTATCAACGTTTTTGTGGAGGTATTTTGGCTATTTATAGAAATAGCAATCATTTATCAAATTGAAGGTCCCTAATTTGTGTTACATCGCTGATTAAATTTTTGATTATTTATAAGTTTTGTTTGCTTTAGAGCCTGTATTATTAACGAAAGCCGTCATTTGAAGAAATGATGTTTGCAGATGACCAATTTATTCCCCTACGTTTGGCAATTTAAAGGCCGAGTAAACTTTCTAAGACGATGAATGCATACATATATTAGTATCTATGAGAGTAAATTTCAATTTAAAAAATCTTTCCTATGTGTATAATAAGCTTTAGGTTGCTTTCATTATTTAAATCATAAAATCTTCAATTTATTGAAAGTAAGAAATCGATCTTATTCTTAAATACATTTAACTAAAGTTAGATATGAGAGTGGAAGATACAGATATGTGTGACAGGCTCAAAACGTGAAGAAAAAATTCTTTCTTTCGTCCACGACAATGTATATTTTACTTATATCATGAAGAATTGTGGATAAAGATGAGAAAAAGTAGTTAGGTTACTTTGCGTCTCTGTTCATAAAACAAGAATACATTCTCTTTCTCTGATGGTAACATTTGTACGAATTCTTGGTCTTTGTTGACGTATTCTTTTACACCTCACCCCTACTCGAAGGAAGCCTACAAATGACTTTTTATAAATTAGAATCTACCCAAGAACAAAAGCCCTCAACATGTAATAACACTGCCTTGAGATTGCATATCATTTATCTATTTTTAAACAGCACATAAAACTATGATGTTTTTCTGTTAATTAACAGTTTTTGTTCAGGAAGATCTTGAAATAGTATTTTCTCAGTAGAAAAGAATGTTGTACTTTTGAGAGTTCATGAGGAGTGCTTTATTTTATACATATAAATGGAGACAAATTACAACAAACACCAACCTCAAGATGGAAATTGGAAATATATAACATTTCATTAGTCATCAAAAGAAAGTTTACAAAAAGTAAAAGTTGGCCTCATTACAGTTAGTTTCGTTACTTGTACGTACTTCGGCATATTCAACAGCTTCCACTATTGAAACAATCTGCTATTATAAGCTGTTATATTTTATCTATAGATACATAATATTTTCTCCTCGCTTCGGTAATTTATTTTCGTTCGCTTATAGCATATTGTTTCGTGTTATCTTGGATTTTAAAATAACTACAAAAGTGATAGTTCAGTTAAAATTGAATGTAAAATCAGGACACTTGAGGTCTTTGGTACTATATGATGTACAAGTCTTTGGTACTATATGATGTACAAGTCTTTAGTACTATATGATGTACAAGTCTTTGGTACTATATGATGTACAAGTCTTTGGTACTATATGATGTACAAGTCTTTAGTACTATATGATGTACAAGTCTTTAGTACTATATGATGTACAAGTCTTTGGTACTATATGATGTACAAGTCTTTGGTACTATATGATGTACAAGTCTTTGGTACTATATGATGTACAAGTCTTTAGTACTATATGATGTACAAGTCTTTGGTACTATATGATGTACAAGTCTTTAGTACAAACTGACGCTTGTAAATGCGTTATTTTCAGAGCGTTATTATCAGAGCTATACACTGTCGTTTAGCATTGTCAAATTGTACGTTGGGTTCAAAACGTCTTCTGTTTAGCAAAGCCAACTTTTACGTTCTCTAGTCTAGGTTCTCCGATAGTAGATTTCGAAAAGGGGGGGGGGATATTTATTTTGTAAGACTGCCAGACTAAGATTTATGTAATACGTACGGCATTAGTTTTAAGAAACCAAAGATTCAGCAATATTGTACAGACATTAAAACTCATCCTGGTGAATGTCATTTCTTTGGATTAGATTTATGACATCCGTTTGTCTGATGAAGCGTGCTTCGCTATGCCTAAGACAGGTCTTCACTGGATGGCAAGCCAGACATATAAACAGTAAAATAAGACGTGTTTTGAACATCAGAAAATCACGTAGAGGAACTAACATTAATAAGTAGCATTTGATGTGTGGAAACAGTCTAGGAATAACGAAATTCAGGTCACTTGATCTTATCAACGATTTATGTGTGTGAGTCATTTTTTTTTTTTTTTTGTCTTTCTACCGGTGACCGCAATCTATCGTTATTATACCATATAACTTTTGAGGATCAGTGCCGCTCAGTTATTTACATACATATACAATACGTTAAAACAAATTCACAGTAATTCATTGACCTGTAGAAGCTAAATAATACAAGTCTGGTTTGCGTTAACGGTCAACAAATGGGCCATTCCATCATTTACACTGTATAAATATTGTAGTTAAGATACGATTGTGTGTGTGTGTGTGTGTGTGTGTGCGTGTGTGTGTGTGGTGGGGAGGGGGAGCGGGGAAGGGGGTAGGGGAAGTGTGCCACTAGATATAGTTTCGGAAATTTATAGATAGGAATGCGTTATAATGAATTATCTTCCATACAGTGCTCGATCTCTTACCTATGCAAGGCGACGCAGCCAGCCTAAGTCTAAGACATACGGCACTGATAAGAGTCCCACGATAGTTGCCTTGAACTGAACAATCATCTTCACTTGTACTCATGAAATGATTTATCAAGCACTCCGTTTCCGTCTAATCGAAAGGAGATTGCAATACAGGATTTTATACTCTACGTATATTCGTATACGACAACGGATAATATTTTGAGATAATAAAACCAAAATACATTCGTCTGAAAGTAAAACTATATCGTCAGATATTTTATCGTGCAGTCTAAAAGATATTACTGCACTTCAGCTCATATATACCTGTTACTTGTAAGCATGTTTAGACACTGAATATTCCTTCATTTGTTATTTATATTCAGATATATGTGTAAAGAAATATTATGTTTTTATTAAGACTAATTTATAGTTTGTTATTCTGTTTATAATTACGGCATCATTAGATTTCAAGTCTTGCCTCTACAGCTGTATCCATTTTTAATTAAGATCATAAAGTAATCGTCATATATTCATATATTACGAAACACAGCTTGGTTGAGTAATTGTAGAACTTCATATTAATAATCCGTATGGTGAGTTAGACATGAACTCAAGTAGTTTGTAGACACAACAATCGAGTTTAAAGCAAAGTTATAATAATCTACAAATGGCCGTGGAACACGAATTAGTTTTCGAACATCCTTTGAGATTTTTTGGAAAGGAACACCTTATAGCAGTTGTCTGAGAAACATATACCTTAATTGGGAAACATCTACATTATTGTATATTGTTCATGAGGAGATTGAGAGTCAAAGAATATTGAAATATATTGGGCGTACACATTATTTATTCGATATTTCCAAAGAACATAAGTGATGTCTTTTAATCTGCCATATTTTAACCAAAAGACTTGCCTGATGTAACTTTAAATACAAACCGTGAATAAAAGGTATCATTTCGTGCAGATCGATTGAAACAATGTGAAATTACAATCATCCAATCAGCTTTCTAGATTCGTACTCCAATTATTCTGAATATCAATAAGAAGAAACGTCCATCTACACATTTTTCATCAATAATACACAAAATGTCCATTTAAAGCATATATACTCAAAGACACAGTCCAGTACAGTAAAGCAGTCCAGTAAAGGTTCATGAAAAGGTAAATCCATACATTTTTCATATGGTACGCAAAACGCAATGCTAGACTAGGGAATGCATCATTACGTTTACAAAATCTCGTGCATTATGGCGAAATATAACAACTCTTGTCTGTAGTCCTATCAATCAATCAATAAAACCATATATATATATATATATATATATATATATATATATATATATATATATATATATATATATATAAGTAAGGGTTTTCATGGTAGGTATCTGAAAATTGTGATTCGTCATTGGCAAAGGAAATCTGTATAAATTTCGTACAGTTAAGTTCAGGTTCAATGCACGCTTCTAATTTGATTGTCACAAGGTGGTTCAAACTGTCGATAATTCCCGCACTGTTTGTAAAATGTAAACCAGTTTACATATCGCGGATTTGAATATGCACCTTGCTCCGATGACAACTACCTCTTCTGCATCTCTATCCACAGATTGGTTTTCTTGGATTTTAGCTGCTTGTTACACCGTACTGAAATGCACATGAGTTCTGGATTTAAGACGCTTCGCCTAAACGTACGCAAGTGTTAGATTTAAGACGCTTTGCCTAAAATGTATGCAAGTGTTGGATTTTATACGCTTTGCCTAAAATGTACGCAACTGGTGGATTTAAGACGCTTCGCCTAAAACGTACGCAACTGGTGGATTTCAGACGCATCAACCAGAATGTGCGCTTGTCGGTTTTTAATTGCAATACACACATTTTAAGTCCCGTAGTTAGTGTTTTTTATAGTCATGGCATCAAGACACGTATATCATTTCCAGACGCACTTGCATATTTTTTCTAAGAATTTACCTCAGTTCATTCATAACATTTTTATTTCCTTTTACTCGAGTTAATATGCAAGTGAACTTTTACTAAAAGAGATAACGTATTTCTAATTGTGAATAATTTTTGATAAATGAACTTTATCAACTGTTTCCACCATGTCGATCAACCTTACTTAGCACCTGCTGATCTCTTTACCTATGACGAATAGCAGGGCAATTGCATGACGTCACTGACTGCATGTAAGCTTGTGGGAGCACATCCTGACAAGGTTCCACAAAGTAGACTTAACTATGGAAATATAGTAACTTTGGGCTTTGATAACTCTGAAAGTACTGATAGGGTTACGCTCAAGTTTTGTAGTTAGCTTATATTTACTCAAAGCGAAATTTAATTCTTGTACCATTAAAAAGAAAGGTTTACTATGAGGATAGAGGTAGAATGGGTTATAGAAAATAGCGGGAGTATTAAATATATGTTACTAACACTCATTTAAGTAGGTTTTCATTTAAAACATTGCATTATCATATTTTTATTAATGATGAGCAATTGTACATATTTTAACGTTTCTTCTTGAAATCTAGAGTTTTAATTGAACAAGAATAATGGCAATTTTTATATATGTAGATAAAAAAAAAATCCACGAAACTAGTGGCTTAAATTCAATCTATTGGGAAAGCGTACACTTAGATCCAAAGCAGGAAAGAACATGTGTACTAGGTTCGAGTGCAAGAAAATCATTGTATAATTTATGTACGGTAACTGCATTTTCTTATCTATGTCAACTAATATGGCACTACATAAAGAGTGCAATTGAAAGGTTGAAAGCATTTATATTTAACCATGTTTACATAGTAAAACATATTGACTTAGAGAGCATGGAGACAAGCAAGAGATGTCATAAATTATTCAAATTCAAGGCTGAGAAAACCTTTATCAATATCACCTAAACTAATCAATTTGAAACAAGTAAAGCAAACCAATATATGTTTTCTTTAAATTAAAGATACTATTTTTGTATTCAATTGTTGATTTTCCATTTTAAGTATTTGTTGGCTTTATTTGTACAAAAGCCCGAAGAACTGATGAAAAGCTGTCAGTGAAAAAATTAATGTGTGCCATTTACTAATGTAATCCTTTCATATGTCAAGTAAGTAAACATTTCTTCTGAATCAGTGAATATGTACTTTTTCAACTTTGCGTGACAAAATGTCAGCAAAGATGCTTTTCTTTATTGTGTAATAAGCTTCATACCTAATGGATTAATTACGCTGCAAAATCATCACCTGGTAGTCAGTTGATCTTCGTCTTAAATATATTCATGTAACATTTGCCAAGAGTTTAAATAAATACAATATGCGCATCAAACACAGTTTTTTTCTTCTTCTGGAAACAAAATTACTCTTAGTTCATGATAGTGTTTGAATTGTCTCGGAAACAGCAGCCAAGGACTGAGGTAAATTGTAAAGTTACTGTGGAGGACGTTTGAGATAAGTCTTTACTTTTAAAGGTAATTTATATTTAAGGTTTTTCTCTTTTCAAATTTCACAAATTGCTTCTAACTTCGCCACCCCCACCCCCAGGCCTGTTCACTTCTCTCGGCTTCAAGACGTGATTTTGCAAGTTAAAATGTTCCCAAGAACAAATTTGTCTTCAACCCATCCCTGCACACAGTATAGTCATAATTAATCAATACAGAAATTCATATATATATATATATATATATATATATATATATATATATATATATATATATATGTATATATATATAGATAGATAGATAGATAGATATGGTTATTATCGCTGCACTTTCAAACATTAATTATGGTTCCTAAATATAGATCTGTGTAAACACAAACACATTATGCCAGATAATGAAACATGAAGATTGTCTTTGTGGCTCAGAACGATTGTACGTTTTTTATTAATCAGAAAAAAAATCTGATTACATGAACGACTGTGATGTTCTATTACTTTTTAATTGCTCATGCTACGCATTGGAATTTGGAGGACTAAAATCAGTATGACATATGACTGACGGGAACTCGTGATCGAAATCAATTAATATAATGCATCTTGTTGAAGACGATTGCTGTTAAACTTACAAGCACGTGACATATGCTTCATTTTCATCTTATGAAGCTAAACTTAATTGTGTAATAAAGTTATTAGTTCACACTTCCTGAATATTTATTCACTGAACCTTATTTCTACTTATAAATACTATGTATCACCAAAATCCTGGGAAATTTCGGTTTTCTGATTTTGCATAATAAGTCGTCAATGGAATCCAGAAATTAAATTATATTTCCTTTCACTTTCATAGTAAATATAATTCTTACAAATGAGCAAAACTATGGTGGTTACTCAAGCGTTGAATATTGAACAAGAGATGGTTTAAGCAGAGACAAAAGAATAAATATTAAGTTTATCAAGTACCATGTTTCTTCCGCATCCATCTCGAGTATAATGAACAAATGTGAGATAATGATCACTTGTCTGTTTAGATAGTAGTCTTCCATGTTTACACATTTGCCAGGTTAGACACTACCTTACGTTTTCAGATATAAAGAGAATAAGATACAGCATTGGTGAAAAGTTTTCTGACATATGAAGAACATATTAAAACAGAGAATAGCAATTCTCTAGTCCTAAACCTAACTGTTGCGATCAGAAGAACATTTGTTATTCGAAAAACGTTTGGAATGTTAAAATATCCTGATTGTTATTTGAATCTTGGTATAATTTTCCCTTCAGATTGTTTTCGTCCTAGGAATTTATCCCATATCTCTTGAAGCGCACATTTGTTTATATTTGCTAACAATGTTGGACGCAAGAGTTCTGAGACAATTAAGTTTGCAAATCTGGGTGATCCAAAGTCGTTTGCGGAATAAAAACAGTGTGAAAGAAACAAATGAAGAAATCTGTGTTGGATGCGGCGAACGTTGAGCGATTGTAGGAGATGGTGAATGCATCCATAATTTCATCAAGTACTGCAGTACTCTTACGAAATGGTGAAACATAATCTGCACGCCAATTGCGGTTATTATATGATTAAACATTTTTTTTCTAAAGTTCATCCAGCACTACTTTGCCACTGAAGCAGTAGCCATATTGCCTTTCTGTTTAAAACCGGTCGACTACAAATACACAATTTTTGGTAGATCTTTTAATTTTTCTATTCTTTGATGCCAAAAGAAAGTTTCATAATTTTCCGACGTTACAATGTCAGATCAAGTACATGCCTTAAACATGGTCGAAAGGAGAGGTTTAATTTTTTTCTGGTTGAAATCCGAATCCCATACATAAATAATCACAAATGTTTGCCAGACCTTGTAACAAGCCAGGCCTTGTAACAAACCAGGCCTTGCAACATGCCAGGCCTTGTAACATGCCAGGCCTTGCAATACGCGTTTAGATTTGTTAAAATCGCATAATGTGATGCATAAAATTATAACTTATTAGCTCATATCACCAGATATATTCATGCACTCTTCTTGTATTCTTTAAGAAGATTTGTATACAATGTTTGAAATATAGTTCTCCTATTTATTTCTTCAGATTTGGTATTATGTTTATAACTATTTGCAATTATAAAAATTGAACGTCTTATTTTACATGACTCGTGAAGTCGTTAAGCTTGAAATTTGAAGACACAGCATGAAAAAATCATATATAATGAGAAAGGTTATTTAATTAGATCTTTTATAAAATTTGACCTCTTTGTAAAAGCTAAATGAGTAAATGTGCATATATTTCTAATAATACTGCTGTCATAACATGTAACGAGAATATGGATGCACATTGCAAAACAGTTCTGATATAGGTGCTATTGATACAACATTTGAAAGAGAGAATGATAGTTTTTGGGCCAGCTCATTGTTGTACCGTGATCAAGAAATATAACAATAAATAATATTGTGAATAACAGTGTTAACTGTGACGGTTAGGAGAACGAGATAGGAGCTGCATTCGTGTATGAATTACTTTTTCCTATAAACGTAATATAGGACTGCATATCATTATATATTAATTACTTTTTCCTATAAACGTAATATAGGACTACATATCATTATATACGAATTACTTTTTCCTATAAACGTAATATAGGACTACATATCATTATATACGAATTACTTTTTCCTATAAACTTAATATAGGACTACATATCATTATATATGAATTACTTTTTCCTATAAACGTAATATAAGACTACATATCATTATATATGAATTACTTTTTCCTATAAACGTAATATAGGACTAAATATCATTATATATGAATTACTTTTTCCTATAAACGTAATATACAAGCTTGAACAGAGTATTGGATAAAAACAACACTTAAAGCAATTACTTGAAGTCTGAAGCATTTTACTTCTTATTATTTTAAACACTGAATTTTGAAATGAGCAATAAAGGCACGTCAGTGACAATTTCAGATCGACGCAGAGATTGTGTTGCTTTCCTTGGAGAATGGGGAGTATTTACGAAATTGTGAAGCGATTTCAATTTCAAATTAGTAGTCTTTTAACAGAAAATCGATTATATTCTCGTAGTACTTTCAGATAAATGTGCGTTGAAAAACAGCATTTATGAAAACACCCATTGTGCAAAGCAGCCTTGGCATATATCGATTTATTAACTAATTGTGTATCTCAACAGCCTTTCAATTGTATGTCTGAGGTATGTTCGATTATGTGGCAATTTGTCTCATGACCAGTTAGCAGGTAGACAATCTAATGGATAATGTATTTATCTGGAGTGGTTGATTTTAGCCTTAAATAACCCCATTCTGTCCTTTTGAAGACAGTTCAACAGTGTTCAGATCGATGTAGGTCTGTGTTTATATAGAATCCCTAGAAGCATGTTTGTATCAGCAAGTGATGATGTGCAATTATGATAGAGAAATTTTTGTATCGCAGTCAGTATTATCTTGGTCTCTTTTTCCTGTTGAAGCTTGATTTTTCCTTCTTCCGACAGTGCCTTCATTGTTTTTGCAGCAATTAGCGTCATGGACGGGATTAAGGGTCATGAACGGGATTAAGTCCTTACTCGTCTTCTTGCCTGATATGAAAATAAAACAAAATTTTTTAAAAAGAACATTCTTAGTGCATGTATAGCGTTCTAGTGTATCTGACTTATGTATTGGCTTCCTGGAATTGAAGACGTTTTGCGTCCGTAGATTTAGTTTGTGTAAACTAAATTGTTGTCAGTGTTCGTGATAACCTGTATACGATACCTACAAATCCTTCGACAATAAGAGGATAATTTTATCACATATATATGCTGCATGCCGATCGATAAATTAAGCAACGATATGTTAAAAGCTACAAACCCTATTTCATTAAGTGTACATGTAACATAATAAAGGTTGCAGTACCGTTGCGTTTCGTTTCGTTTTGATTCCTATGCGTTGCGATACCATTACTGTGCGTTGCGTTATCATTACAAATCCCTGATGATAATTGTAACGATGCGACCTAGAGTTACAACCACTACGATGCGATGAGAAACTTTGCAGCATAACCGTCGAAGTGCGTTACAACCGTTTCGCAGAGTTACAACCGTTCCAGTCGTTGTATTAATTTAATGTATAGCATTTATATCAGTCAAACTGTAAGACCTATTGACCACTGACCAATACACTTCTAGCCGAAAGGTGAGGTATCACGCTATTTACGGGAGTACTGGAGCTAATTGGAGATTCAGGCCTAATGTCATTCACCTTACCGACTGCCACTATATATCATATACAGATTCAAAATTGTCAACCATTTCTTAAACAATGTTAGGTATATACTAAACAATTATCCCTAATTCGACACTTGACTAAACGAAATAGTTTGAATGAGCCCCTTATGTTTAAAGTAATTGTTCATTACATCCAACAAAGTAAAATATTGTGTAAACATGGGTAAGTGCCTAAATTTGCCCTAGAATATTTATTGTAGGTGTCAAGCGATGTGTGAAAAAGAAACTGAAAGTTGATGGGCATGAAATGAATCATAGTTTACATCTTACTTAATTGTTTACACTCCCAATCGTTTGGTTTATCATTCTTAATCATTACAATAACACTCTCAACATGTTAAAGGCAATATCTCCTTTGTAAGGTAGTGCCATAAATCATATCTACAAAGTTTGCTCACGTGCTATTGATTAATGAACAGCCTAATTACAAGACCGACAATGTAAGACCAAAGAGAACAGCGAGTGAGTATTTGGTGACAACAAAACAAAGCCCTAACATAAAACAAGCCGAGCGACTGATTTAGCACGAAATAAGGTACATCTCAAAATACATTGTGAATAACAGAGGTTTTATAGCTGTAGCACCCAAACAACGTAGAATGATTATGAAGCACGCAAGAGACAGACAGGCAGACAGAGATGGAGACGAGTTTAGTCGCAATAATAATTCCTCTCCAAAAATTCTCTTACAGCATAACCGTTATTTGCAATTTTGAGCTTCCAATTTTCTTAAGTTTAATCCCATTGATAAATATTGCACCTAGTCCATTCGACATTATACAAGTATTGACCTTTGTTGAGGTGAATACGTATAGGTCATTAACTGTGGTGCATGAACGATGGCCCAATATTTTGTAATACTCAGTCAATAACCTTTTTTTATATACTAAAAACAAGCATATTAATCATTATGTAATGTTTTAAAAATAATAAAATTGAGACAATAAAATATTTCAACGTTTCATTGAACATTTTACATGTAGTTCATTTAATGAATGAAACTTGAACATAGCGCAGTAATACACGCCATTTTACTCCTATGTACACACGCGCGTGCATGGGATGATTCTCATTCAGCAGTGATCGAAACTAAGTTTGTTAAAAAGGATGGAATCTTATGTAGCCAAAGAAACACAACAAAATATTGATACTAGTAACAAATGACGCAACACATCAATGAAAATTGAAGATACCATTATGAAAACATGAGCCAGATAAATTCCGTTTAAAGTTATATTTTTGATTTGTCTCAATGTTGCTGTTATGATCACGGGTAAATTTGAAAGTGCAGTGTGCGTCATGATTGTTGCCAGGGTATTGTGGTCCATTGGTCTTGAATATTACAATGGTACAGATTTATAGATTCGTTTTGGAGTAGCTTGTGTTTCATTAACTTCCCATTACTGGATAAACATTGCTATGGACAAAGTTGCAATGTTTACGTGAAAGATAAGCTGATCACTGATACGTTGTATCAAAGGTCAGTTTAACTCTCTGCTTTTCTCTCTCTCTCTCTCTCTCTCTCTCTCTCTCTCTCTCTCTCTCTCTCTCTCTCTCTCTCTCTCTCTCTCTCTCTCGTGCTAACAGCAGCATCTAGTGATCACTAGCCACCCATTTCCAATATTTTTATCAATCATACTTGTTTTAAAAATTGTCCTTGCAATTTAAATTTATTGGCTGCATTCAGATTATCTTTATTTAATTTGTCTGATAGATATTTATCTTTTGGATGAGAGCTAAATCTACTGATTCTCCAGCACCGGTGTCAAGAAGAAAGGATTACAGTCATTGACGGCCATAGATTTATGACTTGGTGAGCGTTCCACGTTTATGTCACCATTTTTATTTAGCCGTAGCCAGAAGTATTTCATCGAATGTGGAAACGTGTTTACCATATAAGGAAGCGGTAAATATGTTTACTTAACTACGGTCAATACTGCTGAATATTGACCAGTAGCAACAACGTTAACTAATGGGACTCTTTATTAAGTATATAAAAAGAAGTTTTATGAACCAGTAAACTTCATATCGACTGACACGAAGCGGAAGTCAATGTTATAGATTTATTGGTTTCCTAAACTTCATATTCATCTACACAATGATCTTTAATTGTTTTATTCCATGATTTAGAAATACAAAAATGCAATTGAATTTGCTATAAAATTATACAAATGCCATATCAACAGCATGACGCTAGAATCTTAATGATATGAAATCACGTAAACATTAATGCCGTCATGACCATGCGACCTGAAAATGACCATGCGACATGAAGAAATATCACATATCGTGTGACGTTGTAGAATACGAAGAAAAACCATTTATTACGTAAATACTACTACTACTACTACTGCCAATAATAATAATAATAATAATAGTAATCAATTTATTTATTTATTTATAATACATTTTGTTGTGATGATCCACACTGAAATAATAATTGTAAATAAAACTGTGAGCATCATCATCATAAAAATAGTAGTAGTAGTAGTATCGGTAGTAGTGACAATAGTAGAAGTAGTATCGGTAGTAGTGGCAATATTAGTAGTATCGGTAGTAGTGGCAATAGTAGTAGTAGTATCGGTCGTAGTGGCAATAGTAGAAGTAGTATCGGTAGTAGTGTCAATAGTAGTAGTATCGGTAGTAGTGGCATTAGTAGTAGTATCGGTAGTAGTGGCAATAGTAGTAGTAGTATCGGTAGTAGTGGCAATAGTAGTAGTAGTATCGGTAGTAGTGGCAATAGTAGAAGTAGTATCGGTAGTAGTGGCAATATTAGTAGTAGTATCGGTAGTAGTGGCAATAGTAGTAGTAGTAGTATCGGTAGTAGTGGCAATAGTAGTAGCAGTATCGGTAGTAGTGGCAATATTAGTAGTATCGGTAGTAGTGGCAATAGTAGTAGTATCGGTAGTAGTGGCAATAGTAGTAGTAGTATCGGTAGTAGTGGCAATATTAGTTGTATCGGTAGTAGTGGCAATAGTAGTAGTATCGGTAGTAGTGGCAATAGTAGTAGTAGTATCGGTAGTAGTGGCAATATTAGTAGTATCGGTAGTAGTGGCAATAGTAGTAGTATCGGTAGTAGTGGCAATAGTAGTAGTAGTATCGCTAGTAGTGGCAATATTAGTAGTATCGGTAGTAGTGGCAATAGTAGAAGTAGTAGTATCGGTAGTAGTGGCAATATTAGTAGTATCGGTAGTAGTGGCAATAGTAGTAGTAGTATCGGTAGTAGTGGCAATATTAGTAGTAGTTGTATCGGTAGTAGTGGCAATAGTAGTAGTAGTTGTATCGGTAGTAGTGGCAATAGTAGTAGTAGTAGTAGTATCGGTAGTAGTGGCAATAGTAGTAGTAGTTGTATCGGTAGTAGTGGCAATAGTAGTAGTAGTATCGGTAGTAGTGGCAATAGTAGTAGTAGTAGTATCGGTAGTAGTGGCAATAGTAGTAGTAGTATCGGTAGTAGTGGCAATAGTAGTAGTATCGGTAGTAGTGGCAATAGTAGAAGTAGTAGTATCGGTAGTAGTGGCAATATTAGTAGTATCGGTAGTAGTGGCAATAGTAGTAGTAGTATCGGTAGTAGTGGCAATAGTAGTAGTAGTTGTATCGGTAGTAGTGGCAATAGTAGTAGTAGTTGTATCGGTAGTAGTGGCAATAGTAGTAGTAGTAGTATCGGTAGTAGTGGCAATAGTAGTAGTAGTTGTATCGGTAGTAGTGGCAATAGTAGTAGTAGTTGTATCGGTAGTAGTGGCAATAGTAGTAGTAGTAGTAGTATCGGTAGTAGTGGCAATAGTAGTAGTAGTAGTATCGGTAGTAGTGGCAATAGCAGTAGTAGTAGTATCGGTAGTAGTGGCAATAGTAGTAGTAGTATCGGTAGTAGTGGCAATAGTAGTAGTAGTAGTATCGGTAGTAGTGGCAATAGTAGTAGTAGTATCGGTAGTAGTGGCAATAGTAGTAGTATCGGTAGTAGTGGCATTAGTAGTCGTTCTTGCTGTTCTCACAGTATATTAGCAAAAAGATTATTTATATATCTTTAAGAATACCAACATGAACAGCAAAAAACAACAACTACTACTATCTAACGTTGGACAGAATACTATTCACATCCCAATAAGCATGGTTATATTGTTTTTTGTTGATTGTGGATAGGGACTTTTCACCAGAGAACGAAACGATAAATTATTGGCAATGAAATATATTGCCACAATTAATTCTG
This sequence comes from Margaritifera margaritifera, assembly GCA_029931535.1. NCBI lineage: Eukaryota > Metazoa > Mollusca > Bivalvia > Unionida > Margaritiferidae > Margaritifera > Margaritifera margaritifera. The sequence goes on from JAQPZY010001667.1 coordinate 370,082, forward strand.
CATATGTATTGTTCATTTTACTTGCAGGATAATTGGTATACTATTACGGTAAATTACAAATTAAAAATTATAAGTTTCATCAAGCGCTGTGTGACCATACTTACAACATTGTCAAGCGATCAGATCGTGTCCTGTAACCCATAGACTTAATTTCGCATCACAGTGTCATCGTTGCTCCGCGTTTTTCTTGCTTAGCGTTGTGTTGCGTTACAGTTGCGTAGCGATGTGTTACTGTTATAAATGTTACACTTAACGAACCAGGGACTGCACCTGTGTAGTGGGGAAAAATAAGTTGGTTATTGACTGTATACGAATGAATACTGTCGGATGGTATTACAGACGAATGGTTTGTGTTGCAAGTGGCAAACACTGTCTTCCAGTGGCGGATCCAAGAACAATATGACTGGGGGTGGGATGTGTGTGTGTGGGGGTGGGGTTATACAGATAATGAGCTCATCAGAAATGTATAACTGTGTTGTACCGTCCTATAATATCTCTGTCTGTCTGTCTGTCTGTCTCTCTGTCTCTCGCTCTCTCTCTCTCTCTCTCTCTCTCTCTCTCTCTATATATATATATATATATATATATATATATATATATATATATATATTCATACATACACACACACAGACTAGTGAAAATGCGAAATTAAGATGCGAAAGACTGACTGAACTAACAAAATGTGGCCATTGCTGCGATCATGGAAGGAAATGCAAAAAATAAGAGAAATGCATATATTTGTGAACAGCCATTTTTAAGTACATACACTATTGGAAGAACAATTATAAATGTTCTAATACTGAGAGAAGTAACACGATTAATGTATGTTCCAAACTAGAAAAAGTGCATGTGAAAAATTTAGATGTTTTGAGTTCACTTGTCACATTGGAAGAACAGTCATAAAAAACACTTTCTAATACATAGCGCACAAGCACACCTAATGAGTGTTCCAAACTTGGAAACAATGCATAACCTTTGGAACACTTTCTAATGCATAGAATACTAACATGCCTAATGAGTGTTCTAAACTGAAAACAAGTTATAACTTTTGGAACACTTTCTAATATATACAACACTAACACACCTAATGAGTGTTCTATACTGAAAACAATATCTAACTTTTGGAACACTTTCTAATATATACAACACCAACACACCTAATGAGTGTTCCAAACTAGAAAACAATACGTACACTTTGGAATTTAGATGTATTTATTTCACGTGACACTTTGGAGAAAGAATTATAAAGACACTGTGTTATAATCAGACCACTTACACACTTGGAAAATGTAAATGTTTTGATGTCACCTCTTAATTTTATGGATAAATGTTTCAACTCTGTAAAACAGGCAATATAAAAGTCATGCTGAGAAAATGTCTAGTAATACTAATATTCTCTTATGATCTAGGACAGATATAAATGGTCCTCTGCATATAAATATGCATTTGTGACATCGTTCTCTCTGTTGACATTGGACCTCTCAGATATGTTTAACTAGTCTTTAAACACTGATACCCCTCTCACGCTCACTTGTAGTCACTGGAAGAACACCCCAGATATGTAAAATGGTATAAATGCTTGAAAACAGCATGGCATTGCAACATTTAATTATACACGGTATTGTGGACGGCACGTCATTCTTGTCAGTATAATGTGACTTCCAGATGTGAAGTTCCTATTCCAGTGCTTTTGGTGACGAGAAATTATCAATTAAATCTTTAAGGTCTGATATATCTACATACAAACTATCCGAAATGGGTTGTATTACTTTATACGCCATTGATGCTTCCATTCTCAAATCTTCAAACCGTCCATTCACTTCGTTTAGTATATGATTAATGAAGGGAATTGCCAGGGGAGTTACATTCAACTGTTCGCATGTTTTGTATGCCTTCCACAAGTGCTGTTTTTGATTGGAATCACATGAAAATGTTCTGCCATATCACGGGCATCCCTGTACTATTTGCCATGAAAGTTATCCCTATTGCTACAAACATCCTCAGGGTTTCTTGCTGTTGAACCTGTTGTTGTTCTTCTTCTTCTTATTCTTCTTTTAAGCCGCGGTTGCTCAGTTGGTAGAGAACCGGACTCGTAACCCAAGAATCGCGGGTTCAAAACCCTCCCAGGCCAGCCCGGGTCGGCTGCGTCGGTGTGTCCTTGGGAAAGGCATTTGGCTCCCATTCCTCGGTACGTTATAGCTAATAATGTCTTAATAGTGCCGTTAGAACCAACAACAATGAAAAAAGATTTTAAAAATTACAGCATTCTTGAACAAAAGGAAATGAGATGATATATTTTAGAACACTAATGTATATAAATTATGGAATGAAGAGACGTGTCAGTTAGAAGAAGAACTTATTGTATGAAGCATCTGAGTGGATACAAAGATGAACGATGGTAAAAGCCCAGGAAGTGACGGCTTTACTGTTGAGTTATATAATCTTGGAAAAAGCCCAGGAAGTGACAGCTTTACTGTTGAATTCTTTAATCTTGGAAAAATCGCAGGAAGTGACGGCTTTACTGTTCAGTTCTTTAATCTTGGAAAAAGCCCAGGAAGTGACGGCTTTACCGTTGAGTTCTTTAATCTTGGAAAAAGCCCAGGAAGTGACGGCTTTACTGTTGAGTTCTTTAATCTTGGAAAAAGCCCAGAAAATGTCGGCTTTAAGGTATATTAGTAAATAGTGTTTTACGGCACCTCAACACAAATGTGACTATGTAGTGCCAACTAAAGGCAAAGTTCGAAAAATGTACAAATTAATTTCACAACAATTTAGAAAGATAAACCCTTGCAAATAAATATAGACATTAACTACAAAAAGATAAAATGTAAAACGCAAAAATGTTAATATTTTGTAAAATGTATATAAAATAACAGATAAAGGTAAGGTATGTAAAATCCTTAAAACATGATTACAATTCGTTGCATAAACCGCATTCCCTTAAATACTAAAAAGATTTTCTCGGGAGGTACGTCCTCGTTCAGTTTCTTCAACTAGTTCACGTCCAAATAATTCTGTCGCACAGGGTTGCAATAGAGACACTCGACAAGAATGAGTTCCACTGTTAGTGGACAGTTGCATGGTGTGCATTCCCGTCGAGGCTAACTTTTCAGGCGGTATGCATGAGCCAGATATGTGTGTCCGATACGCGATCAACACAAAACCACTTCATCTCTCCGATTTATTCTATATGAGGGATGTCACTCGCCAATAGTGGTTTTGATGTTCTTAAGTTTATTTCTGGCGTTTTCATTCCACACAATTTACCGAATTGCTTAATTATACAATATATGAAGTCAGTATATGGAATCTTCCATTTGGAATCGGATGACTGCAGGACATTTTGGACTGCTTTATCTGTCCTTTCATTACCCTTTATCCCAATGTGACGAGGGAGCCAGCAGTACAGAATACTTTTCCCAGATTGTATGAGAACATCATGTTTCTGTAATATCTGGGATCTTAACAGGTTGTCAGATTTAAGATTCTGCAAGCTTTGAATATGGAAAGGGAATTAAAACAATGATGAAATTTGTTTTTTTTTAAGGGGTTTCAATGGAGTTCAAAGCTTTGATCATGACCGTAATTTCTGCGGTAAAGATTGAGGCTTTATCCGGTAACCGGCTCGAGATGGTGCCAGGGGATATTTCAATGGCAGCTCCAACTTTGTCTTTATATTTCGAACCGTCTGGATGCAGAGTCGTATGGCTCCGATAGGAGGCTCTGATTTCATTGAATTTACTTTTAAAAAGGAGAGGATTTGCTTAGGACTTTTTGAATATTACTTTGGGAGGTTTTGATAACCACGGAGGTGATTTGGAAATACAGAATTTTGCAGTATTTCCAACACTGATTTTGTATGTTTGTAAATGAGGACGAAATTGTATGCTAAAAGGCGGAATGAAGTTTGGTTCTCCGTATACAAGGTTTGGTATTGTGGCCTAAACACTACATCATATGCGGGTTTAGTCGGGTTAGAAAAATGTTTTGGTAGCATACTCAAGAGATAGCTTCATTCGTCCGAGATACAGTGATGATTCATTTGCCTCAACATAGAGTCTTTCTGAATGGAAAGTCCTATATGCACCCAGACAGAGTCTAGGTCCCTGGACGAAGCATCTGCAGGCAATATTTACAAGCTGATCGGTACACAATCAAGCCATAGGCAAATTTCAATCCCACCAATGACCCGCACAACCGGAACAAGACCCTTTGACCTCTCCCCCCACCCCCAACCTGCGTTCGCCACAACCCGCATCAAATCCAGGGCCTCCCGACACTAGGTATCCAATATGTGAAAGAAAATTTAGTTTACGATCGAAAAAAAAATACCTAAAAATTTGCTCTCCTTCACAACAGGAATAAGACAACCATGAAGGTGTTGCTTTGGGTCATCACGAGTACGATGTAATCGGCAGAAATGCATGCAGTTAGTCTTTTTATTTCGAAAATTTGAACCCGCTCCCCTCCGCCCATTTCTGAACGTAGTCTATGCTCATCCGTAGTTGACGTTCAATAAAAAACAAATGACCGAAATTGATACACGAAAATCAAAAAGGGTTTATGAAAGGTCGATACGTGAGAGAAGTTGTCAGACTTATATATGTGCAATAAGGAAGACAATAACATCCAATAACTTCTGCACTAATAGCCAATATTGTGTTAAAGTACCATTATATATATATATATATATATATATATATATATATATAGTTATATATATATAGTTATATATATGCTAAAACAGTTTCTTAAAGACTTACGAGTCGTACTTGTGACTGTACTTTAAGGTAAAGATATTACGCTTCTGTTCTGCATTCTAACTGAGGAAGATAAATATAGAAGGCGGATAAATAATCATGGAATGCTGAGAATGTTTGCGGTGAGAATTTCAGCAAACTTAGATGTAAGAGACAGAACAGATGTCCAATAACAAAATAGATGTAACTAAGATGTAAAAGACAGATCAGATGTCCAGTAACAAAATATATGTAACTTAGATGTAAAAGACAGAATAGATGTCCAAAAACAAAATAGATGTAACTTAGATGTAAAAGACAGAAATTGATATCCAGTAACAAAATAGATGTAACTTAGATGTAAAAAAACAGATGTCCAATAATAAAATAGATATAACTTAGATGTAAAAGACAGAACAGATGTCCAATAACACAATAGATGTAACTTAGATATATAAGACATAATAGATGTCCAATAACAAATAACGTAACTTAGATGTAAAAGACAGAACAGATGCCCAATAACAAAATAAATGTAACTTAGATGTAAAAGAACAGATGTCCAATAACAAAATAGATGTAACTTAGATGTAAAAGACAAACTAGATGTCCAATAACAAAATAGATATAACTTAGATGTAAAAGACAGAATATATGTCCAATAACAAAATGCTTTACCGCTTCTTATTCATCAATCGAAATATTTCAGTTTACATTTGATTTATATGACCCTTATCTGATTGGAACAGAGAGATCGTCAATCTCAGCATTTTTGTGCATACCTTTGTAAACAAGTCTACACGTTTAGGAATCACTTTTCCTACTCATTATATATTTCACTTAGGTTATTTAATTATACACACTATGGCACAAACTATATAAATGTGATCATTGATCGGTTCGTCAGAAATCGTATTATGTTTCATCTTGAATATAAATTATTTCATTGAATGGCTATCATTTCCTTGCAGAAATGCATTATGGGTAACACATACTTCCATGTAAAAGTATTCTAGTCAATTTAGTCAATGAAATTATATGCAGTGTTTTTTATATAAAAAGAACATACTTGAAGCAAAATTTGAAGATCCCTAGATGATGTATGATTATTAATTGAAAACTCTATGCTTAAAAAAAATGTTTACTCGTCCATAAAATTAGTGCAATGGGACTCATTCACGCCACATGATAGACCTATAATTGAAACGTGCTTACGGGTTCTCTCGTGACGCTAAGTGAAGGCTTCAGAAGATGTGTAAAGAGAAAATGTTTAAAAGATGAGTGGCCCTCAAGTGATGACATGGAATATGTAGTCAAACAATAAAGCCTGGATTCGTCAATCAAACTTACATGCCACTCATCTAAGTCGAGGACAGTTTGTAAGCTTGATTTGCTTCTTTCTCTGATAACCTGTTCATTTATTTTATATTTTTGTATTCCTCTGCTTCTCACAACTCAGAAAACACGAGAGAGAGAGAGAGAGAGAGTTTTGCTTCAATACAGTTAATGTTTATCAAGGAGAGACTACATAAAGGCAAAGTAAGATTCCAATAATCTTATGTGTAGATATATTTCTTACTCCCAATCACTGTGGACTTAGTCTGTTATGTTGTTGGAAACGGTATGTTCCATCATTACGCTATAGATTTCTGTAGCGTTACTGTAACATACGATAAATTCCTTGATTATGTTTGTGAGAATTTCGGAGCGTAGAAACTCGCCTGAATCAATAATTTCCTACACAGAGCAAGACTTTCTGTCTTCTGCACAGTGGAGTTGTAACAGATTCACAGGACATATGTCGCAAAACGAGTAATATTCGTTATCATAAGTACTTTTTCGAGGACTGGAAAAAGACATATTCACTTTGTCAGACAACCGAAATCTCTGAAAAAACTTCCGTAAGTGGAAGGCGGTTGCTCATTTTGCGGAAGTATTTGGAACTTTGAGGATGACAGTTTTTTTCACATGTAATTTTAATTTATGCATATCTATTTGCGAATGGATACGTAAGAAATAGTTGGATATACAATTAATGAAGATATTTCTGGATGTATCAAGGCTGCTTTTGTCGGAGATCAACAGCACTTTCTCGAAAAAGTCGTTCAATCGTTTTCAGCGAGATGAATATTGAATAACTGAGTTTACAACATTTATTTGAAATATGATCTATCTCAAATTGTAGATTTTATTTCTTCCTGGCAGGTAAACAATTTGCATATATGAAACAAATTGAGAAATCACGTGCAAAAGTGAACGCTGAAGATCAATAAAATCAAACGGGATTATTATTTTTCCAGGATTACTTGAACATGGGAAGTGAAACAGCAATTGTTTGTTAACGTTGCTCAATGAATTTAAAAATTTTCTTTATGAAAAAACATTTTTTTATCAATGTGCAACTCTCACCTGTAGATTTCATTAACTTGTTGTGGTCTCTCTGAGCTTTGTGACAGACCTGAAATGCAAGAAACGTATAATTTATTAACCAAACAAAAGTAATACTGGTAAGTACAAACTTCTTCACCATTTTGAAATTATTCACTGTTTTAGTTTACATGTAACTTATACCAAGCTGTGATACTGACCATCTCATGGACTAGAAACAAAAAATACTCTTTTTACTATAATACTTGGGTAACATTTTCCGTGTTTCATTATGCGTTTATTACGCTCTTTCTTGAAACGAATTCATTCACCCTAAGGTATATCCCAACTTCTACAAACAAGGTAAATTCTTTATTTTAAGAAACCGAAAATTACGTTCACCTGTATTCAATGCAATATATATATATATATATATATATATATATATATATATATATATATATATATATATATATATTTCTTTCAGCTTTTGTGAAAATAAACTACTTTAGGTGGACTGACTATTGTATATGGGTCACGCAGTTATATTTCATACAGCACAGCCTTCATTAGAAGATTGTGGGAAACAGAACTTTCTCGAAAAAGTAAATTTAGTACAGCCGTCATTGGAAGATTGTGGGTGACATGGAAAAATTCTGTGACGTTTATTGACCACTAACACAAATAGTCTCGATTGCACTATGACTCTTGTACAAATATAGGCAATTTTAATGGTGATACTTGTTCTTAAGTCTAAGAACATTTATGGACAAGGGTTGTGATTTACCGAGACATTCTTTTTACCATCTTTGATACTATGACGCTGTTTACCTATTGTATGCGAGTTCCTTGATGAACATTACATTTTGAACTCCAATTATTATCATTGTTTTGGCGATCGAAAACATTTGTGATATGTTTTTAATAGTTACACACCGTTTAATACAAAATGACACACGTGCTGTTGTTTTGTCTGCAGCGGTGGCACAGTTGTTGTGGAAAGGGAACATGAATCTCACTGACGCTACATTCCATGAGTATATTTCACTATGGTGAATTAGAACAATACATAATATACAGTTTGTTGTATTCAGCAGATAATGAAAAGGCTGCCGATATCTGGTCTAGGAAAAATTGGAAGAATTATTCACATTCAATTTTATTTGTAGTGGAACCCGTGATTTGCTATCGCCGAAAATGTACTGTAGACTTTATGGTATTCTATCTTAAATATCACGGAACTGTTTCACCACATACGCACAGATAAATTATTCCCAGAAGTGAAGATTAATTTATATCAACATTAACACAGGGCCGATAGTTACATCTTGACCTCAAGATATATATGGCAGACACCATTAAACAAATTTCCATTTCACATCTTTAATATACATCACAAGCTTCACTTTTTGGCCACGAGTAAAGGTGGTGATACTATTCGAACGTAAAGTCACAGATGAAACAAAATCTTTGATGAAAGGAACAAAACAAAACACATTAACAAAAATCAACAGCAACCAAACATTTTGTTTACACCAGAAACATGGTTAGTTTTTAGTGAATACTCTTCAGTGGTTGGAGTCACATTTACTTCAGCACAAAAAAAGAAGAGCTTCCAAAACAAACCAAGAAAGACAAAAAGAAACGTAAAAGTATTTGCAACATAATTAGAGTGCAGATGAATATGATTCAGTTGGAAGACTTTTTATAGGGTTACTGAATTTTAGGACCGCTGAAAATTTATGTGATGGCCATGAATGTAAATGACCATTGTAAACACTTAAGTACATGACCACCAAACGAAGTCACGCTTTCGAAAGCCTGTATGTGAAATGATAAGGTTAACCATACCTCTCATGTCAATGCTGAGTATATTGCATTGTGCACGTTGATAGAAGTAGCAAATGACAACGTTTTTCAACATGAAGTCAAGGTAATTTGGATCAATAATTGTTACAGAGCAGTAAAATACAAGACAAGAAAAATGGCAGTGTGTGTTTTGATGGTACTTTACTGTTAATTCAAAAGACTTTGTCAACTTTTAAACTTTATCTTGTATTTAAAAATTGATTAAAGTGTCACACGACTCAAATTTTGATCAATTAGTTTTGTGTAAGAGCCTTAGGCATCAGTAAATACGGATTTTGAAGCTGGAGTGAGCGCAATTAATCAATTTAATCGACTTCAAGTAGAAGCCTAAGAGCTGGTTAAACATGTCTTCTTCTGGGTGAATACGTATTTGCTATTTTATGCTTTATATAGACTATCAATATGGAAATCTCTCACATTTGTTTATAAATTTCACGTTATATTGATTATTTTCTGTGTAAAGTCACAAACTAACTTGAATATTGAAAATAAAGCTTTGTTTTGAACATATATGAACGCGCATTGTAAGTTCAGAAGAGACACATGTGTTCGGTAAAATAAAAATTAAAGGTTGAAAAAAGCATTCGTTCACTGCAATGCATGTTTGGACCATTTTATTGAACAATTCAGCTAAGTACCAAACGAAACAGGTTACGTAACTCCTTAACCTCATACACCACCAAGCACTAGAAGAGGACATATTAGATGGGTTCAATCTTTCATTGATGGTTATTAATTTTCTGTCCCCTGACTCCTTTGCTTTCCTTGGCCTTTTAAGTTTGTTTCTTTCAATAATAATCTGCAAAAGAACTATGGCACTTTCAGGATATAATAACACAGCCATAATTGAGCACAAACTTACCAATTGTTCGACAGTACTCGAATTTCAAAGAATTTGCGAGTGTGTTTTAATAAGTAATTTTAATTCAAAGGAACCTTTTACTAACCTCTTCCCAGTCTTAACCATCACTATACTTCTGAAAATTAACAAAGAGAGCTGAATATAACAGTATATCAAGGAAAACAAGTAGGCCAGAAGATAAAGCCTGAATGATTTCAGTGTGACCCAGAAAAACTCTATGTTGTAACAATTAGTGAAATGACAGCAGGATTGACTTTGATGGTTTTAAAACATTTTTATTAATAACTATTATCAATGCAATTCGGAAAACAAAATCCATATGGCATACGATTGATCTAGGTATGAAGGGAATATACGGTCAAATGGTTTCTTGCAACGCATTACCTATGTAGTTCCCTGCTGAATGAAAGTACAAGGGAGATGGATAATGTTTTTATTTTGCTCCCTTTCACGCTACACAAATGTAATCTTCTTGGTCCATACATATGGTGCATTCATTTATTGGATCCATTTTTCAATCGTTTATCTCTTGTTTTGCACAACATCTTGCAAAAAATGTTTTAATTTCGGGTTACTTGAGATATATCATGGTTGAAATTTAGAATTCAAATTTTGCTTTTCATCTTAGCTTTCATTATGTTTCTTAAGTATAGTGTAGAACTTTAAAAAATACTCTTAGACTAGGGGTGATTGCAAAAGCAATTAATGGTGGAAAAGATAGTGTGTTGGTCTCGAGCAGTACACGTAATTATGTCGCGTAACCCTCTTTCCCCTCGCCCCTCCCCTCTCCCTCCGTCATCGAAGCTGAGGTTGCTCATTTGGTAGAGCGTCGGACTCCTAATCCAAGAGACGTGGGTTCCATACCCAACCAGCCCAGCCCGCTACCTCATTTTGTCCTTGAAAAAGGCACGTAGCTCCCATTTCTGCTGCATGATGTAGCTTAAAATACTGTACAAGGCAACAACCAACCAAGCAACAACTAACCGCACAAAAGCATAATGCAAAAATCATATCACTTGTATGGTAGCATAACGTCATGCCCTGTCATGCATGTGTCCATTGACGCACAAAACGAAGATCATTTCACATTATTTGATACTAATATAATAACTTTACTAATCGAACAGGAAGATGTTTAATAATTCAGTTTAAAAGATTGCACTGTTCTCAAATCAATGTAACGACCTGTTAGACTTTGCGTTCACTACGTCTAGATACTCATGGCATATTAAATATATGTATCAAAAGATTCAGTTTTTCGAGCTATAATATATTTTCCCCTAAAAAGAGTTTATTTTCTTTCTTCTTGATAGTGTATCTTCTTTATCTTGAAGTGGACATTTTTAATTTCGTTGCTAAAGTGGGACACACAAAAAACGTATTACCAGCTGAAACAGTTACACGGGGCATATTAGGTTGAGTAAATTGATATGTGTATGTCCTATCAGTAGTGCTGAATGCATCTCGGGATTATATTTATTCATTTTAAAATTTCATTACTTATGGCATTAATATAATATTTCAATTTCATTTTCAGACTACTCATTTGTATTCGACTAATTTATTATATTTGCAAGTATTTTTCAGTATCAATGACTGAACAAAAAACGAGGCATTATGAAAGTTGGAGCTGTGAAAATTTGTGTTAGCAAAATATATGTTCCTGTGAACTAAATTGATCTGCCACTTGTGGTAATGTAGTAATAACCGTTTTAGCATTTGTTTCAAACATTGACGCACAAATGTGATTTTATTTGCCTAGTATTAAAGTAAGTATCACATTAGGACACTTAAATGTTCTTGTCATATGTGAATGGGTCAGCGTGTCTTTTTCCAATTTCTCGTCACGATGCTTTTGCTATTTGTGTGAGAAGATGCCATTATTAGGTAGAAACAGTTATTGCAGCCAGTGCTATGTTTGTTTATGATTCTCTATTGAAACACGCATCGCACGACCATGCCTAAATTGCTTGCGCACATGCAGCGTTTCCATGAACACTGAGCCAGAGATAAGATCAGCATTTCACCCAATTTACTGCTGCAAAAATGGTGTTTATACAAAGTGCAAGAGTATCGCTTAAGCATGTATGAATCATACTTTAGTCATAAGCATATATATTTCTTTTCCAAAGCTGATAAGCTGAAACGATGACAAATTAGATCTGCCTAAATTTAATTCTACATGGATTTAAAAATTTGATAATAAGAAAAAATCGGTAAGCTATACTACCGAAAAACTTTAACAATTAGTTAGTCATTTCGATCAGTTATATAACTCGTAACAGTTCGTTCGATAAATGAAACAAGTGTTATTTAGACTTATTGATTACTCAGGGAAAGATCATCTAACACTGTGCAATGCACAAATATACATTGCCATGCTTACGAGTTGCACAGATTGTTACGATGGGTTCTTTATAAATAGTAAAAACTATATTCGTTCCAGTGTATATAACCAACTGCGAAGCGCCATTTGCGATTTGCGTTATTCAACATTCTCTTGTGCAAACGACATTTTCCATTGAACACATGTTTTGACCAAAAAAAAAAAAAAAAAAAGGTCTGCATAGGTCATTACTGTGTTCCTTTTTAGCTTCATGAGCCTTGGTGCATTGTTATCATAAGACGATTCTCAAGAATGCATCAAGAGAAGCGGAATCAACAATAACACTCATTGCTTTTTTCCACTGCCGAAAGAAAGTTTATATATGATTCAGGCACTACTACTGAATATTCACTGGCTGCACATTCAGTGGTAGTTGACTTTTGTGCAAAACAATAATGTTGCAAACAGATTTTTTGAAAATATTGAGAGATATAATGTGCTTATGGTATTGAGGTGGTACTTGATAATTATATATACATAAACTTTCCGTATAACAATTAAAATACAAATTTTCTTTTGAATCATATCTGCTAGCAGCTGAGGTTAATTTTATATTTTCTTATTCATTGTTCTTAAGATAGTCATACGTTTTAATATTTAAAGCAGAATATCCATTGTTATTTTAGGTTTTCAGTATATTCAAGACTCCAAATGAGATGGATCCGAATGTCTTCCCTGGTCACAAATCATAAATCATATCATAATGTTAAAGGAACTTACAAGCAATGAGGTCCACATGATGCACTTGTTCAAATTTTAGATAAGAATGAGTCTGAATCAATAATCTTCTATACCCTAAGCTAGTCCCGGTTTCTTTATCAGCTCTGCAGTCTAATACACTCCCCGCTATAGAGCTGTAATAGATTCGACAGACATTGTGCTTAAAGCAAGAAATCGTTTGCCTCTAAAGTCCAGGTCGATCAACTTGTCGAACACAATCTCTCTTTCTGGTTGCTTTGCCTAAACGATCTCAGACAAGTACATCTTTTCATTTTTAAGAAGCCACAGGGATTTATAAAATGGCTGAACTCATACATATTGAAAGGTACAATAATCACATTTTCTCTGGGACTCACAAGCTACGTTTGAATTTGTTCTTCTCTTGAACGATATATCCTTGCTTTTAATTGGTGCATTTATGTAAACATTACATATTTTGTTTTATCTAGCCTCTTCCCTAACGTTATATTATCTTCTGCAAGGAACTGATGTATCAGTAGAGCGCCTGGCCTCTTTTTTGGAAACTTACAGATATAATAATTAACAATAATGGAGAATTACACAATTTTGCGCAAACAATGATAACAAAAAAAAAAACACTGTATTGTTATCAGAATTCAAATTTACGTCAAAAAATAATAATAACATCTTGAGATTATAAAAAAGGAAGACCAAAGATAAAGGAGAAACCTACAAGTGGCATGCGTGAAGATGCAACGTTCGCGTCTGAAATTCTGAAGGATTCCTCTTAATATGTCAAAATAAGTTCTTACAATAACTGGACATGAACATTTGAATTATCGGAGCATTGAAATGCGGAATTTAGTTCATAGCTCTATGTCTGACTGAATGCGTACAGGATGGACTTTTCTATGGTTATGTTGATCGAAAAACTGGCAACTACCTGCCGTCTTGGCAAGAAGCAACAGTGAGACCAGTACCTAAATCTAGAAATAACCATACGTATCCTTCCAACCATCGTCCCATATCACTAACAAGCTGTATTTTCAAAGTCATGGAACGAATGATAAATGACAGTCTCCCCTGGTATCTTGAGTCAAACAAACTACAATCAGACCATTAGTGTGGATTCAGACGCCAGAGAAGCACAAAAGACATTTTAGTTAGACTTGAAGTATGTATTAGAGAAACTTTCATAAAGAAAGAATATATAGTTGCCATCGTTTCTTACTTGGAGACAGCTTATGGCACCATATGGAAATACAGCATTAGAAATAACATATTCAGTCAACGTCTAAGTAGCCGCCTACATATCTTAATATTCAATTTTTTCTTTAAAGAATAGAAATTTCAGAGTTAAGGTAGGTACCACCCTTTCCGAAAGCTATCCTCAGGTTTTTGGTGTACCTCAGGTTAGCATATTGTCAGTCACCTTATTCAACATCAACATTAGCATCATGGTGAAATGACTTAACCCAGGTCAATATATGTCGACGACTTTTGGATCTGCTCTAGATCAAAGAGTATGAATGCTATTGAAAATCAACTACATATATACTTTAATAGAGTTCAAAAATGGACAGAAAAAACAGGTTCAAATTTATTAATCTAAAACTGTTTGCATGCATTTATGCTTAGGACATCGAATTCATGATGACACAAAGCTCTATCCTGACTGTTCTCTATCCCTGCTGTGGAGCAGACCAAAATCTATAGGGCTTACTTATGACCGTAAACTAACTTTCCTTCAGCATATTAGATTATTCAGTCAAAAATGCCATGGATTTATTTCGATCGTGATAAACACAGATTGGAGAGGATATGATAAGGTCTTTCTCTGGTTAGACAGGTCTTTAGTAAGATCTAAACTTGACTACGGTTTGATTGTGTATGGATCAGCTTATAACCTTACCTGCAAACACTTGTTCCAATATACAGCCAGGGACTTCGATTTTCTCTGGGAACATTTAAAATTTCTCCTGCAGAAAGCTTCTGTATTAAGGCAAAACAAACAATCACTTCATCATAGACGAACGAAATTCGCTCTTCAGTATACTCCTTTTTAATTCATCTAATCGCGTATACGATGCATTCCTTAGGCCCAAACGCCAATCTTCGTATGCTCATGAACCAAATTTAATTCGACCTTTGACATACAAAATCGTCCTCGCATAGAAAAATCAATGTTGAAAATACTGCAAAAGTCTATATGCCAAAATTGACAACTTCTCAAAAAATAATATTTAATATTTGCCAATTCAAAAATCCTCAGCAAATCATCTCGTTTGTCAGAGTAAATTCAATGAAATCAGAGTGTTCTATCGAGGTCATACGTCCCTGTTTACAAACGTTTCAAAAAATTAAGACCATGTTGGAGGTGCCGTTGTAGTACTCTATGGCACCATCTCTAGCCGGTTACTTGATTAGGCTGTCCGTTTTTGCCACATAAATTGCAACCATACTCAACTCTTTGAACTAGATTGAAACCTCTTAGAAAACAAATTAAATTTTTTTTCGGGATTCCCCTTCCACACTGAAAGCCTTGCAACCCTTTACAGGTGATAACCCGTTAATATCTCAGATCCTACAAAAACAATTTTTGCTCATATTTTCTGGAGAAAGTTTTCTGTACTGTTAGCTTCCCATCACATTTTTATTAAGGGTAAAGAAAGGAAGATAAATAAGCCAAAGCTGTCCTGCAGTCACTCATTTCCGAACGGAAGATTCCATATACTGACTTCAACTATTATATAAATCGGCTTGTTCCATATACTCGACATAATATATGGAATAAACATTCCATAAGCAAACTTTGTAACATCAAACCCACAAGTAGAGAAATGCATCCCTCATATGGAACAAATTGCAGAGATGAGGTGGTATTGTGCCGATCGGGTATCAAACGCACATTCCTGACTCATGCATACGTCCTGAATGGGTAACCACAAACTGAGTGCATGAAATGGTTAACCAGGAACAGAGTCCTTGAAATGGTTAACCACAGAGTGCATGCCATGCCAGTATCCACTGACAGTGGAGCACATTCCTCTCGAGTTTATCGATTTCATTCCTGTGACATGAACATTTTTATGTGACCTCAATTAAAGAACTTAATTATGATATACCACGTGAGAAAATCTTGGACCTTTTGAGGGAATGAGGCTCGTATAACATATTTGACCCTAAACTTTATTGATTTTTATTTTCTTCCTTTGTATTGTTTTTATATACATTTACAGAATTGCAAAATCATTATTTTTTCTATTGTATCTTGTGGTACTTATTGTTTACATTTATTTGGAAAGATTCGTCTTCGTTTTCAGTTCGTTGTTTTTACTTTTTTAACTTTACTTTAAATTTGCACCAGTTAGCCAGTATTGTACTGACGTAACGTTAAACAATAATACATACATACGTCTTTTATATTTTCTATTCTGCAAGTTTGTCTATCTTCTCCTACCTCAGAAATGACTTACATTAATAGTTAATCTTGTTTTCAGTAAGAAAGAAGAGCTGTCTCAATTGATTTTGCAGTGTAATATTCATGTATATTAATGCAGTGTAAGATCTCTTCTTTTTGTCTTTACCTATCAGTATTTCATGAGCTAAGAAATAGTCTGTCGAGCTTTAAACGGGTGCCATTATTTTGAAGACTAGACTTTAAAAATGCTACCTTTTTCTTATTAATTAACTAGGTCTAAATAGACACAATTCATCACTTTAGATGGAAACAAATTAGATAATAAAATTAAGATGGAATAAATATATAATTACCAACTCTCAGGCACAGACTGGAGGCAGTTATAGTTATTAAGAAATCACGCATCAATACTTAGAGACTTGCGTTCATGAATAAAAAAATATTTGAGTATAATTGAAAAAAATTGCACATTTCCTCCAGTAATAGTAAAGGAAAGCTATCAAACAAAATTAGAACATATCGATTTAACTGAATCTCCATGAGTTGAAAGTGTATCGTCTCCTTCTGTGGCTGATAACTGCACATTTATAGTTGTGTCGTTACTGCATGACTTTGAATTGACATGAGAAACCAATTTATAGCATTTGGTCACACACCGTATGTGCATCACGATACATAAGCCAACTTGTGTAACAAATCTGGAACGCTAATGAAATCTAATTACCTCGAGATATTGTGGCTATTTAGCCGATTGGATCAGTCTGCAGTCATATACGGGTTGAACGTAGATTCGTACAGCATACGATGTTAGAGAGAAGATATAAAGTTATATATATATATATATATATATATATATATATATATATATATAGTGAAACTCCTCATAACCGAACCCTCAGTATTCCGGAATCCACTCAATGCCGAAATGTTTGGAGTCCCGAATGTTTCCTTCTTTAATATCATCATTTTTCCCCAGTAAATAGAAACCTCTCTACTCCTAATACCGAAACAAATTTCGATCCCAAATTTCAATTTTACGCTAAAAAAAAAACCCCATAAAGCCAAAACTCAATTAAAACTTAGAGTTGTGTTTTAGCTGCTAAATTCCGGACACACGCTGGAACTGATTAATTACGTTTAGCAAGTGCCGTAGTAGGCCTCTCTCTCTCTGTCTCAGTCTCTCGTCATCATAGAAAAAGGCATATTTTAAAAATCTGTGAAAACTTCAGTACAACCGGAAACCTCTCAAACCCCCCAAAAATAACATATGTTTTAGTCCATATAATTTGTTTTCCACTTCAAAAACAGTAATATATCAATTTTTTAGTTTCTATAGAACTTTCGCGTTATCTTCACGGATGCACTTCAAAAGTCGAGCATGGCACATTGGCTAGCGTGGAATAGCCCGGGCCCTAACGTGATGTGTTCCTGGGCAAGGCTCTTTATTCCAATTGCATCGGCACTAAATAACATAGTTGTGTTGCTATGCCGTAAAACACCAAACCAAACCAAACCAAATCAGATAGGTAGACTATACTTTTTAAGTGTCTTGTATCTAAGCAATTTACCATTATTTGTATGCACACTACATCATCGTTTATAAGGCGAGGTATAACGAATTTATAGACATTTATATACATTGCCTCTATATTTGCGAGACTGACATAATTATGAGCCACACACTGCAGTTTGAGATTAAATAAAATAAATCAATTGGATTGCAAAATCTGTTTCAAAACAATGACAGTAAAATTTAGTAAAATAGATGACTCTCCACAAATCAATTAAAAAATATAGGCTTTGTACAAATTGTGTTACGAAATACACCGAAACAATGTATAAAGTAGCCCATAAAAGTTAAAACAATGTATATTTTTTAACCACCCTAGTAATGTTGTATTTGCTCAAAGAGAACTTGGTACAGGGGTTGATCTTAAACAGACAAATTTAGATAAATATTTATGCACAATGTAACTTTTCTTACCGGACACTCCATTAAAATTAAACGTATTCCTAAAGGACAACATTTTAACGTACATTTTAATTTTATATAAATATTCTCCGTAGACAAAGATTTGTGTAAATATTGAAATATAGACATGTTTACTAATATTGTTGTTTGCGTTTAAGACAAAAGACATAGCTACATGAAAGTACTCATATACATTTCTCACTGTACAATCCACACGCATCCTTGCATTATTTTATACTAGTTTTCTTCTTTTTCCATCAGGCTGAAATAATTAGTTGAAACTTGTAAAGTCTGATTGCAGACTGCGTATGAAATAATGTTTATTTTCGTCTCTAAATATTCATTATCAGTAAATAATTTTTAGAAGAGAAAGAATTTTAATTTTTCTCCTGAACAGTTATTTAGATTATTGTTAACTTTCAGCATCCTGAGATGAGTTTATGTTTGCTGCCGATGTATTGTCATTCTCGTTCGTAGTAAACTATTTATCTACACTATGTAAATGCCTTCAAATTTCAAACATATTATTGCATAAATCACATTTTTCAAGTTACAATCCATGATATGTTTAATTTGTAATATATTACTATTACTAAATTTAACTCAGTTTATTTTCATTATATTTGAACATGTTTTGATCAACTCTTAAGAAAATTTGGTTACCTGGGTCGCTGTTTCCATGAAGACAAATTTAGACCTGGTACAAGCTTGTCTTATATTTTTTATTGTCTCTTGTTAATTTTCTTTCTCTCCATTTTTCCTGCTTTCACTACAGTTAAGTAATTATTCACATGTTTGTACCATCTGAAAGATGTTTGTGTTCCGTGGATAATAAGCTGTAACCAGTGATAATGCATGTGATGATGGGTTATCGATTTCACGGTTATCTCTCCTCAAAAATCCCTTCTTATTCGCTTTCTGCATTACCGTGATTTATAATTTCCTCTGAGTAGTGTTGACTGCGAAGGTATTGCTGTAATTATACGAGTCTCGGTTCTTATCTATGTTTACCTTTTTCAGTTGTTATCACTCCTGATGCAAGATTAAAGGGGGTGTTCACTTTTATACCTTTTGGATGATACGATTTGAAGTTAAGATGGGTATTATTTGTGTCAATAGGCTTACTGTAAATATAAGTAGAAATCAGATTTAAGATAATTTGACGAGTACATTGTATATAGATGTATGGAAGTTATCTATACCTCTCCGTACCAAGGATTACTAACCGTACATAACACTGCCGTGATTAGTTACAAAAAAACTTTGAAAGCATAGTCTACCTGCCCGAATAACATCCATGACAAGATGCAAAAGTGCAAAAGGAACAAATAATGGATATGAAATGTGTAAAAATCATAACTATGATCATGGCAGCTGTTTTAAGCCAAAACTGGAACTTCTCGTGCTGTGTTGATTACTTCAAGTCTTTGTATATCGTTGCTGATGTCCTGTAATCATCTTTGGCATCAAGATTTGGATTTGAGCTGTGTACATTAAAAAATGACTTTATTTTTAAGCTATCTCCTGAGTGAGAATCAACTATAACTTTAGAGAATTTTAACTGATATAGTTTTACATATTTGAGGATTATTGTAATGAATTATTAAATGGACAGCTTGACATCTTTCATGTCAAAATGATATGATTTGACACATTACAAAGTCCATATATAGTTTTGTACTAGATGACTTATATTTGTCATCAGAGATTCAATATAAATATTAGGTAAAAAGCCAGATATAAAATAATCTTTTTATAGGTTATTCTTCATAACACGAAAAGCGAGAAAAAAGGAATAATAAAGAAGACCTTCTTCGGCATCACTCAAAGTAATGGCAATGTATGGACAAATGCCTCTTGTATGTGCCAAGGAGAAAAGAAGCGATCGTTGGAATCTTTTCATTCCTGATTATGGCCTACAAAAAGTCCAAGAGTGCAGCAGAACTGGATCTTAGGACCCTTTTGTATATAGTATAATATTCTAGATGAGAATGTCGATGTTATTTACTAAATAATAACTGATCTACCATTAATGTTAGAAACATGCTTTTTGGTCTTCAATCTCAACAAAAAGATAATGTAGATAAGAACAAAATGATTTGATTTAATAGTGAAAACATACGCTCCTGTGAAAATATCACTATGCAGCTCATTTAGCAGGACGGAACCCAGTTCGACACGCACAGATTTGGGTCATATTCCTTTGTCGCTTCACACTAGGTTCGTGATGTCGCTGGTTGGTCGGCTTAGTGAAAGTAATGCCATTTATGAGACAACTTTGTCAATAGATAAGTACCTGTTTCACTGTCGCAATTCTTTGTATATGTTTTCCTGTAAATATGTAAGAATAAAAGCATGTATAGGTATAATATATATATATATATATATATATATATATATATATATATATATATATATATATATATGTGTGTGTGTGTGTGTGTGTGTGTGTGTGTGTGTGTGTGTATCACTTTGTATTAACCTCTCTTTGTAGTCGCTTCGTTTCGCAATGAAAGTGTAAAATATAGTCTTTGTTCACATCGATTTAATTTTGTTGACCCAATGCTACAAAAGGCTAGTATAATGCTCACGAATTGGCTCAGCATCAATGTGATGACTCTGCAACCATCAAAATAAAACTGCCACGCGAGCGTCGATTAGACATTTGTACATATAGGTATTCCCCAATTTCTCGTCAATTTTACTACTTAATGGTGACGTTGAGTGTTAACAATAATTATTTTCAGAGATTTCAAGAATAAACAGTGCGGCCAGAAAAGAAGAGGATATGGAAACAAATGTGCTAACGTATTTATGTAAATCTCCTTTACATGAACTATATTACATTGATATAACACGGCATATGATATACAAAGCTGGATAAAAAGATATAGAGTAGGTTAATACATGTACATTCAATTGGATCTGTATGCTAATGATATATGGTGTATATAAATATAACCTATTTAATGGCATACACTCAAATATATTTAAATATTGCTTTATATATATATATATATATATATATATATATATATATATATATATATATATAAATTAACATAATGGAGAAAGGGTTATAAATGTATATATAGCGTATCATCATTACCCAACCTGTACAAAGTGTTGGAGAATAGTGTGGTATTAGGGAGAAAGGAGTTTTGCACTGATAATATAAATGAAATATAAATAATATTAGTTAATAACAATTGATGGGCTACTAAACTACTGCATCATTTCATAAATTGAGGAACTCTAATGAGATAGCAACTGTCAGTGCGGCTTTACTATAAAGATATGGCATACCGATATTATTGTATATTAAATAGTGCACTCTTTATTAAGAAATCGTGCAATTTCAAATGTCCGCATTTTCCCTATTTGAAACCTGTCAGTTTCTATACAATAGTGTGTGCATGTTATACCGTGAAGAACTAAGCAAAAAAGTGTTTTCTCTCATTTCAGCATATCTTTTAAAATCAAGTAAGAAATGTTCAGCACTTTCTGTTTCTTCACATGAGCAGAGAGGGGAGTCTATTATTTTCGTGTTGAAAAGGTGTTCTCCCAGTTCGCTGCGGTGCAGTATTAATCGCGCGTGAAAGTATTTGACCCATTCTTTTTCCGTCCAAGAAATACTTAGGAACAGATGCCAAAGTCTGGATTACGTATCTTTTGAAATTTGAAATAAAAGGAGTATTCCTAACTTCAATCGGTATACCATTGCAGTCTCTTATTGTTGCTGTAAGAAATAACGAGCTACACACAGTAGTTGTGTTCTCCACATCATTGACGGTATGTTTGCATTATTGCAAAGGAAATGTCCACAATGGTTACCTCACTGATTTAGTATGATATTTTGCAAGTAACGGGGACATCTTCCATGAAACATTATGATGATATCTATTAGACTATGTGTTATACCTCTATGGTCAAATTTGTTCCAGGCTGTTTCACTGTAAAAGACATGAATGTTAGCTAACCTAATTACTCCTGTCACAATTCTTGTGGCTTATACGTGATGGTATTGATTCTTTTTTTTTAATTTTTAATTTTCTTTTTTTTCTTTTTTTTTTTTTTGTTTCTCTAGTGTACAATTGTCTCATATTAGATCTCCATATTAAAAAATTAGACGAATACAAGTAAAGTAAAGGTATTTGAACGATCATGGAAAACTGTATTTTTCTTCAGTACTTTCGAACAAGGTAAGGCTTTAGGGATAATATGAAATCTATGTGTATGCCCAAGGTGACAACGGGTGTTAACCTCTTTGATCAGTATATTATTATGGCATATGAAAGTGTTTATAAAATATTTGTTATAATAAATACTGGTTAAGCTGGTGAAGGTGTGTTGGATTAACATAACAAGCTATTTATGTGAATTTTGTTTTTGAGAGCAGAAATTGATATATGGGTTAATGATGCAGTATCGACCACAGTTATATACAGACTAATGCCGTCAGCAAAAAGACGTGTATTTGGTTGAATGTAGACAACAGTATGATTTATATAAATTATATAGATCCAAAATAAATGGCGTCAAAAATGTCTCAAGTCCGACAGTCTGCGAGGAATTACCACCCTTTGTTTTCTATTTTCAAAATAATTTTTTTTAAACCAATCTAAACGGTTGCTTGACTCCCCGAACCTACAAAGCTTTGTATAGTAGACCAAGATGCCAAACTCTATCAAACGCCTTGTTAGTGTCGCAAAATACAACCGTCTTTTGTACTCTCAACCAGAACTTTATAGAAAGCATTGCATGTATACAACAGAAAACTGATTCGCAGTGGAATCGCTCGGCAGGAAACCAATTTGAAAAGGTGTTATCAATGAAACCTATCATAGGTATGGTTGGATAATTATTTATATCATTCTTAACGTGTTTCATATGAATGTTTGGTACATTGGTCTCTTTCCATTAAGAAGAAAATTATGACTTTTTTAACAAAGAATTATACAGATTGACCAGAGGTTCGCCTATTTGGTCAGCTAACTTTTTTAAGCTTTTAATGCTAACTAAATCATTGTATCAGGATTGGTTCGTACTTCTTTTACTTCATTAGTATTATCGAAATGGAGTCTCGCATAGTAATCGTTTCAAAGTGCTTATTGGAACTACGTTGTTCTCTATCATCTAAAACATATTGAAAAGAAATATAATCATCAAGACCTTATGCTTTTTCATTATGTTCGTTAAAGTATTAGTCCTGGTCCAAATTCGGACTGTATTCGATTTGAATTTCCTATTAAGCAACGATTGTCCTATTTTCTGCCAATATTTGGAAGATATGATTCTTTTTGATAAGCAGTTTATGTCATATGTTTGCTTTTCAGATCTTACATTGATTATCTTATTTAGTATTCTATAATTAGCCCAATGTTCTGGGTAAATAGTCAACTTTGCTTTTTGATACCACCGCCTGCGGGATCTCATTTGTTTGTGAATAAATATGGTAAGCCAGATAGTGTCTTGAGGTATAGTCATTAAAATATTCGATGAAAGTGCAATCTGTGCAGCCTCAAAAAGCATCTTCTTGAAGTTATCTAACCCCAAACCCTAACTCTAAACATCTAGAAATGATACTCGGCCAATTTGTTCATCTGTCATTCTCATAAATAACGATTTTTTAAAAATTCAATAATGTTTACAGAACCTAATGAAACAAAATTATATTTTGTATCGAACTTGCTATTAAGAAGATCTAGATTTAACCTTAACCTTGGGACAAAATGTGACGGAATTACGGACCCTTTCTTGCCATAAAGTGTATTCTCAGAATAGCATATCATATTGTTGGGTACATATTTCTAATTTATATTAGGCTTTCTGCTATTTGCTCTTGCAAGCAAGAGCATCGCCTTTTCCTCTTCGTGCAATGTAAAGGCTTGTATTTTAAAATTATTATACAACTTTCATCGTAGTCGTATAACATTGCGGATAATTTGATTCGGCATATGCACGTGCGTGAAGGCACCAGGGCATGCAAAATATCACTCAACTACATATCAACCATTCAGGATAGTAACATGAAATATAAGGAAAACTATGGAGATGATTGGAGATGCTCACGGTGGTCATGATATTTCGATTCACTCAGTGGAATCAAATAGAGTAGAGATGATTGTACAAGTGTCACAAGTAACTGAGACAAGTGTGGAATATATATATATATATATATATATATATATATATATATATATATATATATATATATATATATATATATATATATACATATATATATACATATCATCACCTTAAGGTTGTATTATAATTTGCATGCACATGAACTGTTTTAGCGAAATATACCCGGAAAACCCGATACCGAAACCAATGAACTGCTTAATAGTCTTGCTCTTATTGTGGTCGAATAAATCATTAGTAAAGGTTTGACGTGCTGGCAAAAATGTGCGTTGCCATTTATTTATTTTAATTTATTTATTGATTTATTTTTCCAAGCTCTGTCATCCAATGCAATTGTCTTTCGTGCAGAAAAAATAATAAGATCTATTAAGGTAATATATTTGTACTCAGTTTTTTTAATAAAATGTATTTCAGCTTGTGGCAGTGGCAAATAGGCGTGTATGTCTCATCTTAAACCGATGACAGAAACTCTTGTGTTACAACTGACTGAACGGTGGGCTCTTTCAGTTCCAAGGAACTAGTATATTGTTTTCCTAGGTTGCCATTTTGAACAGTAAGGCTAACTTTATGAATTATTCAGACGATGGAAATGTTATGATGAGTGAAATATTTCTTCTATACTAACAAAGAAGAATCATTAATGTTAGTTTCTTTACAATTTATCTCTGAGAGAAGAGACTATTGTTAGTGTTCACCAAGCTTCGGCCATTCGCGTTATTTTTCGTCGTTTTTGCGCCCAAATGCATGTTCAATTGCTAAACTAGATTATGTTGTTACTCTTATTTATTAACAACTTTTCCCATTGAGTAGTACTAAAACGCTCTTACTATTAACAGTTTTTCCAACACGGATGTACATGTCAAGTGTTGTTTTCTTTAGTTGCAATGTTTCCCCCAAGGACGAACTGGATGTCACTTTAATTGCAGATAGATTGGTCAGGGTATGTAATGTAGGAACAAATCTCTGAATCAACCGATCCTTCTGAGGCAATCAGACACGTTTTGATGACAAATGTAAGAATCCCTCAACCAATGCATCAGTTTCATTCCAATAGGAACGTCCTCGGCCTTTTCCATCGCATACTAGAATAGCCTCAGAGGCAATTAATGGCTATTTTGAACTGACCTCCAGCCTGTGGTTATTATTACGTCGTAATAACGTTAGTAACGTAACAATGACTCAGTGACTTGTCATAACTGACAACGTAAGCAATAGTTTCTACCTATTGAAACAGAATGATTTCTTCAATTGTTGCATTACGAAGTTGCATGAATAACATTAAAATTAAACATGTGGGTATTTTATTGATTATTGAAACGTTGTTAAGTGTTATGAGCACATCCAGCCGGATGTTCGTCCGCCCAACACTGACAAATGTAAGAAGTGTTAGTATGTTTCACCTGGGAGTCTTTTGTAGAGAGTCGAAGTTATTCGACTCGCATCAGAAAGAAGCAAGGATGTTGCAAATAAGTTTCATTCTTGAAGGTAATACTTTTCTCAGAAACATATCATCTTCTCACTTTTCTGCACTATGTTCAAGTATTCAGAATAGTTACACTGAAACAATGGCGTATATTTATATGGGATAATCTTTTCTTTCATGTGTGATTTCATATCTATATTAAGCATTCTTTCAGCCTTAGAGTCATAAAGTCTTTTGGATCAACGAATCTATATAGTTGTTTCATAGCTAATTACTTTCCTTGTTCTTATGATATCCGTCAGAATCTATTGTTCCAGTTAGTTACCTTTGCTCTGACGTTTGGAGCACGGACTTAACAAATCTTGCAAGGAATCGGAGTGTGTTGATATCAAAGCAACTTTGTGCAGACAAGGGATTGGATTATTCAAATAAAACCATAGACAACACAAAAGACTAAACATTAGGACCCTATAAATATAAACTGACCCTCTATAGACTTGTACAAATTCTCTGCAAATAATTGGGAGAACGCCAGCTTTCCTAAGCTTAGAAAATGAATGGAATTTAACCTCGTGAACGACCTCAACATTGTAAAGGGCAACAGCATTTATATTTATTGATTCATATCAGAAGACGTCTGTAGGTATCTTGGCCATTTGAGTATATTGCAAACAAGGAAGTTTCCATTTACAGTCATCTGCCATCATTAGAAGCTATCTTAAATTCCTTTAAGTAACACAGTATCTAATCCTAGGTACAAGAGATATGGAGGCAAACGTAGAAGCAAAGAGAGCACCAGGCTGGCAATTTTATGCAAACATAGATCATTTATATTGTCAGTATTAATGTTTATTGATATGGTGATAGCACAAATATCAAAGCTGATAATGCACAGCCCCGTTTGCTTCAAAATTCAGAATAGCAGCAACAACAGTGTAAGTGACAGTTGTAGTAGAGGTTGTGGTAGCAATAGTGCATGGAGCCTGAACAGTGAATGTGATGGTTGTTTTGGCCCAGGTCATGGTATTACTGATGGTTGTTTCGACCCAGGGCATGGTATTACTCATGGTTCTTTTGGTCCAGACC
Organism: Margaritifera margaritifera; assembly: GCA_029931535.1. NCBI lineage: Eukaryota > Metazoa > Mollusca > Bivalvia > Unionida > Margaritiferidae > Margaritifera > Margaritifera margaritifera. The sequence continues at coordinate 397,035 of JAQPZY010001667.1, forward strand.
ATGGTATTGTTATAACTAATCTTATTTTCTCGAATGTATCTAGTGATTTAAATGTTTGCCAAAAGACTATATATATATATATATATATATATATATATATATATATATATATATATATATATATATATGTGTGTGTGTGTGTGTGTGTGTGTGTGTGTGTGTTTTCCCTCTTCTATCATTGTAGTTGTTGTGTCAGTCTCAACTTGGAAATATCAACGTTGGTCCTTTCACATGTACAATATTGTACAGGCATGCTTCAATATTAATACGTATATATTTAGGGAAGTTTTGATTATATCCTACTCATTAGATTTACTATTTTGTTGTTGTTAAATCGTATATAATTTGAAAAGTAACTTAAACGTGTGGTATTAAATTAAGTTATATATGTCAAAACCCTGATGTATATTTTACACTTTAAGCTGATGACCGATATTGTGTACCGTGTACACAGATGATATTTTATACCGTAAGTATACTTTAAGCTGATAATCGATATTGTGTACCAAAAAGGAAGTTAGACATTACATTCGAATTTGATACAGATGACACCAATCACGTCTTCGAAATGTGAAAGTCATCAATTATTTAAACACTTCTGCAATCCTGTATGCTTGAGAGTTGTATTTCTAATCATTTGCAGCCCTATGGTTTGTATCCTGACTTTTTCCATCACGACTATTGAAAACGGATTCTATCTCTATTTGTAGACGCTCCTGAATCAAGAATGTATGTTAGAAAACTTTTGTGCTGCAAATTTCTAACTTGTGGATGTCTTATATTGACATGAATATACTGACATGAATATATTGCTTGATAAACATGCTATGTCGTGGGCGTGGCTTTTAATATTCATTGCTGGTGGTTCTATTATTTTCAGTAGGGGTAGAATGGTCAATGAGACAGGCCCAAAATTTAGCATTCATGAGTATCTGACCACGACATATGAAGTTTGTTGGGCTATAGTATTGAGTATGAAACGCAGCACACGATATACTCAATACAAGTACTTGATCACCTCATCCCCTTATTAGTTTTTACCTTAAATCAAAAACATAAATTTCTGCTCTGATTATCATGATGGCACAAATGGGGCTTATTACTATTCTAGCGGGGCTGACAACACTAATTTATCACGAAATAGTTACTTTAGACCGCAGTTGTTAAAGCAAATTGGTTTCTTTGAATTTAAATCTGAAGAGCAAATGCCAAATAGGTTCTCGGAAAAAATACACTCAAGAGTAAATGTCGGTTTCAAGAGATGATTGCAGCATTCTAAATTTTGTCATCGTGTATCTTACAACATACGGACATATTTGTGAAAATGGAATATACAATGCGGAAACTGAATATACAATATGGAAATTAAGTATAAAAGCTAAAGTTTAAGATTGATCTACATGTCAGGTAAAAATACGTTCTTTTACGTGTCATAAAAAAAATATGTACATGAAGTTCACATGGCAAAAATATGTAAAGTTCGGCAAACTCCGCAGAGCTAGGCCAGGCAACAGGTATGATCCACATTGGTACAATTTGAGTTTCTTCACATTGGTAATATTGCAAACAAACGTCTGACCATTTGAGACTCGACCGAATTAATTAATATAACATCATGTTGATTTCATAAATTGCTTACCAACACATACAAACACACGGATTATAGTATACACAGAAGGCGAAGGTTCATTATACCAACCTGTATATTCATTAGTTCTTATTTTTTGTTTACTCGACAAGAGTAAGTAGGTATTTTCTTTCCGCCTTTTCGCTTTTGAAACCTGAAGGCTTTTGCCCCTGGAAATAAGGTTTCTTTTTCACATTGACTGTACTTTTGGATTGTTTTATGACGTTCTTAATTATCTTTCTCGTTTCATTGCCCATGTTATAGCCGTTTTAGCGAAACTCATTGTCAACATTTGAGAAAGACTAATTGGTAAACCGTAACGTGCTCGAGCAAAAACATATCTGAACAAAGAAGAAGCGGATAGTTTCAAGGAAACCGATAAGTGCCATACAAATCCTCCAGGAGGTAAGTAGGGTGATTATCTCGCATATGCATACAGCTAACATTGTCTATCTCATTTGCAAAATATGCAAAAGGCTCTCTAAAAAAGTAAAGAAGTCCACAAATCTCTAAAGAAAATACCGTTTTATACATAATAAATTGATAGATTTTCTCTTCTGTTACAGCGGGTTGTAGATTTGTAATAAATGTTTTTGAAATCGATTTAACGTTCTTGCGAATGAAAACACAATTGCAATTTTTTATATATTCTGAATTGCTACATGAGAGCCAGGCAATAGTTGCCGTTACTTGCGGCATGGGTTCGATTCCTGCTTGGAATGAATTATTACTCTCTAACCTGTTGGATTCTATTGGTGTCATTATGTATAAATGTCTTTCATATAATCATGTACATGTATCCTAACATATAATGTGGCTTTTAGATCTAGGGATAGGCGCATTCCTCTTTGTTTGGTGTGTGTGTGTGTGTGTGTGTACTTCCTTGTTGAGGCATTTTTCGATTTTCGTTTCTGATCGCATCGATAAAATTATCTTGAGGATTTAGTTTAAAATGTTGTATTTAAACCCTAAGTAGATCTTTTCAGTGCCTGATATTGCGTACTTCATCTGGGATAGGGCATATATAATTCAATCCATAAACATTGGCATCAATTAGTAAATATTGTTGATCGCTACATGTTATTATTTTGTGTCTGCAGTTATTCGATACATTTTTAATTTTCTTTTTACCACACGTTCCGACGTAAAGGTTTCAATACTATTTTGGAAGAAAAGATAATTAAAAGAAAAGTATAGTTAATGCAATAAAATTCTTCAATGTTGTTAGTTTATATTTTATAAGGAATGCATATTTTGGTGATTTATGAAATATTATACGGCATATGTGTTACGGATATATATATATATATATATATATATATATATATATATATATATATATATGTTTCTTTTAATAATGGTATAGTTTATTAGTTTATGATCTCTGTTCTTAGTCTAAACAGCTGTCGTCTTATGAGTATACATACGGTAGCCTCGATCGATATTTCACCTTTTTGCTTGTAGCTTTAGTCATGTGACGTATTTTCCGCGAGAGAGAGAGAGAGAGAGAGAGAGAGAGAGAGAGAGAGAGAGAGAGTAATGAACTTTCGACCTAGTTCTTGTACTTTTAGGAGTAAACATTATATTGCTTAGGAATTATAGTTTAAGGTCACATTCGAAGAATGAATCAATACAGTGTTTACTGTTTAAAACACTGGTACTCTAGCACTTTAGCAGAATCACGCATAACCTAATGCCTGATTGGTTCAGAGAGGGTTGCATTATTTCGAAATACCCTGATTATTAAAGACGTAGTATGGGTTTTTATTTCGATTCTGCGCATTAATACTATATATATATATATATATAGGAAATAATCCTGTGTTTAGATATTCTTCATAGTTACTTGTGAATAGAGAGGTCATTACGAAATTGGTCCAGTTTGTGTGTGGGATAATCTTATTTGGAGATTTATTTATTATTAATACAGTACATTTAGGATTCAGTACTGTCTTTAATCTGAATTATTATACAGCTCCGTGGAATTATCGGAAACATTTCTAAAACTTGTGAGATTCCAGATTCACAAGGATTATTTTGATATAACTTAATCGTACCAACATATTAGCACAGTGAAGGCTATTTCATTCGGAATACTACATTCGGAATATTTGGACTAACTTCCGGAACAGTGAACTTTAAAACAATTTGGGACTTTTAAGGATATTCTTCTATACTGTAAGTTATTTTTAATTCTTTCACTTTAATTGTTGGTTGAAATATTTTAATATTTTAGGAAATTAAAATTTGTATTTTAAATCTTGAAAGCTTGTTTGAGTCTTTTCTTTTCTTACATAATCCCTAGTCGTAACATATGTTTCTTATCCTTATAATATCTTGTCTGTAGAAATGTATTTAAGAGCTTGGAATTAATAAAATTGTATTTTCCAGACAGGGTTCGACGGCCGCTGAAATCAAATTCAATTTGGTCCATCATATACAAGAATAAAATTGCCTTTAAAAAAAGAAGAAAGAAAAAAAGAGAAAAAACACGGTGTTATAGCACATCTGGGCATAGGTTATCTCATATATTTCGCTGCTGTCTGTAACAGTGCTGCCTGCTATGTGTCTTCCGTGTGGTAAATACCAAGAATTACATAATAAATATGTTATCGTTTAGTATGGTAGAGGTTAAGAGGTTTCTACATAATAAAAATGAACCGTCTGAGTAAATGTCTTGATAGATTATGTTCTTTCCTAAGGAACTGAAGAAATAAAGAGAAAAATAGCAAATATGTCATATAAATTCAAGAACATCCATGACACATTAATGCAGTAGATGTGTTAACTTTAATGAAAGTTTTATATTTTCGTAATTAAGCATTCACTATTCTACAGACAGGACCTATTATTCCTAATAGTTTCAATTTTCATGATTTTTAAGAGCTGCTTTTTATCCACTTATATCTGGAGATTGATCCAGAAGTTGTTTTTGTAATAGCCCTTTCCAGTTTTCATTTATACCACTTTACAAAAATAAAAACACTAAATCACAAACCAGTCTACTCTGGCTTTCAAAACTAAGAAGAAGACAACACATTGCTATAGTGTCCAGTTTTCATGTTCAGAATAATTTGGATGAAAGAGCGATTTTTATTTAGATCGTTTTAAAAGGAAGCACAAATAGTTAGTAGAAGAAGTGCTAGGGGAAATCTCTCGATGCCTAATTCTATATTGATCTTGTCAATAATGGTGTCTACTGCATTATTCCGAAAACGGCAACAAAACGTATATCTGATATATGGCCAAGAAAATTAATGATTCGGATCCTTTGAAATTGCTGTTAGCTACCAAATCTTTTTTTAACGAAAAGACTGCATATAATTTTTAGTACTGCCTTTCTTCTTGTGGATTAAGAGTTCTAGTAATGATTCCTGTTCCAGAGCCATGATTAATTAGGAACATCACTCCCTTATTCTAATTTGGCCAGGAAATGAGAGAACAAAATGCAATATCTAAAAACCCCCACTCCAGATGTGTGTAAAGTATGGAAATTCAGCGAGACTCTTGTGTTCCTGCATTTTAAGAAGGCCATCATTTTGATGTGTGTTTCAGCACAACGGTGATTTTGGAAACAGAAGCTGAAATCGGCCTGCGATGTATAAACTAAGTAAAGCAAATTGTGTCATATGATATATAAAATTAAAAGCTTCAAAGCTCTTATTCAGAAAATATATAGTAACAGATTATAAAAATTAGGATGCGCCTATAAACGGGTATCAAACAAAAGGATAACACAGAAACGAACGTTACGGCGAAATGCATTTTGAAAAGACTGTATCACTTATACAAACGAAACTGTTGAGTAAATCGCGCGAAATTATGTTCATACAGTAAGATGAAGTTATAACGTTAATGACGAAATTATTTATGACGAAAACGTAAGACAAAGATGATTTGGATGGATAAAGAAGAAGGGTGTATTTTATTTCTTCAAATCAGATAAAACAAAGAGCGCAATATGAAAGCATCGTGTTCAATAATTCTGAGCAGAGAATGTACGGTTTCTGTCAATATAAAATATTTTTACATTAATTTATTATTTACGGGCTTTTCTCACGTTATTTTTAGTTTCTTCACTTTGTCATGTCATTCCGTTACAAAAGTAAAAAATGCAAAAGTTATTTGTCGACCAGTTTAAAGAGGTTATTGTGTGGGTGAAAATGAGTCTCGTTCATATAAGAAAAGCGTGTAATACAAAAGGTGTTTTACATAACTACAAACTGAACCTATTAATCACTACATTCTCAAGCTTTCTTCTGGCTAGAAAAAGTAATATTCATATCTAGTAATGTTACGCCTACGTGATCAACATTAGATGCGAATCCCGGATTTTACGTCACAATTATATTGTTTAATAGACCTGCTTAACGTAAATTATTGATCTCTCAGTGAAACAAATGAAGTCAAAGGAAAAGAAGAAGGCAATGGTAAAATTTAGATATGGTTATTGGGTTCATAAAAATAAAGTTGAGGTCTACATCAGCGATTGCATTTGTATTGTTTTTCAGTACACTGCAACATTGTTACTCTTTGTTCAACTTTTCGTGATCTTCATAAGCGGAACAGAAAGTATTTTCGTCTAAGTGTGCAATTTAAAAAACAAAGCAAATTTTTCTATAATCCTTTTTTTCAGAATGCTAAAAAAAAGTTCTGAAGTAAATACCAAAAAGATGAAATTTCACAAAAAAGAGACCACGTATTATATGTTGAAATACCTAAAAGTCAATGGTGTAAATGACCACACGTCAAACACCAAAATGTACGGAGCCCCTGTGAGGACACTTCTCACATTTTTTCTAATCCGAGATCTCGGTTTATTAATTCCAGATCTTGATTTAATAATCCGAGATCTCGGTTTACACACTTCTCACATTTTTTTCTTATCCGAGATCTCGCCTTACTAAATAGAGATCTTGGTTTTTAATCCGAGATCTTGATTTGCAGCGTTTCTCTGCAGGGGCTCCGTTGAAACGTGACATATATGCGAATGTAAATTTACAGGAAATTAAACAGGTTATGTTTTTTTTCAAATTAAATACATCCATTTGTCATAATTCAAGTCACATCATTGAACAGGGTCAATTATTTGTAATTTTAATAATTTACGTATATACAATTATATAATTTGTACATAATAATATGCAAAAAAGTACTTATACATAAGAAAATAAATAGCAGAAGTTGACATATTTATGCATTATCTGTATTATTTTCATTGACTTTTATTTTCAAACTTACTTTACTGGTCACATCCGCCAAAAATGCACCGTTCTTTTTTGATAAGCGTGTCTATATATAATGTTTTTAAAAGATATTGTGATGTGAAAAGATAGTGTATTCTGTTTCTAATGGACATACATACATACATACATACATACATACATACATACATACATACATACATACATACAGACAGACAGACATACATACAGACAGACAGACAGAAAGCTGATAAATAGACAGACGGATAGATAGATCTTGCCACGCCTGACATTTTTCAGTTATTGAAGAATGTTCCATAGTTGGTGATATCTCATTTTTGACGTATTTTATAGGTGCAATATATCAGACACCCATTGCAGTGTGATATTGGAAGGGATGGAAACCACATTTCACTTTATATTAAACATGTGTGGATTTCTAAAACATCAAAAACCAGTTTACCCACCTAAAATCCTTATTATTTTGAGGGGTGGGTGTTAGTCAGTAAGTGTGGGAACTGGTCAATAAGACTGTTGGATTGTCATTAAGTGTGTTAGATCCCCATAGCGACCCACAATGATGAATTCGCATAGTACCTCACACCACTCCCCAATGTTAAACTTACGGACCTTTTTGTTAATAAATTCCCTTTGAACTTCATGCCATCCCAAACGAAGATGGCCGGTGAGAGGATTTTTCCTTTACACCCCTTATCGTACACAACAAGAACATAGAGTTCCCTTTAACTACTAATGTTATTACACAAAATTAGTTTTTATCATAACTAAGCGCTCATATTCAAGGACGAAAACAGTTTCAGAATTACGAATTGCATGGCAGAGCCTTTATGTAACTCGCTTTGTTAGAGATAACGTCTGAAATTCACTTCCCCTTTTACCATGTTATATATGTATGGGAGTCGCCGAATGGCGTATGTATGTTTACGTGATGCTGCTATAAATTTTTAACACTTTTCTGGTTAAAAGTATGTAAATTGTTGCATTGCTCGTAAATAACCCTATTATAATTCGCCATGATCGTGATTTCACGCAAATCAGATTCTTTTGGAATAGTAATCATCGACTTGTAAATTTCTGCTTAAATTTATATTTTAAAGCAACATTTTCATAAATGTTCATTTTAACTTTGCATTTGCATTTAAACTCAAGGTTTGCATTCAGATTTTTAAAAATGATAAATTTGAAGAAAAGAAATGTTATTTTTTGTGCGCACCACACCCTAATGTTAACCCGTCTGTTGATTTATGTAAATTATACAATGTCATACCAATTCCTGAGTCAATGCTAGGGAATGTCCATTTGTGTGAAATATACATCCATTTTTAAACACAAATATTATTGATATTTCGTTCTTACGATTCTGTTATTCTCTTAACATGCAACACGTTTATACCCAAATAAACTGCTTCACCAACAGTTTATATTTAGTGGAATGCAATCTTGTGGCCATTTAACAAAAATAAAATTAAATCATTCATATGATGTTAATGCAGAATCATAGGTCGTTTTTAAGGCACACTTTTCTGAGTAAAGGCCTGTTGAAAATAAACATTATTTGCCATTGAATTGTTCGGGCCGCTTTTAATGCCCTACGTTATTTCGTTCATAATTCTTCAGATAAAGATACTGCTTCGAAATATTGAGAAATAGATCGAGTGAACATTCACATATTGATTTGTATGCCCATACACTCAGAGAACGTCATCAAGAGATCTTCGGTTTTACGTGGTCAGGCGTGGTGAAGAAATCATCTCAATATTGTGAAATAACTTTTACGAAGGAGAGTTGGGTCTCATCCAAAATACTTATTCCAGTTTTAAACAGAAGTGCGTCTAAATCAATAAGCTTCAGAACTGCGTGGATCCTAATTATCTCTCCAGAGACCCAGCCTTACAAACTCCTTAAATACGAACTCTAATAGATTCATTAGACATTTCGCTCGAAGCGAACAATGATTTCCCTCAGAAAACCTTAGTCAATCGAGATGCCAAACACCTCTCTGTCTATTCGATAAGCAGCAGATTTAGAACAAAGACCTTTGTTCAATTTTATGAATGCTGGAAATAAAAAGTGAATTACTTATTGATTGAAAGTTACGATAGTCAGACTTTCCACGAACTGTTGGCAGTTTTGGAAACAGTGATCTTTCAGGTTTTTTTTGGTGTTCCATAAGTGTAAAAAACGGCTTACATGTAAAACATACTCTTAAGCTAAGTTTTGATTCTCTCATGCACTACGATATTTTCTTCTCTCTCTCTCTCTCTGTTGACGTTCTGAATAGCTAGTAATTCATGTGGATACTATTTAAATAGATAGTTTAAATAGATAGTAATTCATGTGGATACTATTTAAATAGATAGTAATTCATGTGGATACTATTTAAATAGATAGTAATTCATGTGGATAGTATTTAAATAGCTAGTAATTCATGTGGATACTATTTAAATAGCTAGTAATTCATGTGGATACTATTTAAATAGATAGTTTAAATAGATAGTAATTCATGTGGATACTATTTAAATAGATAGTAATTCATGTGGATACTATTTAAATAGATAGTAATTCATGTGGATACTATTTAAATAGATAGTAATTCATGTGGATACTATTTAAATAGATAGTAATTCATGTGGATACTATTTAAATAGATAGTAATTCATGTGGATACTATTTAAATAGATAGTAATTCATGTGGATACTATTTAAATAGCTAGTAATTCATGTGGATACTATTTAAATAGATAGTTTAAATAGATATTAGTAGATAATGACAAGGACGCAGTTACATTAATCTTAATTTATTCTCATAAATTTGCACAAAGCAAAGTCAAGAAAGGTTATTCTAGCCAAAAGTGTAATGACGGATCGAGAGTCAAAGAAAACTTATATCGTATAGTGGTAATCTACAAAAAAGAAAAAAAACTTTTCTGACGATTAAGAGGCCTAATAGTTGGTTAACAACAGGATGTGCCAAAATAGATCAGCACCATAGAAAAGGAGATTAGATTGGAAGTACTGCCTTCACTGCTTGATGTTGGACTGTATGTTTATATAATAGTGACTTTCTGTATTTACCGTTATGTCACTATCTTAAAAAATATGAATAAAACTCGTTCTTCTCAAACATATGCTTGCCTGTTTAATGAAGAGAGTCACCTTATGGTATTGAAAGCAACGCCGTGTGATGTTACATTATTGTGAACATGAAAAAGTCATGTGTTGTAACGCACGCACAATTATAAGCATCTTACGAAAATAAAAAAATAAAATATCGTCATTGTCTGGTGGGAGATGTCCTTCAAACTGCAGTCATCATATCGATAAGTAGAACTAGATGTAGGTGATATGTCGGTGATATGTAGGTGATATGTCGGTGATATGAAGGTGATATGTGGGCCTCTGGCATTATACCAAGAAAAAGTAAATGAACTCGTTCACAAAAGTTCACTGTGATACAAATAGTCTTTTTTTTAAAAAAATAATAAACTTGTTATTTTTTATTTTGGATCTACCAACACCGACTATAGTGCAATCGTTAGAATAGTAAGAAGTATTCATTTCACACACACACACACACACACACACACACACACACATATATATATATATATATATATATATATATATATATATATATATATATATATATATACATATATATGTATATATTTATAATAAACTTTCTCTACTTTAGAAGAGTTCAAAGTTCTTATTCGATTCCTCTTTATTTCTTATCGTTAAAAATGTAACTCTTTAAAAGTACCATCAGATGATCAGAAATAAATGAATTTTAGATCGATTTTTATGTATTTCTCAAGACTTTGCAATATCTTTCCATAAGTAATAGATCTCCAAATACATCTCGCGCAGAAAAAGATTATACAAGTTTTAAATTGTACTAAATTCATGTGTCTTAAAACTTAGTCCTTCAGCAAAAATTCAACCTATGAAAGAGTTATTGTGTCAGTTTGTTTTGTTACATTGACTATTATAAACAAAAACCTTCCTTTTGTATTTTCTTTACCGTTGATTGTCAATGATGGAGCGAAATGTTTCTTCTGACCTTGACGAATCTCTACATCAGAGCTAACCACGCCTACTAATTAGCATAACATTTTCTTTAAAATGAAATATATTCTAAAATAATTTTGTTGCCACTTTATAGCATAATAATATTTAATATATAGTGATAATGTCATAAGAGACATTGAATTTATAGCAATTTGAATTTGTACGTGTATTATAATAAAGTTGACAAAAGTGACAGTCTATCAATTAACCATGCCTCTTTATAGTCAAACAAACATTATTACTTAATAAATCAAACATATTTCGCTCTGAGCATAGGGAACGGTCCAATCAGAAAGTTCAATGAGTAACGCTTGACCAACACTGGTGGTTGATAGATGGAACTAGGGGATTCATTAATTACAGTCTTTACTATGATTTTTACAGGCAGATATTCTCTTTTCCATCCAGAGTCTCTCTTAATTATTTGACAATTCCAATGATACTCAGTGGCACATGTATTTAATAAAGAGAATGTCGCTGTAACTGATGTTCAATAAAAGTTTATACAATGAGAAATATTTACAGTAAATCTCGTGTACCCAAGCATTGTTGTTGTCATCGTTATTGTTTTCCTTATTTGCTGTAGAACAAATGTTAAATCATCTCTATGGAGTAAAATATCTAATTTGTATGTGATAGTACTGTATTACTCTCTCTCTCTCTCTCTCTCTCTCTTTCTCTCTCTCTCTCTCTCTCTCTCTCTCTCTCTCTCTCTCTCTCATGTTTATTGAATTTGGGTTTGACGGGTCATTTGTCAAACATCAATAACATCAGCAGCAATCACAAGAACATAAACTTTAAGTGTTTCAATTATCGTATTTTTAAATTAAACAGTGAATACCTACTTTTAAAAATATTGGACACTACAAAATGAACCACACTTAGGTACAGAGCAACGAAAGCAACGAGTATTTTACAAATAAGCGAGATTACGTGTCTTGGGATGATTTTATATTTTCTTGCAGTCTCAATAAGGTATTCTACTTAGCTATTTTACAACATTATCTCTTAAGTATTGTATAGCTAGACTGGTAACGGTTGATGCAAATCATAGAAATTAATCATTCTTCAGACGTTAACAACGTTATTTTCAAAATGCTATTTCGTTTACAATACATATTAAAACATGCATAATATCAGGTAGAGGAATACATTTTTCATTACTGCAAAAAAAATCATAATAACTTCGACATACTGTACAAAATATCTTCCACGTTTTCATAAAAAACGAGTCATTTTCGAAACTACCATTCTCAGGTCAGACCAAAGTAAAAGTTTTACGTAATTTAGAATTAGCGACATTCTCGTTTCTTTCCGGTATCACAGCAGAGATCTAACAACCAGAAAGGGAGATATTTACCCCATACGAAGACCACATAAGCAGCCATTATAGATTTAGTAATTGAATTGTTTGGCCTTCAGTCGAAGTTATATATTGGTTGTCAGCGTGAACAGTACATGCTAGTGTGTCCAGTTTGCACTTCTAATGAATTGGATTGTTTAGGACTATACAGCTATACAGAGAGTCTGTATATCTTGATTTTACAGTCCATGATAGGCTGGGACGGCACATTCATGCCACGTAACATATGTTAATGGATACTAGCATCCAGCATTTTCATTAATAGAATGTGCCTTTTAATGAAGGGAATGGTGAATTATTGTCATTATGCATTTTAAAAGACTCACATTTTCTTAGTTCGGATTGAAAATCAGTTGTATTATCTTCAACCTGTTCGTTCCACTCCTCATTGTATTATTTCAGTAGTTCAAGAATAAGTATTGTTAATATGAACAGAAGATATTTTCGTATAATAATGAGTGAAAAGCATTACGAATGGTATTATGCTAAATCCAATAAGCATTTTAGGATATAATTTTGTTTCAGCTCCTTAGGCATCTCCTCGATAACACTAACTATTTAATCTCCTTTTAAGTCAATAACATCAACAGCAACTAAAAGAAGATTTGCAGTGTGTCAGTCATGATATCTGAGTAATTTGTTAAATTTAATCACCATTCGCTGGATCGGAACAACTTTGAAGAATATCGTATCCACCAATATTAATTTGAACTTTGAAGAAAATCGTATCAACCAATATTAATGTGAACTTTGAAGACTATCGTACCGACCAATATTAATGTGAACTTAACAACTAAATAGTTTTGCAAATTTAAAGATACAGTACATTGATCCATGGTGTAATAACGGAATCATTTAGATAGTACATCTGCAGTAAGCAGCAAGCAGGTTTTAATGCATACATTAATTCATTCCGGCTCAAAGTAGCTAATAAATATTGCTGAACAAATGCCAACTCTTTTGTGGGCTTCCAAGTTAAACAACGTGAAAATTATTTTCAACAATCCACTGTAGCTTACGTATAGTCATAGGTGATCGATCCCTTAGTTCCAAATATATGTTGTTGTTTTTATTTAGTACAATTTAACTTTCGCGGGCTTATAATATTTTCTGAGCAAGCAAAAGTGAAATATAAATTAAATGAGTGGTCAGTGGATTCTAAAGGTCACCAGAGCTTGATTTTTTATTGACGCCCGTCAGATCTACATTTTGATAAGTATATTTTGATTTTAATCAGATTGGTGTTTTTCTTTCTTCACTAAACGCGAAAATATTTGAAACGGTCATTCTATTTTGGAGAGTATATTCAGTTCAATGAGACATTCTGTGCAAGAGAATTTGATGCATGTCTTGAAATTCGTAATGATTTTTACCCTAACCAATTATTACGTTGATTAAGGCAATGCTTCATTTTATTTTTCCTTTATGTAATGCGATAAAGTTGATAAGGCATGCAGGCACTTGTGTTATATCTACCAGGAAAAAGCTTACTTAATCACTTACGTGTATATATGCATGTATTCATGCGCTTTTGTATGAATGCATGAAGGTAGTTCGCTTTAGATATTTACAAATGCAGGCACTCAGGTAGACACTTTCCTTTACTCATAATTATTTTAGCAAACAAACTTGGAACCTATTTGTCAGTTACTGTTTATCATCTAATTAGATATATACACTTACATATTCTACTTTTGCGGTAGTTGGTTTGATCAATTGTTCCGCACTTGATATATTTTTCATTTAGCCCACACTTAAATTTGAAGGTTCAAAAACCTCGTTAGGCAGAGCAGTTTGCTTTATCAAATCGAATTTCAAGAACAGGCAAAATTTATCAAATTCACAGGGATTTAATTATGGAAATCAACTTAGGAATATTTTACCAAAAGATTTATTTACTTCTTTGTTGAATGGCACGTAAACACATGCAAGGCTAATGTGAGCCGAGGCAATGGGAATGAAGGGATTAACCGGAGACAGACTAGAGCAACTGACCTAGGCTAATCAGGGCAGAATTCGACCACGTGACATCTAGCTTGCGAGTGCAGCACCCTTGCAATTTAGTCACCAAGAGAGACAAAACATAGCATATTTCCAAATCAATCATTGAGACTGAAAAATGTTCGGAATATAGCTCTTCAAGCACGATGAAACCTCACATCTCTCAATCTGAAATCTGAATGTCATTGCTATGCTAGGTATAAAACAAGTGGAATTTATTTAATTTCAGAAGACTTATTGTTTAATTATATTGGTTTTGAATACTTCATCGCTCGGTATTAATTCAGTCCAATTAAACCTCAAAAGAATTTGCGATGTAACTCAAATGTTACGGTATGCTGATAAACAAAAATATAGTAATGTCTTTATTTTAACAGGGTGACTTAGTGTGTGATACAGAATTAATCTATCTTAAGGACTTCTATTATATACAATATTTACCAAAAATATTACCTAGGTCTCATTCACACCTTAACGTCACACATAAACATATTAAAACACAAACACACACGCACACACATTATCACAGTTGTCAACACACTTGAACTGATAATATAACAATACACAAATATAATGTCATCATTCATTCTCGAAAGAAAACTGATTGTCATATTGTATTTTTTTTTTTTTAATTTTTTTTTATATATTGTTTTTGTTGTTGCTAAATACATCATCGCTATTTAATTTCTATACAAAAACTTGTATAACTTTTACGACTGGGTGAATCTTAGTTAATTATCATTATTCTGAGACTAGGCTATTTTTTATCAGAACAATTTTTATAACTTTTCAGACATTTTTTGAGACTATTTATATAAAAAAAACTGAATACCAATATCAACTCCATCTAAATAACATTATTAATACAGCTGCAACAACAGTTACTGATATAAACATTGCCGATGCCATTGTTACTTTCGTGCAGGCAACTGTGGTTACAATAATAATAATAATAATAATAATAATAATATCCTTGATTTATCCAGGGTGAGATAAATAGCTGAAAGTTAGTTTACCTTATTGTCCTGCAATTAAAAAAAATAGGCAACAAATATATCGTATATACTCGCGTATAAACCGAATAATTTAGGAAAAAATAAAAGCCTGGAAGAAGGGATATCGGCTTATCCGCGGACAAGATATAAACTTGAAAATGTGTAATTTTTCTTGCTGACTACCAGTATATACTGGAGGAGACTGGATGGATAGATAGATAGATAATTAGGAATAATAAAGACAAAACCAGTGTAAAATAGAATTAGGTATATTATCAAGTGGAATATGTCACCAATAAATTGACAAGTTACATTTTGTTCATCTTCTTGTCATAAAAATCCATAGAAATCTATAATGATTGACATGTTAAATTCATTGATATGATAAATCCATGAATTGTATCATTGGTCACATACCAGCATAAAAATAGCAGCCCAGAATGATCCGATTCACAATATCTCGTAATATGTTAATTCCACACGTCTCACAAATAAACAATGAAAGCCAAGACCGCACTTTTGTGATTCACAGTATCCTATAAAGGTCACTGTCTATTGTCATCTGGTACAAAGGTCAAGAATTCATCCGCATCGTCTGAATGACCAATTATAGGGCTGATATCCTCCATCGTCGTCTACTCATCGTAAATATCGTACGACTCTGATCATCTTACTGTCATATGCGGGTGTTTATGTGAGCCTGGGCACTATAAGTGACAATTCGATCATACAGTCTGTGAAATCTATTAAAGGAAGCAACTGAACAGGTGTCAATTTTGTGGCAAGATCAAAGGGAGTTCAGATAAGCACCCTCTGTTACTTGGCACTGAACAAGTATCAAATACGCGGCTCGATCAAAGTGTTGTAATGTGGGAAACAAAGAAGGTGCTAAGGGATAAAGGTCAAACACGTATTTGTGAGACGCGTATGACTCTACTTGGCACTGAACAAGTATCAAATTCGAGGTTCGATCAAAAGGATTGTCATCTTGAAAATGAAGTCGGGTAGTGCCGCCTTCACAACCCACGGGCTTATCAGCCCCCATGCACTGGCAGATAACATAGGAAATATCACTTAGAAATTAGATCTGACTGATGCAAAAAGAAAATATAAATCAAATCAAAATTTGTATTGCATCAAAAACAATATTAATACAGCAAAACACAAAATATAATACAAATACAGGTTGTTCAGACTTGCACGAAAATGGAAGCAATATACTTACTAGTAAACGCCCATGGTAAACAACATTGACGGACACTTCACTTTGCGGTGGATAATATTTAATTTACCTGTAATATTTCACTGGTCGGCTTATGCGCGGGTCATGCACGTTTTAATGTTTTACCTATTCAGTTTTGGGGTGATCGGATTATGCGCGAATGGGGTTATACGCGAGTATATACGGGTATATCTAATTAGTTCATTAGTAAATAATCTACACGATTAACATCTAATGCATTCACATGTACAAATATAATAGAAGCTAATACAAATTATACAAGGGCAACGTACTATTATCACATTATCACATTATCACAGCTACCACGTACAAATGTTATGCAGTTATTAAATCAGGATTGCTAGTTAAAATATTAGTAGAGGTATAATTTCTTAAAAGCTGAAACATTAGGCGCTTGCTTAATATCATGCTGCAAACTGTTCCATAAAACTGTACCGGCGTAAGCAAAGGATTACTTAAAATGCTCTGCCCCGACTTTTGGCATATATAAATAATTGTTTTCACTCGACTGTGTACTACTTGTGCTAATCTTCCCTACAAATTTAAAAACATTAAGATGCTCTGGCACTAAGCTGTTTAAGACCTTGAAAGTGCGAACAGCTTTTCTACAAATAATGTAATCCTTAAATGGCATCCATCAAAGAGTATTGAAAAGAGATGATGCTGATGTTACAAAATCTTAGACATTTAAAATCACCGTGTCTGCTCTTTTCTGTAAGCTGCATAATTTCTGTATGTAAGAAGAATTACAGGATTCTCCCCACACAATACAGCAGTAGATTAAATATGGAAAAACTGATTCGACATAAAATATCTAAACCTTTTTTAAGTTCCTGTTTTCTTAGAAACTTTTTTAAAAGTGTTTCCAGTGGTTGGACCAGGATAAAGTATTAGCAATAAGGATACGTGAAAGTTTGGCACTTTTAACAGTTTTAATATTTGTACCCTTGACTTCCAAGAACAATCCTCTACACTTGGCTGCACTTTGTATTGAGCAGATTCACATTTAGTTTTCTGTAGATTTAAGTTAAGTTTATTGTCATGCATCCATTTCATAGCTATTGTCAATCTTCATTTAGTTTTCTCTCAGCATTTCTAATATCTTTATCACTCATATACATATAACATTTGGATTGCACTAAGTAATACTTTGTCCATTTCGTGGTTGACTGGTTGGTTTTTGACGGCACTTTCAACAGATTATTCACTAGATCATGCCGAAGAAATGGGAACTAAGTTTTTTTCCCAAGGACACACCGATGCAGCCGACTTGGGCTGGCCTGAGCTGGTATCTAAACAGGCCCATTTCGTGGAGACAGTGCTTAAGAGGCGTATAGCGGTTCAGAGCTACAATTCAATACTAAAAAGTTAGATTATTTATCTGCTTGAAAAGTGTCACGTGACTAACATATATTGACCTTTAGTTTTCGATCCCTTATCATGGTTGTGCATGTCTTACAATCACAAAAATAATTGATCTCCCCAAATACAATTGCCAGTGTACGCTAAGAACAATGAAGATTCGTGCATTAGTTTGTAATAAAGCAAATCATAATTGTGTTCTGGACTTGGACTTAGACAAATCACGAGATCAGGGGTGCAATTGTAACCGACCAGACAGTCGATTATAGTCTACTTTGGATTCCGCAGTCAATATTGGACCGTTCCCAGATTGAGATCTTTTGCTATCGACTTTGCTTTTTTCACCCACTGTACAATTAATTGTGTTTGGATTGTAGATTCGAAGCGGCATGGAACTCTAATTTACCGCAATATCCACAGAAAGTAGAGATTGGCAAGGTGACAAAATCGAAAAATGTTGGTTGAAATAGCAGAAGAGTAACATGCGGAAGATTTAATATTGTCTGACATTAGAATCATGGTAAATATGCAAATGATTTAAGTTGTCTTACATCGTGTTCTAGAAAATTTGTTTTTAAAATATGATTTATTTCTTCTCCTCCAATTTGAAAAAGTATGCTATGTGTATTTTCGATAATTATACAAATCATTCTTTTCTACGGTTAAACCGTGTGTTAAATGCTGAAACCGTCTCAAGTTACTTTTTCTTTTGACAAATATGTTCCCAGATATCAGACAAAGCGAAGATATACCTCTAGTGG
The DNA here is from genome assembly GCA_029931535.1 of Margaritifera margaritifera. NCBI lineage: Eukaryota > Metazoa > Mollusca > Bivalvia > Unionida > Margaritiferidae > Margaritifera > Margaritifera margaritifera. The sequence continues at coordinate 415,683 of JAQPZY010001667.1, forward strand.
AAAAATACACGATTTGTTTCACATTTCAAATGGGTTTGATTGGAAACACACACGGCATGCTGACTTTTCAACAGTCGGTCTTTGATCATCTGAAAAAAATGCTTTGGTAACAAAGTGTTATTTATACCTTATATTTTATTGGATTCATGACACTTGAACATTGATTGCATACTTCATGAACATTGATTGCATGCTTCATGAACATTGATAGGATACTTCATGAACATTGATTGCATACTTCATGAACGGCCGAAGCGAAGTCTGTTCATGCATAGTGTGTAATCAATTTTCAAGCTTCATGACTTCATATGAAACCTAAACAATATGAAGGTAAATTATTATAATTCCAACTAGTTATAAAAACAATAACGAATCTCAAGTAATAAATAACAGAACTATATTGCAGACATTGTTTACAAATATTGTCAAAGCACACAAGAGAAGCGCATGAATACATAGGTAGTTTTTTCTGAACTAATAACTTCTAGTTTTCTGCGTCATGTGATACGATTTGAGTTAATCCAAATGCTAGTTACAAAGACTATGTAAATATTTATAATTATCACTTGCAAGTTTGTTGCGGTGTAATTGGTAAGAATCAGATTCAGGAAAGCAAAATGAAATGTCGTTTTCTAAAGTTCACCTGATTTCTGATGTTTGTGAAAATACTCGAAGTTTTAGTGCTATTTTGTCAGGTATTGAAGAGTTTTTGAATCCATGCCGAAATTGCTTCCTAATGGTACATTCTTTTTCTGCAATTTGCTTGTACTGTGGAACTTTGTTGCAGTCATTACCTTTGCCCAGTTATTTTCTGAAATATAAGTATATATAATCGTTTCACAGCGGATTTCAATATTGCCGTGGGCAAGCACTTGAAGTCAATCAAAAAATAAGGGACTCAATTGTATTTATCGCCATTCCTTTTCTGACACCTCCACGAAATGTTACATCAAGATAAATCATCTTTCTTCCTCATATTGTGTTCATCGTGTATAACATTTTCCTTCTTACTTCTATGTATGTTTTTTATATTCTTAACTTTTGTCTATGATTGTAAGTTGTATGGTTATTTGAAAATACATACTTAACTTTTTGTCCAGTTGTTTACATATTTTTTTCATAGGCATTTCGCAATTAGACTTTTGCGACATATATCAGGTAGACCTGCATTTTTTCCATTAGAATTACTCATAATCTGATGTAACATAGGTCTTGTAGGAATGTGTATTTATATACAGATTTAGGTTAACAAATTCATTCCTATTCTAGAATTTCGGTTCTAAAAGATCAGTCTGTAAGGAATCTATTTTAGTTGCGTTGTTGAAATCAGATACAATTTGAGAGAAATTATTCATTTACAATATTCATTGGAAATGTAAAAGTGTTCATTGACTTTTGGATCATTACATGATTTTGGGATTTATGTGAATTCATTCAAATGCATTCTGGATTACATCTCTAGGCTATTGTAATTCATTCGGAACATTATATTATTTTGGACTTGTGATTAGGACATTTAGGATTATTTTGAATGTAACTCACAAATTGTAAGAGTCTTTTGAATTTTCACTTTAATTGTCTGGAAATAAATTGCTTGCTGATTTTACTTACATTGTTGTTTTTACTTTCTTTCTGTAACATATTTTGAAGACCTAGAGTCGTAACGCTTACACATATTTTACCAAATATAAGGCTTATCCCTTACATAAGAAAATTATGCTTGAACTGTTTAACCTGACGTTTCAATTATTGTATAATAACAACTATCGAAAGTATTGAATAACAATTATGACACCTCAAAAGTTAAATATTGCATTCTGTGTCATAACCGTTTTCAAATCTTTGAATGTGGTTATGTAAGATGTTTTAAAACAAATAATTATATCTCCTGTTGCATTATTTTAGTGAGCACAGGTTCTTTTTAATGCGCAAAGGAATCAAATGCTTTAATTGTAAATAGAAACTCCAGTTGCGTTCATGGATTTTTATCAGGCTAGATTGTCCGTGCAAATCACAACCAGTAAGTTGTTCTGAATAAATCTGTATTGACCGATAATATCATTTCCCTGAATTATTTTCTGATGTCGTCATGTATCATGTTCTATTTGTATAGATTCGGTAATCTCTTGCAGTACTGTTAGAAACTGATTATTGTCGTTCCGACCTCTACCTTGACTGTCAAGAATCGCTGGTTCAGCATTTTATGCGGTTCTTAAAAATCCTCATTTTTAGTAAAATCAATTTATTTTTGATAATGTCTATGTTCAAAGCTACAGCTTCTATTCCACAAATAGATTGTCTTCTCAAAAGCCAAAAATGTGAAAACTACATTGTATTTAAGACAGTTTAGTTTACTTGTTAATGCGAAGAATATTAAAACAATATGTAAATAAAACTTTTCTATGAAACTGACATGTACCAATGCGCATGTTTCTTTTTTTGCTTTATAAATTGCATTTCAAACGTCTCTCGATATTGATTACTAAACCTTTACCTGACACATTTTATGAAAGTCAAGTCGAAATTGTGAGCTTTTTAAAAAAAGAATCTTGTTTCACAATGTTTTCCATCTGTTGTTAACTAACTGCTGCTATAGACCGATATACGCTACATGATGTTGATCTTGTCATTATCTTTCGAAATGAAGATAACACAAATAAGTATATATATATATATATATATATATATATATATATATATATATATATATATATATATATATATATATATAGAGAGAGAGAGAGAGAGAGAGAGAGAGAGAGAGAGAGTATATTTGCTTGTTTCGAGTGAATAACGGATATTTTTCATCCTGTGGGTGAAATCTCAATATTTTCACGAGTGGCAAATCCACGAGTGAAACATAATAGCGTTCTTCACCCACGAGAAGAGATATATACGTGTTGGCTATCTTATCTAAAATATGTAACGTATTTAAATAGCAGATGTCTTAAGGTAATGTCAGCTATTATCTGTTAATGTTCTGCTGTGTTTTGTGTACCTGCGTTTTGTCGTACTCCCCCCCCCCACCCACCCCACCCACCCCCACAAAAAAATGACGGCGTCCCCCCTCCCACTCTCGCCCGGCGGTCGGTGGGCAATTGCCCTCTCATGACACCCCCTTCGCGCTTCCACTGCGTCAATACGTGTTACATAAGGATACAAAATGATATGTGTATATTAACTTAAATAACACAGTAGTCAGGTGATATATTTTTTGTCAACTAAGTCGGAACTTGATCATTAGAAGCACAATACAAATGACTAAACAGAAAATACAAATCAAATAAATATTAGGTTGAAAAAGAAGAAACAAAATGACATCCAAAGTTTGTATGTCGTTCATGTTCCATCTTTGTTCCTTGATGTCACCTTTTAGAATGACTTTCTTCTGCTTGATACTGAATAACCCTGTTTGAATGAAAGACAGGGAATATATAGTTTACTTGCTTAGATCTTGAATATAAGCGGTTGATGTTAATGAGGTAAGCTTTGACTTATTTGATTCTGCAGGTGAAAGCAATTCGATCAGTACATTTAGATCACATTTTTTGTTAAAAGACATGCTATTAGGTATCTGAAAACCAGAATAAAGTCAAAATAAGTCAAAGTTTTTGTCAGAAATAATGAGCCTGCTTAAGGAATTTTTGTTTTAGTTTCAATAAAATGATTAGACCGTCTGATAGTTTCGAGCAAAAGAGCACATTTATTTATGATCTTTTGAGATTCAGTGTAAATCCTTTAACAAATCTCTGTTGAAACCGTTTCATGATATTTATAGTAAGTAATAAATAAGAGCATTGATTTTAAAATGTCTGTTAAAATGAGTGGATTTATATACTGATCCAAAAGTATTCTATTATAGTCTCCTATTCCCTTTGTCGTGCTTTCCTCTAAATTTAAAAGAAGGGTTGACGGTTTTACATGACTCTCGTTAGACAGGAGAGAATAAACCGGCCTCCACATATTTTTTTGTTTTTGTTGTTGCTGTTACTATACATTAACATAGGCTAATAAGTCTTGCTTGCATACAGCGTTTGAATTCATACTTATCTCAAATTTAGCAATAACAGTACCCACCCCGAGTCTATAATGAATGCTTTGCGTAATTATGCTTTATTAAAGAGAAAAACTGAGTGCAAACATCATTCAGACTTTGTTATGCAAGCGAGGACAGGTTTCTGGGTCATGAATATTTGCAATATCGGAATTTAGGACGGATCCATATCGGATAAAATGAATCAATTTAAAATAAAATCTGCGTTATATTCAGTCAAATTCCTCCTATGTGTCCTGTACGTGAATGCTTGTAGATTCAAAACAAAATATGTATTATGTTATTTTAATTTGTAATTATTTTTTTAGCATAACCAAGACATAATGACCGTATGAAAGTCACTATAGCAAATATTGGCTCAAAGTCCATGACCGAAAGTATAGTAAGGAGTTCTGTATATCATTGTTTCTTGAATACGGCCAACTAAGTAGCTAATTAAGAATTATTGATGCTATAGTCAATGATGTTGGGATTAGCTTGAAAAGTACGAATTCGTCTTCAGAAGGTTATCTTCACACAGGATCTCATATTCTGTCGTCGAAAATAAAGTGTCACTATTCCTCTTGAGACTGGTTAAACGTTGATATTGTCCTTTTGTCCCGGTGATTTGTGCCCATTATTATTTCATTTGTCATAATGTCGGCAAATGACAGGCCAAATTTGCTATTCTCTTGGGAAAGGAGTGTTGAGAATATTTTCTGATATTATTTTGTCCTACCCTTTTGTGACAACTAAAGTCTCATTTTATCCGTAGCCTACAAAGTTGCTTCGCTCTATTCTGCCACATAAATTGTCAGTGAATGTCATAAATTGAAAAGATGGATAGCAATGGCTGAAACTTTCTTACCCGATGGGTCAATTAGAAATGTACGTTCGCAATCGTAACACATACTGATGGCGACTGACATCAACCTGAAATAATCAATTTCCGTGGATAAGATAAATTTTCTTCACAGAAGATCAAGTGAGTCGTATTCTTTTTTATTGTTGGGGAAGATATATTCCTTATGTTGCATATACCACTGTTTGTTTGTTTGCTGACTTACTTGGGTCGCTTTATTAGTTTCTTCATGAAATTCTTCTTTATTACCTACAAAATTAAAGATTTATAAAATTAAATTCACTATATATCAGGATACCTTTCTCATTGCCTGAGGAACAGAGATTGTGGTAGTAAATGTTGGCAGATACAGAATGTTTAGTTATATGGATTGTTTGATGTACCATTTTAAATAAGTACAAAATATTTTATTAGCAATGCTACAGTAATCAATAGATGAAGTGTTACGCTCTCATTCTATAAAACATACCTCGCAGATTACGATGCTGATGGAGCAATAAAACCATTCTTCTGATGCATGTGAGGATAATCATAAAACGGTTTGAATGTATGTGTTTTTGGTTCCTTAGTTAAAAAGTCCTTGGAAACTATATAGTAGGTGTTCTTCTGGTTGTTAATTTTTTATTGTAATTAAATTACATGATACTTTGCAATCTTTTACTAGTATCCATCTTGGTTTTCAGCCATTATATTACACCCATCTGAATGTTCATGGTTCAAAAATAGTCAATTTCGTTGGTCTTGACAATATGCTGAACTGCAGACAAAAACCAGAAACAATACCAGAGCTCGTCAAATTCAGTCAAATCTTTCCTATATTTCCTTGATGTGGCTGCTTATATTATAGTTATATAATTTTCTGAAAATATATCTCAGCGTTTTAAAGGTTTATTTGTATCAACTCTAAATATAATGACTGTGAAGGGGTCTATACGAAATATATTTCTTGGTACAAATGAAATCGTAGTTCACAATCATATTCAAGTAGTGAGTTCATACCTTTAGTACCAGAGGATTATCTTGAATATGGCCTACTAAATAGCCAATTAAGAGCCTTTGAAGCAACTGATGCTTCAGTTTGAGTAAAAGACTTCACTTTAGCAGTTGATCTTCACACAGACTCTCATGTTCTGTTTTCGTAAATGAATTGTCGCTATTTCCTTTTCGACTGTGACTCTATTGGCTAATGTTCTTTTGTCCCAGCGACTTGTATCTCTTATTATTTCATTTATCATACTGTCGGCAAATGGTAAGACAAATTTGTATCGGTTCTATTCTCTTGGTAAAGGAGCGGTGAGAATATTTACTGAAGTTATTTTGACCTTGTCTTTTGTGACAAGTAATGTCAAATTTTCTATGTCGACTGCAAAATGACCTCGCTTCTATCTGCCACAAAGATTGTTAGTGAATCTCATACATTGAAAATATAAATAACAAAGGATTAAAGTTAAGTACAAAATATTGTATTAGCAATGCTACAGTAATTCTTTCTTCTACATATGATATTGTTTGTCTGTTTGCTAATTTGGTTGAATATATCTTTTAGTTAATTGATTGCTTATCTAGTATAAATTTTTCTTTTAATTTATTTCCTATAAATGAGACCACTGTAGGTCTTCAACAGTACGTTGCAGAGAAGCATGGTGGCTTTTGTAGTCTAGAAAGAGTAAACAATACATTTGGAGAGAGATATTGTGATCAAAAGTGTCATTCGAAATAAATACTACAACTTTTATATACAATGCTATAACAATATAATCTATATTTCAAGCAATATACAAGCTTTCCACAGCAAAAGCCTTCAGATAGCGGTGCTAATGGGATAGTTAAGAAATTTTCTTCAAACTTTCACGTACAAGGATAAGCCATCGAAGATTGTTTGCAACTTAAATGATTGCTTTAATTGTTTTTATTTGACTTTGTTACAAAGCAATTGCATGTAAAACCATACATTTGATTTTGTTCTACTTCTTAATTGCTGTTCTATTCAAACTGTGCATGGTTTTTTGCCTTTCAAGTCTTTTCAAACAAGATAAATCTTTCCGTCGTGATTCCCCAGCTTTACAAATTATTCCAAATAAATATTCGTCAATACTTTTTAGCAGAAGGAAGGTAGGTAAGCTTGGAACTAAGAATTGTTATTATTTTACAAGACATTAAAGTACAACTAATTTTAATTTCTGGCAAATTCGGTATTTTGGAAGTCACAAATGTGAATTGTATAATAATTTACAAAGGGACTACATTGTGATAGTTCTGTGGTAGTGTTAAATCAAGAAAAGTAACTTTTCCAAGGTAAACTAAGAAGATGATTTTGATTAATAGAATCTAAATTAGGGTTACGTAAGTGTATATGATATATTCTGACAAATATGTCTAGCTGGTGTGGGGAACTTATCATATTTGTTAAGATATAACAAATTTTTTATCCGTAACTTGTAGGGTTGTTGCACCTTCATAGTCCTGTTTGATATGCAGAAAGAAGAAGCTGATGGTGTATGTTTACTATGACTTATAGATATCTTTGTAACTTCACCGCTGATTATACAGGAACGGTCTCAATATGTACATATTTGAACGATCTATAGGTTTCAAAACAAAACCTGACCATAACGTTATTTGCATTGTATATGTGGGCACGAGATAATATATTGATTTTTTTAAACACAGAAAACTGTTTTCAGTTGATAACATGTAGTATGAACTCCCTTTTGGATCCATCATGCGCATAATGTCACGGATATTTCATTTTTATGGAAAAGGCTATGCATCATCCAGTCACTTAAAGAGAGCATTTTTGATGATTATTATTTTGTATACACTAAATCGACATGTTTTATTAATTTTTCTGTTAACCGCATACTTCAATTTAAAACGTTTAGCAGCATTCTAGACGATAAAAAATATTGATTTGTAATTTACAACAAATTAAGAAACAAAACTAAACCTAATTTTGAACAGAATACATTTCGAATATAAATACATAGGTTTAGAGTCTGTTTAACAATATATTTCACGTGCTTATTATAGTCGCACTGTCTTGATGATTACATGTTATGGGTTCGAATCTCCGTAGAGTAAGAATTAAAATTCTCTTTCCTGTATGATAGTATTATTTATTCGTATTTAAAAAATTATGTTAATGCTATCAAACATTCTCCTGTAGGATCCAGGGATAGCACTTTCCGCTCTGTTTGGTGGCCATTTGTAATTTTATATATATATATATATATATATATATATATATATATATATATATATATATATATATATATATATATATATATATATATATACTCCAGGAAAAGGTTCAACGGAAGTTGCATCAGATTAGAATGAGATTCATCATATACCTGAACTGTGAACGTTCTGTAAACACTGCTATAATGTGTCTTAAAAAAGATTATTTCGTAACTGTTACACTTTTTACTTTTTTATGGATCCATTAAGTTTGAAGAATCACAAACAAACTGTCGCTAAAGTAGGAGAATAATATTGTTGCAGGATATAATTATATAATTTGTCATCTGCAGACATGGTCAGATATTAATATATCTTTAAGCTACCTTCTGTCTTCTGTCTCAAGTAATTGCATGATTAAAAAACGGCAAAGACTCTGTATTAGCTGTACACCAATGCTTTCATGGATCCCCGATAAACAAAGACATTCAATTGTTCTCATTTTCTGAAACGTCCTTCTTCTATCAGAATTGTTCCTATATATACAAATGATTTAGCCTGTTTCATTCCAATGATAAAAGCATACAGCTTCCAAGTAGTCATTATTTCCCCCGCAGTAGCGGTTAAATCAAATTTTTGATAGCGCTGCCAAAATTGTACATATACACTTAATTCAAACCGTTTTTACCAATATTTGTATTTTTATGTTGTATGTTTGCATAAAAAGCAGATTTAAGTACAAGAAACAAAAATAGTGTATGGTGTATTTGGTATATGTTATGTATGTGGCGTATATTAACATTAAGTTGCTCCTTTTCATCTTGGTTTAACATTGAATTAGAACTTAAGTTTGAAGTGCGGACATATATGTATAGATAGATGGATGAATTTATTATGAGACTATTTATAAGATATTCGTTGTTATTTATGACTTTTGAAGTTTTATTTTTTATCCTTTAATAAGAGTGTCAAGCAATTAAATAAAGATATTATTCGTAAAAATCTGTTTTCTACAAAAATAAGAACAGGAGTTTATAGTATTCGCTTACCCTCCCGTTTGTTTGTGCCCACTACCGATTTTAAAAAAGAAAAGTATCAAGGATATCAATCAATGCAGAGAACTTATTTCATTCATCAATTTATAATTTCTAACCAGATTGTTGCCAGGTGCCGCTAACATTATCGTCTTGTTCGCATTTCAAACCAAACGGAAGCTGTCGATGTAAACAACCAGACAGACTCCTCACTGTCCATTTCCAGTTAGTAGAACAGCCCATTTTCAGGTAAAAAAAGCTGTCGTCTACATCCAAAATTTGCAATGTCTTCTTTTAATATTTCGAAAACAAACTGAACAAAATAAAAAGGTGTAACTCTTACATACAAGTGTTCAGAGGGATGTAACTCCCAAAGTTACAGAAATTTAAAAATTATTTAGAGCTTATCAAAGTTGGCGAACTATATCACATCTGTTGTCTGAAAAAAAAATCGACCAAGCAAATATGGCGCCGTGTTAGTAAAGAAACCCCCGTTTGGTTTGAAACGCTCAGAAGATGACAGTGTTAGGAATCCCCTGGTGACACTCAGGTTAGAAACTATAAATTGATGAATTAAACGGCTATGTTTTGTGCATTTTTTATGTACTTGATGTTTTTCACTTTTAAAATCGTGTGGGGGTATAAACTAACGGGAACGTAAGCGAATACTAGTTAAAGCTAGATCATTCTATTGTTTAAATCCTATGCTCGTTTTCACACCGTCATTTTATGTCCTTGAAAGCAAGGACAGTAATTTCTTTGTAATTTGTAGGAAAGTTATAGATTCAAGGAAAATAAAAAGATCTGATTTTTGAGTACATTTACACACTCCAGTGCGTTAACTGTTGACACATAAATCTTTGATATAATAAATCATGTTTGATGATAAATTATATACAGGTTTTACTTTTGTTGGTAGTGAGACACAGTATTTCCATTAATATTTACAACTGCAATATTTCTATGGGACAATGAAATTTTGTTACAGTTCATTGTATATTCCTATGTTTTGTCGTCTCTGCTTACAGGAGAAAGAATAATTTTGAAATGGAGATGAAAATTCATTACTCATCTCGACATATAAAATGTTCAAGAAATGAAGTGCTGTTTTTATTCTTTTTATAGTACTATTTCTAAAGCAACTTTGTCGACTCTCAGATGTACGACTTAAATTGTTCTTGAATCGCTTTTTTGCACAAAATAATTATCTTAAAACTGTATGAATTACGAACAACTATCAGCTGTACATTGATGTTTACTACTTTAAGTGACGGCAACTTCCATTTTCGATAAAAAAAATTATGTACAGTCTGTTAAAAATCTTGGATAAAAAGAAAAGTCGGTTTAATGATAAGATAGAGGTAAAAATCAGTCAATGTTGTAGGTTAGATTTGCAAGATAAGATAATACACATTTCAAGCTACATCTTGTTGTGTGCGATATGCGAAATGCACGACAACAGTTGACCGTGAGCGTATCCTTTATGGACTGGATGATCGTGTGCAGAAAGATCAAAACTACAGTGATCTTCTACCATATATTCGTTAAAGTTACAAATGCAATCCTAATAATACACACGTAATCGTCTGATATATATCGTATGTGTCTCCTAAATGATACAAAGGTCATACTATTAGTCCAATTTACACAAAAGGGTGTCTCTGTTCTTGTACAAAAGGTTTCCACATTGTGTCCATTCTGAGTAAACATAATACTACCCAGCATTCTGATGGCTTAGTGGAAAACACAACTAGCCTTTATGAAAATACTAAATTAGGTGTAATTATAACTTATTAAGACAATGATACAGATATACTCGTAAGGCATTGAGCAGAGTTGATCTAATATCCTGTCTTGCAAGATAAGACTCGTTCTATCAGAAATTCGTATACTCTTTGCTGAACAGGTGCAATTTATGTTTCTTCTAGACGCCTGAACCGTTGGTGTTTCAATCTGAGCACCTTGATTGATTTTATGAAGATAATTAGGTCCCATGCTTAAATAACCATGCTCATTTTTGCACATTCTGATCTAAAGGGTATGTTAAATGAGACAAGAAGATGGGTAATATGTGCTGTGGTCTCGTGCACTCAGAGTCCGTGTATTAAAGAAAATAACAGGTGAGCAATTTGTATTCGCAAAGGTGTTAAGGTGATACATCAATTAACAAAAAACCATCAAATGAATTTAAAATGTATCTTAGAGAATGCATAGTCCTCACTTATTCATAACATACAGCAGATGAATAAAATTTAATATTGATTGAATTATTTCACGAAATTTCTAATATGATCGATTAATACACTCTTTTGGTAAGGATCTATACAAATTCATATTTTCATTCACATCAAAACAGTAAGCACAAATTATGTTTTTGCATCATATGTGACGTTTAAACAGCTTCATTTATTATAGAACATCACCACCTTATGACGTTTAGACTGACACTGTAAGTCTAGAACCTACAGATAACCAGGTTTTGGACATACTTGTTCTCCTCCTTTGTCATCTACGAACAATGGATTTTGAGAAAATACGGAGAGATGGGCAACATGTAATCAATTTACATTTTCTAAATGCGAAACACGTACATATAGTAATGTATTATATTTTTTTCTTGCTACTAGTATGTTGCAAAATTGAGGCGAACATTTACAATGCTGGTCCATGAACCTGACTATCTGACTTGACACGGCACTCTGGAAACGAATTTGTAATGAAAAACTCCCTCGGATATTGAATCCCGTTCATCGTGCCGATTGTCTCGACAGCTCAGTGAGTAATTAAAAAGTTGTTTAATTCGGTAATGTTAACTTTAAGTACCATGGGACAAGGTTCTAGTCGATATCAAATGATGCTGAAGTAGAATTCGAAATTTATGGTGATTACTGTGAGACAGTAATCCAATTGTCTACAATAATCTTGTCATTCAAATTATATCCATAGCCAAGGCAGATTTCAATCGACTATATTATAAGAAAATATATCTTTTCCACGAATGAGTCATAACTACCTCCAAGTCGGTATATAATATGAAACTTAGTCGTCGACTGAAGTGAAACGTAAATGATAACAGGCACTTATTCTTGTTTTGTTAATGGCTTTCGAACAAAGGTAGGACAACAACTTCTTAGTTAGAAGGTGCGGGTTTGAATCCAACCTTCAGATCAGCCCATGACCTCTTCTGTAATGTGTGCCTGGGCAAGGTACCTTACTCCATTTGTCTCGGCACAATATAACCTTTCAAGTATTTATGTGCCGCAAAATAAAATCATCCCAAATTTACTAAGGAATTGTAGCTGCCTAATAAATGCGTTTCTTTATAAGGGTGTTCTCAGCCATCATCAGGCATTCACAAATAATTGTCAGACTGTTGTATTCAAAATAGGGAGACTCCTATCTCAACATTGACCGTTGAATACAAAATGGCATGCTATGAAGTGTATTTTCAAACATCCATGCAAATGAAACGAATTCTTTGTTGACCGCTAAACAGGACAACTGACAGATTTATATTTTTGTATATGATATTATACATTTCATTGCATATCGAGCGCCAATTTCCATAATATATTGTACCCCAAAAAGAAAGTTTGTCCTATCCTTATTTCTTCTCACATGTTTAAATTGTTTTCATATTTCTTTCTACGTCATTGATTTCACAACACTCGATGAATTACAACGGATTATGTATTTCGAAGATTAGTATTTCCTTGGAGAGAAAATGCAACCTTTAGGTTTACTTGAAAATTATACACTGGAAAATCGTTTGTATACATTTTTTTTAGTTAGATAGTGGACTTGATGTCGAGATATAAGACATATTGATCGATGTGGTAGGCTATTTCGTAATCTTGATGAAACGTCAAATTCCTATGGTTCAAATTCATTCCAGCCATGGCCGCCTATGCAGTAGGATAGACGGCATGCACGATAGCTCGTTTTCTGTGCAACATGCAGATTATATACTTCCTTGATTAAATGGTCATGCACGAGATGTTATAATAATACAGATGGAAGGACAAGAAATTGGAAATTTATTTGAACTCTGTTTCACTATATTTAAAGATAAGGTTTGTATCCCAAGCCGAATACAAATGATAGACATATACACAAAACTACATATGTGTTTTGTTCAGAGTCGGCGGAAAGAAAGAGTTTGATATGGCGTAGTGATACATCGAGGCCGTTGGACCATATTAAACATGTTGTTTCCTCCGACTCAGAAAAAAACACGAATGTGGTTTCGTATGTACCACATGCTCCCACATTTACGTTTTCTAAATAACTTTTAAGCTTTACAATGTGAATTGAATAGAAAACGAATTGAGATGTATACAAATTCAATTCGGTACGTCTAAAAATATTGAGAAAACACCTAAATAGTAAATAGTTCTAATGTGGGTATGTAATATGGAAATATGGACTGAACACCTGTATTGAATGCCAGATCAACCATATTAAATGTTTGTGTAATATTAGAATCCAATATCATGACAGTATTGGGTTTCTACTCAGGTACAATAACGCAATGTGATATATATATATATATATATATATATATATATATATATATATATATATATATATATATATATATATATATATATATATTCACTTTCATAAATCGTTCTATAATTCTTGTTACGAGTCTCAAACAGTACAAATATTTAAATATTTGAAAAGTCCACCCACGCGTCCTCACCGCATCAAATACAAGAACAATGTTTTCATCAAGCATACACAATCTTTCATGCTATAGAGTATAGACTGTGGTTATGGGTCGTTATAAAAACGTTAGTTTCGTTCCTACACTGATCTCTAAACACCTTTGGTCATACCCATTTAGATTCATTCTTTGAAAGGGTAATCAAAGGATGAAAAATACAAATTCTCTGTAACGAGCAACTGTGCTAGGGTTTTTAGTAACCAAAGTGTTTTCGTTTATTACAAAATTAGACACAAACATAAAATAAAATAGGTCATCGACACGCTGTCGTTTTCTTTATGATGTTCCTCTAATAATAGTAGCTTGTCGAACAATTACTCCCAATCACTCCTCAAACGTATTCGTTATGAGTTTCTAAGTTGATGATATCCCTTGCACCATCGTGGGAAGACAAAGTGTTAGTCAGAGACCTTTACCAATATAGGAGTGACTGGGGAAAATAGCGACTTGTTTGTAACAATAAAATATGCGTAAATTGAATTTCCTAGATTCATAAAGATGTTTTTGGAAAACCTGCGACACGGGTAACAAAGATAATAATTTCAGTAATGTTCATTTTAGGTACCAATGCAAAGAACAGGGAGACGGTCGTTATCAATTGACGGCAGTTTGTCTTTAGAAACGCTTTTGTATTGACAATTTGATGTTTATCGATTTCTGGCTTTCTTCCATAATATCACTAAGTCTGGCTGGGTTAAGAAATGGAACCAACCTTTAAAAAAGTATATTACAATCATCATATAAAAAAACTCAGTTTGACACCTATGGCACGAATTTAAGTATAACACACAATAAACCCTACATACTTTTGTTTTCTTTAATTGAAAGAGAAATCAACTAACCACGCTTACAGTGCAACTGTAAATAATTCAAATTAGCATTATTACCCAGGAAATCTGAGTGAACATAAAGCACAAAACATACTTAACCTGTCAAAGAAGCAAGTCTCCATTCTCTATTTTATATTCGAGATAAATAGTGACCTTCAAATGCATGCACTTTAAAATTTGCGACTCCATTGTACTATATGATACAGAACATCACAGTCTGTGTTTATATATATGTGTTTATATATATATATATATATATATATATATATATATATATATATATATAACTTGACAGTGAAAGAAAGAGTTAATAAAGGTAACTATTGAAAGCATCCCTTTCACGAATGTTCTATATCTTTCCATTTACTTTTTTTTAAAATCAACATTTAAAGTAAACAGACTTTTTTCATTCTTTAAACTGACCCCCAAGTATCAAAAGATAATTGCAAGAAATAGATTAAGTTATGGTGCAGATGCATCTATAGAGGAACTATTGCGTGCATAACACCAAACTATTACGACTTCATTTGAAACTATTTCATGCATAACATCAAACTATTACAACTTCATTTGGACAATGTGGATGTATTCCGACTATAATATTCTTTTATAAACTAGCAAACGCTCTGTAAACTTGTTCATTTTGCCCGTTTTCTAAACTCTCCAATAAACGGTTATACGCAAGTACATTAAGACATATATATCTAACAGAGGTTGTTTTTGTAATCTGCAGAACAAACACAAGTTCTCATTATATGGAACAAAGGATTTAATGTTTAATACCTACGAAAAAATTTATACTGGAAAGTCTTTAAATTGTTATTCAAGATTAAAGTGGCTAATGTGCAATGTATGCTTTATATGAATTTCATCTTTCTTATATGAACATTTTGAGTAAATCTGGTTACAAAAAAGATTCTACATTTGTATATTTTCTGTCAGGATTTCTTCATTCTTTGAGTAAGTTGGAGAGATACAATATAATATTTAATCACATTTTCCATAATTGTTACCACCTTGGATTGAAAAATGCATTTAACATAGTAAAAAAAATATTTCTGGGACTTAATAGCCTCAACGAATAAATAGTTAAAAAATGCAAATTATTTCTAAAATATTTCGGATCCATTTTTCATCAGCGCTGATTATAGATGATAAGTGTACAAGATTCAGGTAAAATAAAGGGATTTCTGTATCTGAATTCTGTGTCTGAAAGTAGAAAAAAATAATAATTGAAGTACAGGTGCAATTAGAATAACATAACTTCATGAGAAAAATAATTTGCAATATTTTCCCTGATATGACTAAAGGATGTGTCAATATATATTTAGATCATTTACAATTTCGAGCTTTGACGATACTTACAAAACTACCACAAACGGCACATAATACATCCGTCTTGTGATCTTTCCCCTACTAATGACCTTGCCCTTTCAGCTAGGTACTTGACTTTTGTATAATAAATTGTGTGAACCTGGGTAAAGTTTCACCAAAATATACGTAGGGGTTATGATATGTGACACACCTTCTATTCATGATATGTGACACACCTTCCAGTCATGATATGTGACAAACCTTCTAGTCATGATATGTGACACACCTTCTAGTCATGATATATAACAGGCTAAAGCTTGATTAAAACATCTATTGGTTCCAACGGCATTCTCCGGACAAGGATACAAGTTACATAACTACATTTTCACCAGCCGTGACATTGACTTTAAGGCTAGGGTACGCGACACGCCGTCTGATCATGCTATAGAATTGGGCAAAGTTTCATGAATATCTCGCCAACCATTTCAAAGTTATGGGCCGGACAAGCAAATGTTAACGGACAACGCCATAATTAGGCTATTATGCTTCTCACTCAAATAACATCCAATGGAGAAAAGAATAACAGTGGCAATGTGCCTATTTCAAGATAGTCGTTGCTATCTACTATTTGGGATATTGCATCCAACATTGGTTCCAATTATGGAGAACAAACAAGTATATATGTTGTATATACATCCATTAGTACACAATGTTTGAAGGGATTGCATGTTAAAACCCAGAAGGTATTATTTATCGAATTTTGTGTAAATTCCTTTACTCTGATAGCGACTATAATATGGACTCCAAGTGACAATTTATGTAAACCGTCAAATCTGAAAGAAAACAACAATTTCCTGTTGGCAGATGATTATATTGATTATAAATGAGTGAATATTACATCTGCATACACGTCGTTTTCTGACATATTTATACTCCAGTGAAACCCTTTAACGTTCTGACAGTTGTCTTACTAAAGCTATTTGTGCCAACTGTCTCACCCTTTTTATATCTATGTTATTCCATGTATCTATCAATATGTATATCTATCTATCGTACTATATTTGGCACACTATAGACTTTGCAGTGTCGTTTGCATAAAGCAGTTTAATGTTCATTCATGACTTCATAATTATGTGAGTTCTATGGATCAAAAGAAAAATAACTGTGTGTGATTATCGGACAGTGAACATCTCTGGGGCTTGTTTATGTGTTCAGTTTGTGCATATCAATCCCAATTTTAAAATGCTAAAAAAATTGGGGCACCTGATATTAATTTTGCACATTGCCTGGAGGATTTCTGCTAAAGACTATTTGAAGCTGGCATGTCAGCCACTGTTCCCATATTAAAAGTCTTGTCAGTTAAGAGGGATAATCTTCAAAAAAATTCCATTGTGGTCATTCAGCTCAAAATTTCCATTCTTCTCAAAGGACTGAGGTTGTAGGTCAATGTATTTTCTTATGAAGAATTGTGTACATTTATACCTTCTTTCCTTGGGGACAGAAATATGAAGATATTTCTTTGCATTTAGTATCACTCACATAAGAAATTTTAAAAAATGGAAATTTACCGACACTATGTTGATCCAATGGTTTACAACCATTACGATTATACGATTTAAATAATGTGGCGAGGACATGCTCTTCTGTGGCATCTTGATTATAAGGAAGACTTCAGCGTCAAACAGATAAGTTTATTTCACAGAGCTTATAGACTACTTAAATATAAACAGTCAATTAATATTGAGGAACAAAATATTAATTTAAAAAAATTGTCTCACTATCAATATGACTAACAGGCACATTACTCGGCAGGGAGATGACTGCCACTTGTATGACATATTTTTCTTTATTTATTTATTTTCATCAATTTAAAAACAATCCATTGTTCTATATTGCACATATTCAGCCTGGCTCAGAAATGCTTTCCTGTGATTTTCGACACAAGATAGAACAGTCAAAGTGGTTCATGTTGAACAATATAAGTATTTCTACTCGTATGCAAATTTATCTGACCGTACCTGGTTAGCTTTATTGATTAGTGTCAATTTATTTCTAACCAATTGATCATTGCTTTCAGGTCAGCTATGTGCTTCAACATATAGGACAGTGGCAGGAATGGAATTTTTGTAATTGATAAATAATATCAAAAAAAGAAAATATATGTCACAAAGAGTGGCTAAAAATCATTTGCTCAGCGATGTGCTTGTTAGTCATATTGGTAATAAGACTGCTTTTTAATGACTATTTTTATTCAATCTAAATCTTAATTCTTTAATTCTGTGACCTGGAACGCATGCAAATAGAGATTAAAGAGCTAATCAGTTCTCCCAGAAGGGATTACACATATTGCGGGTATACAGGATTATGCTTGTACTTCTGTTTCGTTAGACAAACAATTAATAAATTGGTAGATTGTTTGGTATATTCAAAGATAGATAGATAAATAGAAAGGACCACGGTTGATTTTGTATATAGGTGTAATAAGAACACACTAGAACGTATCCTGATTGATCTAAGCTTCTGGTTATACATTTAATATACGAAAAGCATGGTTATGATACTGAGGGGGTTAAATATCTTATTTAACTTCATGTTACACAATTGTGGATCCCCTATTCATGCATTTTAAAGTGCTGAACACCCCATTTTCTAACTCTGCATTTTGCCTAGTAGAATAAATATCAGACATTTAGCATCTAAGATGCTTCAGTTACATAACTATAGCCCATCATGTACATGTAAGTACCATATTTTCGTGAGGAATGATCAAGGAAAATACTGCAATATGTCCGCCAGAGGCGAATTTTACACGGCGACTTAAAGTACTTTATTGATAAACGTTTAAAGTGGAAGGCTCTAGTTAGAAAATAAAATAATCAGAGAGGGATTTCTACAATGTGCATCTGCACAATACAACACCTGTGCCGACGGTCAAATTCTGGATCGACATTTCCTGGTTAATATAATCTCGATTTATGACATACCTTAGTCACCTGATCAACCTTCAACTTTCAACTTCTGTGTATTCTGATCACGTTCATCATGCATTATTTGTGTGATGAAATAATATATAATGTCTTTGGCCCTATCTCTATAATATTGCTTTGCAAGCTGCAGATAATAACCGTTTTATTCTTATCGCCTAGTTTGGCTTGAATTCTTTTATTTTACGACACAGCAACATATGAGGTTTTTTGTTTGGTGCCAATGATGACCAAATGGTAGGATTCAAACCCGTACCTTCTGATTGCGAATTCAGCACTCTAACCACTTCCATATATTATTAAAAATATTGTTCTCCTTCTTTACAATACTTTACTTCTTTATAATATGCCCTTTTCACAATCTCCTATCAGAGCATCCTTAGCCATGTCTCCTGTGCTAGGATCGTATCGAGAATGAGGTTGAAGGTGCACAGCCACTGAGTGACAAGAGTTTCATGCAAAGTACACGGTAAAATTGTACATGTTGCTCTCATATATTTTAGTGCATTACTTGAATGATCATCCATTTAATTCATTGGATGAAATTGCTATTTTTCCTTTTTCTGTTTTTTTAATAGACGTTTTTGTTGACAAACTTGTTCTATATTTACCAATCATTTTGCTCTCCCCCACCCCATCCAACCCCACCCCCACCCTGGCAAGTCATTTTATCGTAAGTGATATTAATTAATTTATTTTTACAATTTAATTTCCTTATCCCTTCTTTATTACACACTAGTTTATGTAATTTCTTCCTCAATTAACAGATAGCAAATCTCACTTTCCCTCAGGAATCTCCATTGATTTTACTTTAACCGTATTCCGATGACCTCACTACTAATAAGTCAAGCAGCTGATGAAAGTTACATTAAGAAAATAATTTACGGCCTTATCTAATGTAATTATCAACTTTGAAAGTTAATTTAATTTAATTAAAAAATTTCATTTTGAACAATCCAACTGACATGCGCGTTTGTTGGATGATGCATGTCACACTCGCTCGAGTTTTAGACCTCGAGGAAGGTATCAAGAGAATAATATCTAACGATTAGAATGCATTATTCCTGAGACCCTTTTTATTATTATTTGGTTTTTATTTTCCTTCGATTTGAAAGGATTTCACTGAAACTATGGCCATTAAAGTCCAAAAACAGGGCTAAGTAAGCTGTTTCCCTATAATAGCCCACCATCGTCTTGAATACACATACATGAAGCATACACTCCAAGCCTTGCTTTCAATCAGCAAGATAATGCAATAACCAGCATTACCTTTGATAATTGTTTATTGTGAAACTCATCTTCTGAACATGGAGTTTACGATTTGTTTATATGGTGTCATTTTTTTGTGAGAATTTCACCTTCACTACAATCTCTGTACAATTCTTATGAGCCGAGACTTCTGGAAAAATCAGTAAATCTGAAAGATGTTTCAAACATTACCTGACAAATGGTTTATACGAAAAATGCAAATTAAAGATGCATTAGTTTATCGGATTTCCATTTCCATCCGAACACATTCTCATCAAGTGCCTGGTTGAAGATTATCAGATGACATTAAAGGCAGCGTACTTGTCGGAATTTATTCTTGTATTATTGGATTGTTTCAGACTTATCTCTGACATATCGAAGAGTACTGTTAATGATACCTGGCAGACAAATAATGACCTCATTGATATAGTTGCGACCTTGTGAAATTACCTATCTTCACGTCGTATATAGCTCTATGTCCATTACAAATTATATCGATCTAACTGCAAACGTCAGGGTTTGTTAAACGTCTGATTATTCATAATTAAATAAGCCCTTGTTTTTTTTTTCTCAAAAGATGAGATGCAGAAGAATATGAAATCAAATTCAAAATATATGGTTTGAACAACTTACAAAGGAATGAATACAAAGAATTTATCAACAAAATTGAAGCACTGGATAAACAATATTAAAACTCCTTCTAAAGTAAATTAAAAAAAAAAAAACATTTAAAAACTCTTTTATATTTAGAAAGGCTACTTCAGGAACAGGAAACTAAGATTGTAAATTATAAAAGTCGACCATAGCTAGAGCTTCAATTTAGTTATAATTATGTTACAATGATCCAAAAAAGGTGAGTAGATCAGATAATGTCTCAATGTAGCAGACCTCTTGTTACTATTTTCTGCATCGAGCTGATAAAAAAGTCACTAATGATTAGTTGTTTGTTTGTTGTTGTTGTTTTGTTTTGTTTTTTGTTGTTTTGTTGTTGTTTTGTTTTTAAAAATACACATGGACGAGTGAAAAGCTACGATAGAGCTTTTACGTTGCAATGGCAACAACCGAATCTGTTAAATGTTTTCGAGTTCAAAGTTTATTTTCACCAAAAATTATTACTTTGTGTCTGCAGATATATATATATATATATATATATATATATATATATATATATATATATATACATATATATATATATATATATATATATATATATATATATAGCTCTCCATCTGGCTTGGAGATATGGAAATACTGATTAATATTCTTATATAAAAATTGGATATAGAATATTTGAGAATAACATTACATATCTGTATTCCAATGACTAAAGGTGTGACACTTTATCTCAGCCATTTTCCTCGTGGTTTGATGCTGTTGTTGTGTGTAATTACCACAATTAAAGAACCTCACACATCCGACAGGAATATTTATTCAATAAAGCGGATATGATATGGGCTTTCAGATCACGAGTATATGGCAGCGATATTGAAAAAATGCAATAATATGTCTACACAAGCAGATGCATTTTTTAAGAAAGTTGTCACAGCTTTTTTTTAGTATGTTTTAAAGAGATAAATGAGGTAATTGTTTCCTATACAGAAAGAGAGAAAGAGGAAGATTTTTTCATAGTTTCTTTAAATTGTAAGAATGCTTAGATACACCTTGAAGTATGAGTAACATTGGAACAGGTTAAAAACATCAAGATCTATATCGTGTATGATTGAATTTCCATGCATGTACGATTCACTCCTAATTTTGTTTTCACTTTTATTACTCTGACAGCATAATGTATTATAAAATTGTCAGTCTTAAATATTGCAGCCTTTCCTAGAGCAGAGGTTTGCCTGAACAACAGCTGACTCTAGTGGATAATGAAAACGGTCATTATGTGACTGTGATCACGGGTTACGTTTCGAAGTTGTGACTGCATGCATATGGCAGGGCTCACTGTAGTTACGGATATTGAGCTTATTTTCGTATGAGAGTCAAAGACAGTGGTTTGGCTGGGATCGGATGGAACATCCCCAGTGGGAACTTGTATTTCGTATCACACCCATACATGCTGAGTGGTTTAAAGTTTGAATTTTAAGTTTCAATTTACAAAATATATATCCACTGTCTCGTATATGTACAAAGTGTCACTTCAAACACTGGCTTCGTTTAATGTAATGTCATATGATTCCTGCATCTTCTGCCAGTGTTACTTAAACAGTTGATTTCCAGATTGTTATTTTCTGCGATCCAAGCATGTTTAGCTTCGTAAACTGGGAAAAGGCATATACGTGTTATATCAATGTTATAACCTTCAACAATACTTGGGCTGTCGACCAATTAGTTTCCAGTCATTTAGAATCCTTCATATGAGGACTGTGAACTTGTCTGTATCGCGACCGTTGTAATTGAGTTTACAATTGGCATGCTATTGTCAGCATATATATCCAATAAATAATATAAGGTCTGGGCGTATTTTTCAGAGATGAAACAGAAGCCTTACATTGGGAGATGGTCAGTTGTAATAACACATTAAACGCGGATGCTCCTTTCCGTTCCAAAAGCAAATACATGTTCTTGATTCTGATTCAGCGTGATTAGGAAAATGTATTGCT
Organism: Margaritifera margaritifera; assembly: GCA_029931535.1. Classification (NCBI taxonomy): domain Eukaryota; kingdom Metazoa; phylum Mollusca; class Bivalvia; order Unionida; family Margaritiferidae; genus Margaritifera; species Margaritifera margaritifera. Next base: position 438,503 of record JAQPZY010001667.1, read on the forward strand.
TTTTCTGCAAACTTTTTTTAGCAGGCATGTAGTTTCCAGGCTTAACTAACTGAATGCAAAAAGCACATGATATTTTATTTGAACCGAGCTTTGCTTGTTAGGAATAATACATGAAATATCTCATTAATTTATTGAATCCGATATATGAAAAAAGCCATGCTCTTAATTCGATGGATTTTAATATGGTATTAATTCAAACTGTAATGTTTCTTAAGCTGTCACTGTCATCGTTTAAGCTATAAATAGAATTCTTCTTTGAGTGAATCGTCATGATAAGACAAAAAACATGCTTCTTCTCTACAGTGATATCTCTAACATAAGATACTCTTTATGATGTGGACATCTCCGTTGAATTTTAAGTATGGAGATCTGTTTATATTGAAAATTGTATCCGGTCTTTGCGCTTCAAGAGAACTGCCTGTAGTTCCATTAAACATGACTATGACTTGAAATCAATGTAATGATCCTAAGACGGTTGCTGACCATACATGATGAACTTCACGAAGACTAGTCTATCAAATTTTCATCCCGTAAACGTCAATATACTTGTTAATGATACAATGGCTCCAACCGCATCACAGTTTTCTGATTTCCAGCTGGAAGGGTTAGACAGTTTGCAACATTGTCTCTTCCATGTAGGATATTTAAAGTAATAAAGATTGGTAGAAACGTAAGGCAAGCTATTTGCATTGTAATGTTGACTGCTGAAGTATGTCTCATACTTTGGTGATACTGTTCTTATGCTTTAGATTAAACGTGTAATTTATGAGAAACGTTTTCTCGTGTGATATCGGAGAGCTTTAAAACCTTAGTTAGCATAATATTACACAAAAAGTGCAATTCTAACTGCTTTATTGGTCATTTTAACCTTACGTCCCTATTCATGTTGTTCATCTGTTCGAGCATCTGCAGCTTTGCAACCACGACAATTAAGCAAAGCAAGGTATTATATTTTAAATATACATGAACGGTGCCATGGAAAAAAAACAACACAACAAAAACATGACTTGTACAGCCAAAGAAGACGTTTCTATCATGTTGAGTAGAAAACGTAGTCCAAGGTAAATTCCTACAATATACATTAGCACATAAACCTAATTGACAACATTCAAATGTATCACAAACGTCCTGTCAACCTCATAAGTTTCAATGGTAACAATACAATGTATGACAACCGTGCTGTCAACCTTCAAAGTCTTTGGAATAATCTTTATCTTATACTGTGATAAACAATACGATCAAGACTTGTACTTTTGCTGAGGTGAGAGGTTGCCTATATTTTTCTCATACAATTATGCGTTTGATATAACACCCAATTCAGAGATAACTATTCAAAAGCCATTCTGTTTCATGTATTCTCATAGGTAGACAGGAGCTGAATAGTGATATACTTTAAAAAAATCATAATTATTCCTGGGTATACAAACTTGTGTTTTGGAAGTAAACGAACGATTACGTCGGGATGAGATTTTCTTGGGTTGCACTGTTTACCATACTATCATTTGAAAATAATATCTGTCTTGGTGGATTTAATTTTGTGGATATGTGTTACCCACAAAAATAACGAAATTAAATCCTCTACGAACAGTTATGATTTTACAAAGTATTATTATTGTTATTATTATTATTATATAATGCCGATTGCCTTGCGAGTGCCTTGTCGTGCAGCTTCCCGTACACGTACCTAAGTTAAGAGAATTAAGCCAATGGAGGTAAGAGAATTTCTAGAATCTGAATGTAACCAAGCACTGGGAGGTGGTTTTCCAGATTCGTATTGATTGTTGCTTATGCTAACTTATACTATGCATTCCAACTTCCAACGACGGGTGAGTGTTACCTTAATTATAACATTTCAAAACAGAGAAATAGCTATTAGTTTGATGAAATCTTTCCCAATATGACAAATCGAAAAATTCCTCAATTTAGTTCACGTCAATCATATGACTGTTTCATTCAATGTCAGTAGAATTTAGACAGTTTATTTTGTGATGCTCTGCAACCCATATTAACATAGCATCGCAAAATGGGGAAAAGAAGAAGAAAGGTCGTAACAATGAAATAAATGTCAACATTGAATGCTCTTTGGAGAAATTAGTTTTCAGTGACAATTCAGCGGGCACATTAGTAAGAAGAAAGATTTTTTCTTACATCGATTTTTCTGACAGAGATTTTAATTTACTCTCTTTCGTATAGATGAAGTCTCAAAATTATTTATCCTGTCCGTTTCAACATAAAAGGGACACTCCTGTTTCGGTTGTTATAATTTCACCAGAAATATTAAAACGCACAATGATATGTTTTGTTGTTGTTGTTGTTGTAGTTTTTGTGAATCCTACAAAGAGAAAATGTTTAACTAAAATTAATTGGTCAAAATAGAATCTTAGGCGTGTGACATAGATGGCACAGAGATTTATGTTACTTGAAGAATATGATTCTATCACATTTTTCGACTTTTCGTCAGGTTGCATCTTACTCATAGTAAAATATCTCGTAAAATTCCGTTTCAGCTTAAAGCTCGTACAGAAAAGGAATTCATTCGGTATAAATGTCATTCTCATTTCATCAAACCTTTCTGAAATTTATATGTTCTTATTTCTAAGAAAACAATGTTATCTTTGCAAGTATAGAGCCGTTTTAGCCGATTGTCCATCCATCCATTATCAAACAACCCTTATCAGGCAACCATTTTCGTACTGCTGATAAAATGTTTTGACTGTATTTAATGCAAAGTAAATCATTTGATACAGATCTGGATGACCCCATCATACTGACAGAGAACAAGTCCATCCTCACTCTGCCTCTATATCCTGACTGCTGACTGGACTAGCCATATAAATGATTATCATGGAGACTATCAGCCTAACATTTTATCGAAGAAACGGGTTTCAGTTTTGATTTTGGGAGCCTTGTGGCTTAGTACTCAGTGATGCCAGTCCGAGTGGCTGCGGTGATGTGTCGCTGGACAAGCCCCTTTAATCTCACCGCCTGGGCGCAATAGTATTTCATGTGCTGGTGTGCCTTTAAATGCTAAACAATAAATCAATCAATGAGTTTGGAGTTTCCTTGCAGAATTTTACGAATTTCACCTTGAACGCGACGTACTTAGACTCCATACAAGCCTAGGTTTTTATCCCCAAAAAGTTTTATTATAATTATCACCCGGAAACTCTTAAGTCTAACCAAAAGATCGGTCAGCCTTAAGTCTAACCAAAAGATCGGTCAGCCTTAAGTCTAACAAAAAGATCGGTCAGCCTTAAGTCTAACCAAAAGATCGGTCAGCTATGATATGCAGCAGTTTATCGAATTCTAATTTCACTCCAAACTTTGCTATCACGCGTCTGATTGGAGAGCATTATAGTATTACTACGGCAGCACAATTGTCTGTATTTAATCCGTCAGTGTTGGATTGTTTCCATCCTCGTATCTGATACCTTGGAGAGTGTGTTTAATGGGGATTGGTAGAAAAGTAATGAACACAGAAACTGAACCTCACTTTACGGCAGATGCTCGCATTATCAGTTACACATTTTATCTACATATATGTGTTTTGTTCTGAGTCGGCGGAAAGAGTTTTTTCCCCCGACTCAGGACAAAAGACGTATGTGATTTTGTATTTATTACATACCCCCTCTTTTACGCGTTCTCAGGGACGTCAGAGAAGACACCAAAGTAGTTTACAATCTGGGTGTGTAATACGGAAATACGGGTTGAAAATCTGGATCATACAATTGATCAACCATGTACACACAAATGGATATGTAGTAAAAGCAATATTTGCAACGTCTGAACGAGAAACACGATGCATGCATTTAACAGCTCCATTTTCTAACTTAAAGTGCGGTTGTCAATGGGAGCAAAAATCTTATGTTTCTATAATAAAGTAGGCACATTCTCTATGAAGGACGTACATTAAAATTTCCCAGTATTACTTGATCCATAACCTTTTCAGAAGCCCATTCACGTCCAGTTCGGCTATGGTTCCATTTAAATTCGTTTTGCGCATGATATAACAATCGTGTTATCCCTGAGAATAAAGGTCAATAATTACTTTAATTTCCGTTTTTATTTATAGTTGAATACAACACAATTGGATCTGATGGGAAATTTGTAATTGATACGTAGCATCTGAATTAGAGATTTATTCTCCTACTAAAGATCAAACATGTATTTCATTTTGCACTTCTTTCGAAACAGTCGCTTCTGTTAAGTTATATGACATAATAGAGCCTCCAACTCCATCAGATATTCCCTAAAACCGACATTCCAAAAGATAATATAGAACATGAACTGGCATGACTTGGAATAAACGTGTTTTCTTCACAACAATTTTGTGATAGGTTTGTGCTTTAAATATGCTCTATAGCCAAAGTAACGTTTGTGAATCTGTACAATTACTAATGACGCCATCATTTTTGGGACATTGCACGAATTTAATTAGCAATGTACACAGCAGATAGGATTATCATACATCTCGCAATGATATCAGACAAATTCCACGTTAGTTAAGAATATGTTTTCGTCCTTTGATTTATTTCGTTTCTTTAGAATATAAAAACATTACAATGATTTGTACGCATTATTATCCTTTTTAATTGTGGAAATATCAGGGCCATAGTTGAGTATAATGCTACTAGAGATAAGTGAAATTTCTTTATTTAAAAACTTTGTTTTAAGGATTATTTCATATTATATGTAATAATCAAGATAACGAAGGGATTCTTTATGCATGTTCTCTCCACTGTCACCATACTATTGCCTGATGGGGATTATAGGATGGCTGCTGAGACACTGTTTGTTTATGGTTTTTACCTGCTAAATTTAACGAATTTCTAGTTTTCGGATGTTTTTCGATATAAGAACGGTTAACTATATATAGAGATACTATCTTATGTACAACCAGAAACACCTGTCCATGTTCAAAATGTACAATCCCATACATAATATATAATGTATTTAGCGAATTTAGTCCTTTATATATTTATTTTCACCTTTTTCATATCTTTGCATTTTATCCAGAAGGACTATATATTTATATTTATTTCGGAGGGTTTATCTTACTAAAGTGTTAGCAATTGTTCCCTTTATTTTTTAGAACTAAATTTTCAATAGGCACTATATAGCCAGGATTGTGCTAACGTGCCGTTTAACCCTAGACATACAAACAGACAGAGAGGCAGATTGTCGATATAAATTATATGGACATAATGCCGACCATTGTGTCACGGAATTGTGTGCATGTATTATATATGAACAAAATTGTAGATTGGTTTCGTTGCCGCGTACAGAGTTACCTGATGGTGTATAGTTTTAAGTCTGGCGATTTCGAAATACTGATTTATGTTCACTCACTGGCGCATGCACAAAGCGCTGGCAGTGTGGAACCCGTTTCACCTCGAGTTCTCTGGCCATGGATGTGACAATAAATATAGTAATTATAATCCAAATTCTCTCTGTATTGTCACAATACAGATGAGTCTTGTCAGGAACCTGTTCATTTTACGGAAGCAATCTTCAGCTGTAGATCTGTTATAGAGAGCCGTCGATCTCTGTGTGTTTGTGTAACCCGGATACAGCGGTCAATGGTGACGTTGGTTTGAGGAACGATACTGATTTACTTAATGTGAGGAGTCAAAGGTTATGGACCAACGGGTCTGCGGAATAAGGAGGTTTTTGAGGGATCCTACGTCAGGCTGGGAGTAGTGGACCACACGACGTCGTTCCTTAACCATTTGTCGGCAGCTGTGGAATCGGAAATATATTGTGTTCGTCGCCTGGATGCCACTAGATAAATATCATCATATATTGCATTTTTTTAAAGTAAACATTGATCATTCTTGTTGATAATTCCATACATCTCCTCAAGACCTTCTATGTGTTATAAGTTACTTAGTTTCAGCTGTACCTTTTGCTTTTGAGGAAAAACACCAAGACCTCTTTTAAAATTAATTCTGATAATTTACAAGACTATTTGGTAATAAATTTCATAATTTTAAAAGAAAATCATCATGATGTATGTATACGATTTTCTGTTTCAATAAGATTTACAGTTTGCAATGTATATCAGTTTTAAAATGGAGACTCTCGACCCAGCCGACATAAAGTCATTTGGGATTTCTATACTCCAGCTTCACTAAATAATCAGTTACTTTTCAGAAGAAATTTGACAGGTTCAGTGCGACAGACTCTTCTGAAGGAAACCGAATGCACTCTTTATATACCGAACATAATTTTTGGTGATACCGATTGCTAAACAAACCTTGGAATTTAGTTGTAGTAAGTGTGTTGATGTCATTAACTATTGTATGCTTCTTTACATTTTAATAATAATAATAATTGTAAAAATAATAATAATAATAATAATAATAATAATAATAATAATATATGAGAGTTGTATATACCACTTCATGCAGCAACGCATGCAAATGCGCAAGTACCGTTCATTTGTAGACAAACATGGGCATACTTGAAAGTAGAAAGGAAAGGCTCGTATCTTTCCTGCTAATATATACTAGCTTTATTTTGACAAGAAGGTTAAATTATCAAGGATTCATAATAATGAGAACACACACTAAAATTAAATGCACGTACATTTAAATACTTGTGTTATCGCTGCATTTTAAATTTGTACTTAGTAGACTCCGGTGAGAAAGATTTCAGTCATTGCACTTTCTGAGAATCTGATTAGCTATTCGATTCCTTAGAGTTAGAGATCCGTTCTAATTCTTCTTAAGGAGTAGGCACATCACATTCTAACAGTTTTTCTCAATATATTTTGTTTTCGAACATTAATTTGTGCATTTAGTTTCATTGTCAAAATGATCCACGGGTTTTCCACCATATTCTTTTATGTTCGCTTGGCAAGGAAAACTATGAAGATACTGTGACCCCTTTTATCACGCCCTGTCTGTGCATGCCATTGCCTGAAATAACATACAACACACTAAACGCCCTGTCTGTGCATGCCATTGCCTGAAATAATATACTACACACTAAACGCCCTGTCTGTGCATGTCATTGCCTGAAATAACATACTACACACTAAACGCCCTGTCTGTGCATGCCATTGCCTGAAATAACATACTACACACTAAACGCCCTGTCTGTGCATGCCATTGCCTGAAATAACATACTACACAATAAACTCCCTGTCTGTGCATGCCATTGCCTGAAATAAAACTTAACATACTACACACTAAACGTCCTTGCGAGCGTCAAGAGACATGGGCCATTACAATCATAAGATGCGCTTGTGTCCGTAACTATTTACGCATACACCTTAGATATGACCCCATTTCCTGTGTGACTGCTTGGTCACGAACTGTATAATTTGTTTTACAACTATCAAACGTTTCTCACTGATAACATGCTAAATTTGGTCCCATCCCTCTCTCCTATAACTATATTCAAGCCATTCATTTTTCTTAATATAGGTATCATACATGTTTCAACGTTCGTTGAATCCCGAAGGGGTCGTTGAATCTCGTGCACGAAGGGCTAGGGTTTCAACAACCCGAGGAATTCGCCGAACGCCGAACCAGACACAAAAACATGTATGATTGCTATTCTTATATTTAAAGAAAAAATAAGTAAATAAATATATAAAAAATTAGAAATGTTCAGGTGCAATTCACCAGTGAAGGCGCCGATCCGGTACGTCGCTTCACTAAATCCTTGTCCCGTCCGGTGCGCAATCCCAATCAGTCGTTATTAAACGGCCGATGTACATTAGCGTCTTGCAAGACAGCCAACTTCATGGATCTATTGAGGAGGAGTCAAGCACTTTTGTTAAGTGTTAATCATAATATCTGTCCTTTCTGAATAATAAAGAAACTATCATTTGTTTGGCAGTTAAAAATGTTAAATTACAAAATTTCTGAGCCTTATTATGATTGATACACAAATGAGAATACACGCCTGTTACTGAAGAGCTGACGAGTTGAAAATCCACTTTGCGTGCATCGTTATTTCTATTTCTGTGAGTGAATATGATGTATTTAGGGCATGAGAACATATCTTACTTCTCTACTCGGAACATTTCTCTCTTCTGAGTGACTGGAGAATGTAACAAGATTGCATGGTTTCAGCCAATAAGCACAACGATGTGGAATGCAGTCATTTGTTTTTGGGATTAGCCTGAAAACAGGATAAGTATAACTACACACGTCAATGCCGCGTGATAACCAATGTGGATAATTTGGATAAAGTCACATATACATTTCGTACAATAATGCTGCACACATATTTTTATGTAAGAATTGGATATTCTGACGACAGACACATACTTTTATGTCTGAAAATGGGTTTTCTTTGAAATTGATTTTGCTTTTAGACCATGAAAGTAAATGTGCCACATATCTACTTTCCAGATTCGAAAGTAAATCAGTGTAATAGAAAAGGAAAACATTTGGCTTCTTTTTAAAATGTTATTATTTTTTTTTTTTTTACTTTTACATTTAGATTAGATATTCATTTTTCATCTTTAGTGTTATTCATATCACCAAAACATTCCTCCTCCATTTGATCTTTTTTCTGTATGCAGTGATCTCTGTCTACCCATTGGTTTTTCTAAATTTTCACATGAAATCAATAATATAATACTCTCTTTTAGGATGATCAACTGCCGGGTACGATGATCCGCTTCTTTTAATATAGTAAAACACCATTTTATATTGAAATCTGCATAGACATACTCTCTTCTGGATACTATTTATGAGCAAGGTGCCGTCTGTTAGATGGTCTTATTGGCTGTGATAAGTCATATATTTTCCAACCATTTGTAAAAAGCTCTCAGATTCTTTAATTGAAATTTCAGCTATTTGTCCAGTCACGCTCATATCATGTGCTGTGATACTGTGTACAACGAACAATACAAGCAGGCTTTGCAAGTCAAACATGTATTTTTAGATAAGAAGAAAATAAAAATAGTAGACTAATAATTCATATGTGAAATTTCATTATTTTTGTATTTGTGGCGCTCATTGCCCGTCAACAGTCCACA